>OZ001663.1:1748804-2295234 GCA_963924145.1 Pyrausta purpuralis | reverse complement strand
TGTCGTGTATTTTTTTTTAATAATAAATAATAAATATCCTTTGGACATTCCCACACATCGCCATCTAGTCCCAAAGTAAGCTACTCAAAGCTTGTGTTATGGGTGCCAGACAACGGATATAATACTTTAATACTTTTTGTTTGTAAATACATACATGATATAGGTACATAGAAAACACCCAGACCAATACAAACAGACATGTTCATGCACACAAATGTTTGTATTATGCGGGGATCGAACCCGCAACCCGCTGCGTAGTAGGCGATTTCTCGACCACTACACCAGACGGGTCGTATTATATTTAGATATACTGTTACGATTAGTACGACTTTTTTTATATATGAAATGGTTTCGCTCGAGACGACGATGGAGCGAGCGCACCCAGAAGAGGCCTGTTCACTCTCGTCGACCTCCGTGGTGTAGTTGCTAAATACGCTGGGTTTCAAGGCGTCGCCGCTCCGAGGTCCCGGGTTCGATTCCCGGTCGGGTCAATATAGAAATCATTTTTTTCTACATTGTCTCGGGTCTGGGTGTTGTGGTACCACCCGTTGTGTCTGATTTCCATAAAACATGTGCATTAGCTACTTACGTTGGGATCAGAGCAATGTATGTGATTGGTGTTCAATATTTATATTTATATATTTACCCTGACTATGAAAACGTTAGGGTTATAATCCATTGTAAACAATGATGCGGGTCTTTTTTATCCAAACGAAGTCTAATTTTCAAAATAGCGGACAGATGGGGGGGTTGGAAACTAGAAAATATCGGTAAAGTCTTACATATCAGGTACTCGAAGTAAGGCCACCTCACGGCCTTGGCGGCCGCCCTGCCGAGCGGCTCGCACGCCCCGTCCGCGTACCACGGCGCGCGCGCGTGCTGAGGACACCAGCGCAGCGCGAACACTTCGTACAAGTTCGCGAATTCCGCTCGGGGTCAGACCGCCTGAGCCCGATTGGTTTAGTTGTTTGAACATTAGATAGACGTCTAGGCCGGCTGGAAAAGGAGATTGGTCGTAGTTAGAATTTGGTACAAGTGCGGTGCTCATGGGAGAGGACCGTGGCACCAAAAATACCATACTTTCGTTCCATTCACTATGGCTATAATAAAACAAATAGTAAACTGTAAAGCACATAAAATTTACGATATAATATTGTAAATAAAACATATATATATATATTCTTTTGTTTGTAATGAACTATTATAAAAGCAAATGATGAGCAGAAACAATGTTATTTGCTTATTATTTAAATAAATTTTCAATAAGTTGCGCTCATTAAGTAGGCGCTAGAAGGAGCTCATTGCCGCGCTTCGGCATTATAATACATGTAGCCCTGCCTGAACGACTGAGCGGCCCACTCTGGAACTTGGCATGAACTTTGAGTAAAAAAAAGATATATTTTTCATAATTTAAAAAATAAAAAAAGTGCGAACTTCCCAAAAATAAAAATAATATTTTCGGTTTTCGTTAATATATGTTTTTTTTCAATTCGCTAATCCATTTAATTAAAAAATATAGTTTTTGAACTGATATTGACATTCAAAGTAGTGCATATATCGCGTTTTCTGAAAACTTCGAAGACCTTTATTTTGAAAAAATATTTCATATCTATAACGAGGGCATGTACACGTTTAACATACGGAAATATAACTAAAATCGGACACCTGACTCTTTCGCTGCCCGCTTCACGTGAAATGCCCCACTTTAATATCTCACAACAAGCACTTACTGTAATGCGGCGCGTAATGCCTCATCAAGCCGGCGAAGTGCCTGAGCCGGACCGCGTGAGGCGCGCGTCTCGACACCAGCAGCCGGAAGGCGTGCCGCGCCGCGCGCCGTCTGTGCAGCAGCAACGCGCGGCACTTCTCGCGCTCTATGCGCGTGAATGTCTCGTATACTACGGCTAACATCTGGATATACGAGTTTTTGAAATTAGTAAAAGTAAAGGTAAGCGTTTATTTGAAAAAAAAAACATACTCCTATATATTTACACCCTTATTTAACTATTACACTGTTTTGTCTTGTTCTTTCTTGGAGGTGTCATCATTTGACAGAAAGTGACAAAACGGTGCGGTGTTATAGCAAAAATAGGTTTATTAGACTATTTAAATTATTATGAATAAGGGGGAAAGAATAAAATATGGAATTAATTTACCACTCGTTTTAATCATTAGAAAGAAAGAGAAAGTTTATATCGATCTAGCGCCTTTAGTTTGAGTTTGTGATGATTGGAGTGTAAGATTATAAATATTAATCGACATAAAAATCCGTCAATAAAATTAAATCTGTGTGCAAACTGATAGCATTTTGTAATTGTGAACGTCGGTTTGTATAAATAATTGTTATTATCCTAACAATACTTACCAAATTCATAAGAACGTACAACACTGTAATTATGTACAATATGAAGAACAACGCGTACCACTTTGACTTAGCATAAGAAGGCATCATAACGTCTGGGAAGCTGGAACCGATAAACCAGAATTAAGTATTTTGCTACAAATAAAAACGAATTTAGTACAATTATTAATTTCCATATTACTTACTTAGCAGTAGTCAATAACACGAACATACTGACGAATGAATCACTTATGGTTTGGAAGTGTCCGTTATCCACGTGCTCCGAAAACAAATAATATCCGAGCAACGAATACGTCGCCACGAAAAACATCAATAATCCTGAAAAATAGAGATTAATTATAATTGACATTGACGAAGCATATTGTCATGTTTTAATAATCTTTGATTACTGAAGTATTATGTTAGACATGATTTTTAATCAACTACTCTTTATAAGAATGTGTGACGGACGAGGTCATAAATATTAATCATATAGTAGAATTTACAAATGAAGAGCATTAATAAGCACTGACAACGCAATACATTACAAGTGATGTCTATGTAGATGACTTACTTATTTTCTCAAACTTTATCGACAAGGATTATGATAATTTCGTTAGTCAGCGGCGCCAAGATGCTGCTAATTAGGATTAACTTTAAAGGGTATAAATGAAATAATATTTTCTTAGTAAAAATACCAGTATTTACCTAGCATGTCAATAATAGGCGGCAGTGACTGCAGTATCTGTCCTTATAAATCGTCTCACGCCCCCGCAGTGCCGCGTGTCAACCAGGAAGATCGGTCGCAGCGCTCGCGTCACTCTGAAGTGTGACGACTGCCGGCATACCACTACCACTGCTTCTAATACCATGATAAGGAGGGTTATGCCCTGTTAAGGAAAAAAATACGATTTAATGTAAAATTAAATTATTGACAACAAAGACAAAAATAATACAAGTGTAAGTATTTTTTTAATACGGTGACTAATCTCAATAGAGATTAACCAGGTATACGAAAGTAGTTAAATATGCTAGTGTTAACCCTGTCTCTTGCTCATAATCCGCTCAGACTATTTAACTTCTTTAGTCCAAAAACTTAAAACCTACCAGGCTTAGAAAGAAATAGGATAATTTAGACCAATTTTAAATAATGTTATAATAACAAGAATTGTCTTGTTTTAAACCTGGTAATATCTTTTTTTTTGTAATAAAGGGGTAATAATCGGAGTAGAAAAATTAACGGAGGTAGACTGCTGCTTATTACATTTGCTTTACATCCAATCTTAAAAAACTGTATTTGGATTATTGGCAACAGTCTGATGTACCAATGATAGTAGCAAATTTTCAGATTTTCGTTGTAGCGAACGAACATCTCTTGCTGTCTCAGATGCAGATCACATTTTTATTGCATGGAATGACTATGCGTAAAAAGAAGATAGCTATGTTATGTGGAAATCACATACCTACCTTTAACATAGTTCTTTTATGTTTGAGTATCGTGCTCCATCCGATCCACTTGAGTTTTAGATGCAGCTCGATGCCTATCACAGAGAGTGCCAGCAGCTCTATCGTGCCATGTGCCCATACTGGAAGCTGGAAAATAAAGATAACACAACTTAACGTGTTATAACAACTGTTTCAATTTCTACAAGAACAACTATAACCATGTACATCACATTATACGTTTTTTTTACCATAGGCTTTTGGAAAACAATGGTTTTGAGCCCATCTAAATATGTTTTAAACATTTTCAGAGACTTCGTAGTCAAGTTCAGCTCTAAAGAAATTATTTTGATTGTTCTTTTAATTGGATGACGCAATGTTATTCACATCAAATTGGCAATTACATTGAAAAAGATACGTGGAGGATGCGACAAGGAATTCCGCAATATGTTAGTTGTGTCGTAATTGTACGAACAATACACAAACAGTGAAATGTTTTACTGACTCGTTGTCCCATCTGATTGACATACTGAACGACAATACAACTTTGGTGTTATCATCATCAAATTCAAGAGCGGCTCCTGTCGGTGGAGTTTATTTCCATATGCACTCCAAATTTGGGAAGGAAGTGTGGTGATTGTCCTCTTGCCTTCCACACCACAGTTTAAGAAGCGGGTATTTTCCGCATTATAATACCCAGTCAAAAGCCTTCCCTGATATACTATATCTTCAACCTTCTACCAGTACTAATATAACTGCTCCCCAACAAATTTGGTGTGTTAAACGCTAAGTACAGAGCTCAGGGAAACTGATTTGTGATAGTTAACAAATCCAGTGCACTGAAAGATTGTGCAATCCATGTAGAACGCTACCTAAAGCTAGGCTTTTGACTTTCAAATTCAACAACGGATGATATCACAACTCATTATAAACTTTTGATAAAAAGATATCTTGGCAAGATTATCTTTAGTAAACTTACTCTAAAAGCAGGCACTGCCGGGTCTTCAGTGAAGGCTAAAAGTATCAGCAACAATGAAGCTAGAAGATCAAGCCCGTGGTACCAGGGGTTGTGGACTCGGAGGTATGCCGGCAGCTCCTCCGGGCTTGAAGGGTGGGAGTCGAACTTTTCATTGTTTAAGCCTTCCTGAAAACAAGCATTGTTGGTCATTCTCATATAGGTTCGTTCGCGGTCTGTCGCGCCTAACGACATTAAACGCTGAAAACGTTGCATC
This sequence comes from Pyrausta purpuralis, assembly GCA_963924145.1. Lineage (NCBI taxonomy): Eukaryota > Metazoa > Arthropoda > Insecta > Lepidoptera > Crambidae > Pyrausta > Pyrausta purpuralis. The sequence goes on along the minus strand of OZ001663.1, from coordinate 2,290,218 downwards.
GTCTTTTGTTCGAAGTGAATGACGCTAGCTAATATTTAACTTAACTTTTAAGTAGATAAAAACCAGAAAGGTTAGTTTGATTAGGGTACAGAGTATAAAAAAACTTAATGCATATATCCTCTGCCATGCCTTTATAGAGAATTCTTCACACAAAAAAATCCGCTGTTTCCATTTTTAACACGCTTTTATTAGCTTGACCTGTATGTATGTGAAAATGAAGTTCAAAGATTCCGTTACATACATACGTATGTAACGGAATCTTTGAACTTCATTTTCACCTCCTTCCAGGGGTCAAGGACCGATGACAATACAATAATCTCATAACTTTATATGAAAGTCCTGACTAGGATCATCAGGATAAAAATATATATATTTAGATTAATGAGCATGTTATTTAGCCTATGCCACTTTCTGAAAGCCAATGAAAATGTTATTCTCTTTCTCTTGCTGCCGATTGGCACTCTGCTGCCTACGACCTGTTCCTCTTTCTGGTTTCCCCCACGTTCAAAAGACAAATTTCCTTATTAAGTAGAAAAATCCTGTTTATATTATGATTAATGTTATCTATAACTTCACCACTGTTCTTCGGCCTTATAGCTCAGGTATACGTAGAGTAACGTAAAGCTATGCCTAGACAGATGCTAGACATTACGACGGAGGTCTCTTGATTTATATTTTAGTCTCTACAACCAATGTGCAAAGCGGCTTGCTTTCATCACAAAGTGCAGCTTTTTTATCATAAGTCGTATGACTACTATCTGGACGCTGTATTTCTTCTAGGTGCGGTGATCTCACCTCTAAGTATATAGCAGCTTCATGATAGTTCATCTCCCAATGCTCGTCCTCCGACATGTGGAGCCCCGTATGCAGCGACGAGCGGCTTCCCATGTCCAGCGCGCCCGCGTCGCCTCCGCCATCTTGGCTCGTGCGGGAGTCTAAAACGAGCGGGAAAATTGACAGTTAGATTTTAAATACCCTCAAGTCACGTAGAGGGATCTATCTAAGCTTTCGGTCTTCTTCTTCTTCTTAGCGTGTCGATGGAACATGAGAAATTACATCGTAGCAGCCCAGAATTCATGAGCTATCGGTGTTAGGAATTAGAATGGAGGCTTTGGAAATGCAAATAACATAATCAGTCGAGTTACATTCGCCAAGTGGTAGGTAATTTCGGGACGTCTTCCCTCAGATTTAATCAACCTGTACAGTAAACAAACCAATATTGAAAAGAAATGCAGTGAGTCTCGCAGACAGATCACTATATATTTTCAAGCAACAAAAATCATACAACGTCTATTGAAAAGTTTACAATTTGAATTTTAAAAACCCTTATTAAATGCACAAGTGCACACTAATGATGGCTCTAAAATACCTACGTAGAGATCAGCCTTCCCAAATGCATAAAATTAATTTCAATAACAAACCCGGCTTGCTTACTAGGTCAGTTAGAATGACAATGATTATAATGATTTTCTTTCAACAATATATACCTGGTTTAGACGTAATGACAATTTCCTTGTCTTCCATTTATAACACAATAACTACTATATCCACTTTGGTTTTATTTATGAAACCAGCTAAATAAAGTAAACTCACAGTGTGCTATGTTAGAAACTTCATATTATTTTCCACAACTCAATCATTGAATTCACAAGCTTATCAAAATATTAAAATTATTAAATTCTTGCAATTGAACACGTGTAAAGAATGGAAATCAGTTATTTTGGAGATAAATGGAGATTCAATCACTTTTCAGAGTAAGCAAAAGTTTTGGTTAGTGATTAAAGATAAAAACTTTCGTCAATAACAATTTGAGGTACTAAAACACGAAGGTTTTATCCGTTTGATTAAGAGATTTTCTAGATTTTCTTCCACTAACGTAGAACAGGCACACTGGTTGAATATTTCTGCTAAACTAAACTGTTAAACACAATGCGTTACGGTTAATGAGCAAATTTTTACTCTTGGAGTAATGGCCGGGTTATACCTACTTAACTACAATAACTGCACACTATAACTGAACCACGTGAGGACCATGTGGTCCTCATTAATTAACTTTGGATTTAGTGCACAAGCTGCCTCGAAAATATTAAGTTAAGGGTCAAATCAAATCGTGATATTTTGTGTGTCTGTTTTGTAATTTTAAAAATAGGGCTTATAAAAAAATTTACGTATTCTTTTTAACAGAGCTTCAGTCTAACGAATTTAGAGCTATAGGTGAACAAAGGAGTGATAAAAGCCAAATAAAAAATCGTGGATGCATTCGGTGGTTTCATGAGTCTATTGGCATATTAAATGAATAAATATGAGTCACCTCACCATATAAATCTCCTTTAAAATAAAAAATACATATTTATAAATGACCTATTCAGCGCATTGACCGCCACGCGACATTTAACGAGTTCATAATCGTAATACAGTAAGCGAATAGCATCGGATATAATAATCGCGGATGTATCAATCTGATTTAAAGGTAGTTTTACTTATAACCTACATAAGTTATTACCTTGATGGCTCGGTGGATAGTTTGCGGTTCTTGGTTCGATTCCAGTATATTTTGGACACGAATTTAATATTTTATTTACAAAGCAATGCTCAAATAGTCAACAATATCGCAACAGAATACCTACAATTGTTACCCAGGTTTTAAGGGTTCCGTAGTCGAATGGCAAAACTTATAACCCTTTTAGTTTCATCAAGTCTGTCTGTCTGTCCGTCAGTATGTCACAGCGCTTTTATTCTGTGATTATAAGCACAACACTTGCTAAATTTGGTAGGAAGATGTATCCTGCTTGACGATTCTTACAAAATAATGATATTTAAGGGTGGGGAGTCAAACCTATGCGTGTGTCTATGGATAGATATTTTAAAATGACATAGGAGTTCCTAAAACCATATTCTTTTTAAATCCAACGTTTGATAGATAGACGCTACATTTTCATAGATAGACACTACTATGTAGATCTCAACAAATACTTTCAAAGAAAATTGGTTTGGACGAGATCGAACTAGTAGTTTATGAGATATAGCACATTTTCAGCAACCGCAAACAAATCTTTGTTCTTCATACAAACACTATCTAAACAAAGTTATATTTGCTGTCAACAAAATATTGCGGTATATCAACAAAGTGCAAGTAAGTGGATTCCCTAACTCAGTTAAAGTTGGCACGGAACCCTCAGTGCGCGAGTCCAACTCGTACTTTTTTTCTTTTTTTTACAACGAGGGAAGGCTGTATCTCTATCTATCTAGACTAGCCTCTGTCTACTTTAGACTTATCATAACTGCAGTAAAGATAGAAAGAAGAGTATCTGACATTCTAGTCATAGAAGATTATTTTACAAGATAGAAGCAATAGGGTACAGCGCCAGGACGTCAGAATACCCACTTTTGTTGCAAACTAGCCCTTATTATAATCGCATAAGATACCGCAGTGTTTAACTTGACGTGCTGTTGTCTGTACAATGGGCCACCACAATCTCTCGTCTCTTCATTTTTCATCCTCCTAGCTACTTGTACGGTACACTTTTCTTTTTAATCAATAAAAAACTATCTTTAGGTACCTACCTAAAAATCTTGTAACAGATGAATAGAATCTCTCCGGAAAAATGCTTCTTGCTCTATGCAACATATTATCAACACGAGCACTCATCTTCACTTGAAAAACTTACTAATTAAAAAAACTGTATCTGGCTATGATAACGGAGATCATTTAAACAAAATTATGTAGGACAAGATAAGTTGGGAAATGTATAGATAGCAAATTAAATTGTAAATTTAGCCATTTTTATGTACACCCGCACAATAAGATTGTTTTTATTAAACTAAGCAAATGATACACAACATTGTATTTCTGTAGTTAATAGGATTACTACAGCGACTGCGCTGTGCTGACAATACTATTTGCATATGTATTATCAGCACAGCGCAGTCGCTGTATTTGTATTTGGTATTGTATGGGGAACATGTTGGATCTTAATGTATCTAAATGTCAGGTTTGCTCTTTTACTAGAAAATTAGTTCCAATACATTTTAATTACCTTTTAAAAGACACTACAATCACAAGAGTGACAAGCATAAGAGATCTTGGGGTCACCTTCGACAGTAAACTGTTATTTGATGAGCATATTGACTCAATAATTAAAAAGGCCTCCAAGGCACTGGGCTTTGTACTTCGGCTTTCTGCAGAGTTTACTAACGTGAAAACTTTTAAAATTCTTTATTGTGCATTTGTACGCAGTCACCTTGAGTACGCATCACAAGTCTGGAACCCTAACTATAACATTTATATTTCGAGATTGGAAAGCATTCAAAAGCGTTTTCTCAGATTCATTCAATATAGAACAGGCAAACACGACATCGACTACTTGTCGCGATGCAGGAGACATCACATGCTACCTTTATACAAGCGCAGAGAGATAGCAGATTTGTCTTATATTCACAAGATCGCTGGTGGTTTGATAGACTGTCCAGAGCTGTTAAGCAAGCTGTGCATTTGCACACCAAGGAAACCTCTGAGGAATCCCAACCTTTTACACGTCCCTATAGTTAACACAAATTACAGGCGGAATTCTTATTTACTTAGAGCAGCTAATTTATTTAACGAATGTCAGAACGTTTACGGCTTTGATTTGTTTTGTACAAGTATAAATCAGGTTAAGAAACAATTATCTAACGACTTTTTTTTCTGAATGTTGAACTTGCCTTTGCTTTTGTGAATTAGTTTTTATTAATTTAAGCGACAAATTGTTGATTTGCTAGCGTTTCTTACTTTAACATTTTTGTTCTATCAGTGGAGACATGTAAATGGCCTTCTTTTTATTTATAGTTTTTAAGCAATCTTGTTCTAGCTGTAAGTCTTCCAAAAATTGTAAAATAAAATAAAATAAAATAAATAAATATGACATATGCAATACGTATATGGGTATCTGCATCTCTTTGAGATAATGACAATCGTCACTGAGGTAATTTCTGTAGTGATTATAACAGTGAAAACCCAAGATAGTTATTACTGGGAGATTTAAGTCAAAATCGAAAATAATATTATGTATCAAATGGCAAAAAGTCATGCTCAAATTAGTAGTATTTTTATTTATTCATAATTTACTTTGAAGACGACGAATTTACAGTTTCGTTACGAAGGAATGTTACGTTGTCTGCGCCTTCCATTTTGTATAGGTACCAATTCTGCCAAGATATAATGAACAACCTTGGTCATGTCTTCAGGAACTACGATTCTGAATGTTGATCAAGTTAATGAACTTTAAATATAATAGACATTAAATAATCTATCGACTTTAAAAGATACCTACCTACCAATAGTCTACGCACATCATGCACCGACTTCAAAAGAATTTGTTGAGAAGACAAATGCGTTATTTTAAGCTTTTTAGTCAGTTTATTTGAGTCGTTTTTTATGATTTTTAGTTCTTAGCCATTAAGAACTCCAGGACCGATTTTGATAAATCTAACACTGTACTCTATGTTAGTTTATATAGGTACAATACACCTGATTGAACTAAAAAAGAAGTATGTCACTATGATGTCTCGTTTTTGATAAATCCGTGGACAAACATACAAATATACGTGGATTTCTGTTGTTTTTATTAAATGCATACACTTACAAACCGGGAAGCTTAATACTTAAATCAAAAAAAAAAAAAAAAAAATTTATTATATGCCATAGGTTATCGTAATTCATTAATTAGTGGTTTTAATTTTTGTATAATAAAGCAAACAAAACGCTACAAGCGAAGCTTTACCAACTTAGTACTCAAATATTATGTCATCCCAACGATATCACATACATACATAATGAATTGATTATCTCCTTTTTCTAATTTGGTAAAAAATAACGAACGTAGCTACTGACCGTACTCAAATCAAACAACCGGTAGCGGGTACTTTTATCAGAATGTAAACACGAACACGCATTTTGTTTACTTTCACGCGAATGGTTAATTAAATTGTACCGAGATATTGTGATTCATAATTTGCCTAATTATATGCCATAGGTTATCGTAATTCATTAATTAGTGGTTTAATTTTTTGTATAATAAAGCAAACAAAACGCTACAAGCGAAGCTTTACCTACTTTAATACTTTACTTTAGCTTTACTTTATTAAGAAAATTTTTGATTTACGAATAGACTGAAAACGTGTGAAACTGCATTATAAAACTGTAAAACCGCGAGCGAATTCAGTATTTTTTTACACAAATGAGTTCATGATTACGACGATATTTTTTTGTTGAAAAAGCTCTTCATTTATAACACTTGCATATTAATTAGAAAAATTCTTGATAAGTCCATTCATATAAATTTGACACTCATAAAAAATCCCAAATAAGTAAACGCAATCTCCGTCGACCAAGTTTGCTTGTCTTGCCAAAAGTACGCACAAATTATGCCAAAAAAAGTATCACATTTGAGGGAGCACGGCTTTATAATAAACTGCCATCTGGTTTAAAAAATATAAGTTCTTTTAATAGTTTTAAATCCAAATTGTCAGAATTTATAGTTCAAAACAACACACTGTTTGTTGTATAATTTATAGCATGTAATTTATTATTATATTTTTGTGAGTTTGGCGTTCAAATTTAGATTATTTAACTCTAAGTTATTCTATTCTCATGTAAGTGGCTTGTCTTTTTTTGAGAATAAACTCTTTAAACCTAAAACCTAAACCTGGAAAACGCCAGAAAATCCAAAACTGGTTAGTAAACCATTTTTTTCTTTACACGAGCAAATTTAATATTTAGGGAAGAGCGTTGCTCCCTGATACATGCTTTTAAGCTTAAAAGGGTGCTTCGGTCACTGTATAAGTCAATGTAACCTTTTTGTGAAATAAACTTAAACTTAACTCAATATATCGAAGACGCGATTACAGCGCGCCCGCGCCCTCAGATCCTCGCGTCCTAGGCTGCAGCCTAATTAGCCTAAGGGTTTATCAGGCCCTGCCCTGATGTTTCATATTCTTATTGTTTATACATATATTTTGCGTTTTAAAACATACATGATATACTATACCATCATGCTTATTACTGGTTTAAATTAGGTGCTTCTTGACTTTGCCATGGTTGGGTAAAAAATATTAGTTTTCTGAACTCCCTGATTTAAGTAGTAGTAAGTTTTTTAGAGTGGCGAAATTTGGTACCGTGTCACTTTTAATATTTATAGATTTTATCAACACTGAAGTCTTTAAACGATTGACCTAAATATTCCATAATAATTACATAAATTTTAATCGTACAAAGCATTTGTGTCAGACAAGGCATCGAACCCTGTGTCTTACGCTATCCAGGCGCATCCCTATAGCGGATAATCCCGAAAGGCATACGACACAGGGTTCGATTCCCTGTCTGACACAATTGCTTTTTACAAGTGCAATTTATGTTATTGAGTTTGTATATTGACAAAACATAAAAAAAACTAAATTGTAGGTACCTATTCCTTACAATTCCATTGATAACTTAGCAAGAAGGATGTACAGCTTATCTCCGGGTTACATCGATTTCCCCCACCCGTGTAAGTGGGGGTGGCAACAGATACTGCTTACTTCACACCCTGGCTGTGACGTCACCAAATTACACGAGACCTTGAATGTGTCAATAGAATGGCGGAGTGATTAGTTAACTTGATTGCTATCGTTAGCGACGCTGATTTTTGAGAGTGAAGGAACAGAGAGATGATTGACTAATTTTGAGTGAAGGAAAACGTGTGTATTGCGCCACATCTGGGCACTATAATATCTGTCTCCTGCGTACCTGGCCTATCCCGGTTACAGGTGAAGTCACATTTGCTCGAGCCGAACGCGCTGAACGAAACGAATTTTTACAATTCTTTATATATGAAATCAAATGAAACCTCGCACACTAATCCGCGTTGAATCATCCGAATCTGGAAGAAGTCCTTGACGAATTCGGATGTCGTCATCAGATTCGGCGCGGCTAATGCGGTAGACTCGGACGACTCGCCGGGTATTCAATTCTTACTCACTCCCACCTTAGATGTCGCTCATAGCGCTATCTCATGACTTCTTCGACGCGGTCGATTCGGCCGAATCGGTAGAATAGCCAGATAAAATCTTCATACTCACTCCCGCCTTTAGATGTCACTCATAGCGCTATCTCATTCTTTCTTCGACGCGGTCGATTCGTTCGATTCGGCCGAATCGGCTGCGAGGCCTGCTTGACTTTGATTCGTTCAGCGCGTTCGGCTCTGATAAATGTGCGTTCACCTTAAGAGGGGCCGCCACTACCGAAAATTCGGTATATTAGGCATATAGGTACTATGTGTCCGAAGTGAAGTATGCGCTGAATTCGAACTCCGTCACATTATGTTGGTCTACGAGCTCTCCGAGCTCGGACAAAAAGCTGTGACCGATAGATAATGCTATTAACATCAGTCTATATGTAGATTCCGTTATTTTTTGTTAATTTTGACATGTATTATTTTATTCTTTTATAATGTGGACATTTGTATGCCGCTCATGCTGATTACAGCGCACTCTGTATACACATTATTTATACACTTAACATCTTTTTACCTGCGTATCATAAATTAATGATTTGAATTGATTCCTAATTTTTTGTAGATTATCTTTAGCAGTTAAAAAACATTCACTTTAAGTGATGTGCAATATTGAAATAAACAGATCGCGATCGTAGTTCAGTTACATAATAATACCCCTGCGGAGTAAAGGCTATCACTGAAATAGAGATTGACCATCTATCGCTATGTAGGTCAGACAACACTTAGACGAAATAAATTGAATTGATTTCTGAAACCATTCAGTTATTATTTTCTGGTCCGCAAATGGGTAAGTGAATACATGTGAGAAACATAATAAGATACAGACCGGAAAAACATTGGATTATTTTGCATTACTTGACTCAATTCAACTGGGGAAAACTTATAGAGATAGGTGGTTAACTAGAAGCCGAAAAAACTCTACTAGGCGTCCCCCGCGACCACGCCTTTGCGATTTAAATTTCCCCCTCCCGTCGTATAGATAAACTTGATGATGATTTTAGTGTATTTTAAACGGTTTACGCTGCCGTAACGAAACCTCGCAAAACGAATATTTTCTTTCAGTTTTGCAACATTTTTCATTATTGCTCTGCTCTTATAAGTCCTACCGCAATGTTTTATACTTCAAAGCCTTTCTAAATAAATTAGCCATCCATCACAAAAATATATTTCTTTAATCGGTCCAGTAGATCCTGAGATACGCGGTTTAAAACACTCTTCAACTTTATAATATGAGTAAAGATTTTTAATTAATGAGATAACAAAAGAAACAGAAACAGCCGGCTCATATACAGACACAATTTGAATAATCAAACCGCAACGTACCTAATCATTTTGATATTTCGCAAACGACCTTGTCAATGCAATACATTGCACATACATTTATGCCATCATTTTCAACTTTACACTCATAGTTTTAGAGACCCTACGTAGACTTTTCGAAATGTAGACTGCACGTTGATTTCTTTTTAAACCATTTTTCGACTCTTCGATCATTGTTTTACATTAGATCAGTCGGATTGTTATAATATACTAGCCGTCCCCCGCGACTACGTCTGCGCTTCTGGAGTTTGCTCCCTCAGCTCCTTTGCAGCGTGATGTTTTATAAATTCCTTCCTCGATTAATAAGCTATCCAACACAAAATTATTTTTTCAAATGGGTCCAATAGTTCTTTAGATTATAGCGTTCAAACAAACAAACTCTTCAACTTTATAATATTAAGTATAGATAAGGAACAATAGTTAAACTGCGCAAACGAGGCTACTGGTTCCGATTTGTAAATGACTTTGTAGTCATAGTAACTTTCGATCTCGAAGGTTTTTTGTTCAAAAGAGTTGTTTTGTTTCACAGTGTAGGCGGGCGCGGGGCGGTAGTGAGTGGGAGCGATCTAAAAGTCTCAAGTTCGATTTCTTTATTTAGGGTAACAGATAATGTAATAGTTTGAATCAAAGCAAGACAGTCATACTTGCTTAGTTTGCTTTAGTATACATGTATATATTTATTTATACAATCTTGCAAAAACAAAAGCCAAAATCAAATGGCGGACCTAACACCGTACCGTATCGTCTATCAGTAATCGAGACTTCCAAATTATTTCGCAACTTTTCGACCGTCATAACCGGTTAGTTTTCGTTGTTTTATACAGGTTGTCACAAAAGACCCGATAAAACCCGGCCCTGTTTATAACAATATAAATCTGTTATCTACCTAACGAGTAGTAAAGAGTAAATCTAAACTGACTCTAACTAAAACTAGTAGTAACCAAATACTAATGTTGTTCGTAACTCATTCGGTTACGACACGACTATCATTCACAATTTGCGGCGGAAGCAATAATTCGATTCAACTCACATGATTTCAGTTTATACCATTGTTCTTTTAGCGGAGACAACACTTTGTCAGATACATACGCCACTTTTGACATGTTCTTTAAACACACATAGAACTAAAGTTTAAAAAAACTGGTTTATATACTTATATTTATTACTTATTACACGAAAAAAAATAACAACTCGCACGATCGTCGCTATCGATCTCGCGTATTTCACCTTCTGAATCTGACAATAAAATGAATTAGATGAATCACTGATAAAGTGATAACATATTGGGTCCTATCAGATATCCTCAACATTTTTTTATTTTATTTGCAATGTTTCATATAAATTGTCTCAATATGTTTTTTCTGGATTACTTTTGTTAAATCAATATTTAGTTTCGAAATTGATAAATAAATAAATGAAATAAAACTTAAAAGATGCAAAGCCTACAATTAAAATTTAGTCAGATTGGGGTATTTATTAGATAAGTATCAAACACTTATATATTTCTACTAATTTCACATCTTCACTGAACTATGCATGCATGTGATCAGTTACCTTCAGCTGCCTATATTTATTTACAGTACATTAAAATGTTGACAATCCCTGAATGATAAGAGACTGTCATAGCTTGATAGATGATAAGAAATTAAATACCTATTGCATGCTGGTACAGAGAAGCATGCAAGGTAAATATTAACTTTGTGATATGGTCAATACAATCTCACAACTACTAAACAGCAATCATCATCTCACAAAACTACAATAAGTTTTTTTTTTTTGATGTTTTTGTTACACAGTCAGTTTAAAAATATATATTGAGCTGTTGAAGATACTACATCCAATTCATAAAAAAAGTTGTTTGTTATGCTCACCAATATTTGTAAGGAACAACTTATTTCATATCATCACCATTTATGACATCATCAAATTATGAGTCAATGGCCATTTTTAACTAGAAAGGTGGGCCTTGAGTTAAGACTTATGCAGTCTAAATTTATTTATTTCAAATCAGAAGAAATCAAGTAAATACTTTATTAAATCCTTTACTTTTCTTGAAGTTTCTACTCTTTGAAAACAAAGTTGTAGTTGTTTATGAATAAATAAATTGATAATCACATTAAAGAGTGTTAAGACTTTTTTGTTTAAATAGCAATCTCCCACATAATCTTGAATCACAAAAGACAATTTACTGGCTAGCCTTATAAGCTATCAGAGTGAAACAAAATGAATACATAGAATAGACAGATTAAGAGGCGAAAATAGAGATCATCAAAAGCAGTATGTACTAGATGAATCTCGTCTTGTTCTGGTAAGTAAATAAACATCTTGTAAATTGAAGCATTATTAACAGCAGCATTTCTTAAACTACTTACACTTATAGTGCAACTACTGGAAGCATGCAGGCAGACTTAGCTCATGCAAAGGGTAAGGATTAATTACATCCAGGTTTCCAACTACAAACGCAGTTCTGCGGACTAAATTGGGGTCGAACAACGGTTTTGTTTATTATGGATGGGATTAGCGAATAGCAGCCTATGACTCACGCTATGCGTCATTTGCCATCAAGGTATTAGAAGACTGTATCGATCTCTTGAGCTTTGATAGAGTTAAATGTAAGACAGGTGATGAATTAAAACAAATTTAATGTTAAATGAATCACGAAATGTATTGTTAATACATCAAAAGCGTACATGTACTTTGCTGCTACAGTGCATAGAAAAATCATAGCTGCTCGTTTACTTGTCACGTTTGAGCCGTAATTGTTGACGCTGGTTGTTGTAAATTCGTCACTAAACCTTTTATAGCCGTCGGACGGCGAAGACGGGCTCCTAAAAGAAGCCATTTTTTAGCACTGATTTTTTTAATACATTGTTGAACTGTCAATGTCATTTACAATGACAGTTGATCGAGTTCGTTCTCGTTTACGTTGTCTTGACATTGTTGAAAGTGAGCTCACTCGAGTAAAGTGAGCTCAAAATTGTAATATTATGGCAGCACTCTTTACCATAGACACTTGTCAATTCCATAAAAATTTCTTTTTTCTTGATCCCGGTACAAGTGTGAGTGGATGTTGTTTTTATTCGAAATAAATCCATTTGAATAGACTTGAAATCAAAAGATTTGTGTAAATCCAAGTAAGGATCGGGCGCTCATATTCCCACACTAGCAATATTAATTCATATTTCCTACCAACCCCTTTGAAAATACAAAATTCGGAAGTTTGACGTTTGGTTCTTCAGTGATTGTGTTTCCGAGTTACAATGTGTTTTCAGCAATTATTCCGTGATATCTCGCCTAATTTGTAGTTTTATTCAACTGAATTATCCATTCAGAAGTTGTGATTGCCAAATTTAGTCATATAAACAGTTTAGTTTTCTAACCTCACTTCACAGTCAGGTGGCAAGTGTTACAGGTTGTGTTTCGTTTGTGCAGATCATAAATGGCTCCACCACAGCCCAAGGCGGCGGCCAAGCCCGCCGCAGCGCCCGCGGGCGGAGTCAAGAAGGCCAAAGTTGGCAAACCGAGGAATTATGACCTGGGTAATGGAGTAGTTCGTTTCTCCAAGACCAAGATGTTCCACAAGAAGGTTCGTGTTTTTTTATATTCAAAAGTCTTCAAATTTGTCTCCAAGTGTGGTCTCAGACTGTTGGTTTTTGTAGATGATATTTACAATGTTATGTTTGACCTCATGGATAAACAACCTTTTAAGCTATGAAGATGTAAGAGACACTTTCATTAGGGCCATAAGGTGTTGTTAGTACTGAAGGAAATCTATAAGTGAACAGTAATTTATTGGTTTGTCAAGTTTTTATTTATTTAATGCAAGGTCATACCTACTTATTTTGAGCTTGGTATACTGTACTGTATCTTTTCACTAGTTAGTGATCATAACATTTTGGAATTAAAATCTTCTGAATCTTGTCCTCAGTTGAATCTTGTTTTAACAATATTCTAGTGTTTGTAAAAGAAAGTGTCAGACCCACGCTTATTTGAATTTATTCATTTTTTTTTTGTTTTTACTCAGGGAAAAAATACAACTTACAGACTCTATAAAAGCTATTGGAAAACAAGTGAACCTAATATTTAAATCTGTAACTTAATATTCCAGGCAAAGTACAGGTTTGTGGGCAAGAAAAACCCCAAAGCTGAGAAGCCCAAGAAGCCAACTGTGGTCGTGAAGCAGATTGGCGGCGAGAAGAACGGAGGAACCCGCACAGTCCTACTGCGCCGTAGGAGATCTTTCTACCCCACACAAGACAAGTAAGTAGTAATGTTATCCTTTTCTCAGTTTCTGGTAACTAAGTCTTAAGCTGTCAGCCAGGATTCGCTTATGTCTCAAAATCCTCACTTGTTATCAATTTATTAAGTATTGATAAATAAAGAATAATTATTTTAAGGGGGAAGAGCTACACTAGCTTCTTTCGTTCTCACTAGCACTAGCTTCTTTTGTTTTGTTCAAACCAAAGAAGGACAGATAGTAAGAAACTACCTATTACATGTAATCATAGGTCAGTTACAAATGTATGTAAACTTAATGTATGATGTGGCGTAATTGTTGTTCGAGCCAAGATGTTGTCATTTCAACAATTTTAGTGATGTAACTCAATGAAATCGAATAAATGTTTTTCATACAAGTAATCAATTAATTTTATGCTTTATACTTTGTGTGTTTATCAATCCTTTTTTGTCTTAGGGCAAATGGTATCTCCATATTATTTCTAATTATTTTTCTTATCATACTGTCAAAAACAAATTTACAAAAACAAAAAACAAAATTAGTAGTAAAACTTAAAATACTATTAATTTAAATAAATATAGCCTTTTAATTGATAGTGATGATATTTTCATGATGTAATATTATGAATAACTGTAGTTATTGATTAATACAGCCATGCCGATTATTCGGACATACACCAATTTGAATCAATTAGGTTTGGTAATCAACTATAGTTAAGAGTTTCATTCCATGTTTTTTTTAATAAGAACATAAAAATAAACAAGAAACAAATTAAAATTTGATTCTATTTAATGAAGAATGAGTCACATCAAAAATTTTTTGGCTATCTTCATCAAAAAAATTACTATAGATTTATGTTGGCATAATTTTCTTGTCCTAAATCCCTCATTGTTAACCAGCAATTATTTTTATGTAGCCATATTCGACTGACAGGTAGCTGCAGTATTCATTCATTTTCATTCTCCAGAATTGTTAATGTAATGCTGGTTATGTCAAATTCTTTCAATGCTCAACATCAACTTTGTGTGCTTTCCAGGATCAAGACCCGGTCACACCACAAGACTTTCAGCAAACACGTTCGCAACACGAGGCCCAACCTTACCCCCGGTACGGTGTGCATCCTGCTGGCTGGCCGGCATGCAGGCAAGCGTGTTGTGCTCGTCGGAGTCCTGCCCAGCGGCCTACTGCTGGTCACTGGACCTTTTGCTGTGAGTAGTGTGTTTTTAATTTAAGGGGTTATGCGCTTTCACAAAAGAGCGAAGACAGCGTGACAGCAGCGGATGCCCATACATAAGAAACAGCGGCGCTTCGCCCGTACGCCATTGCTGCCATTTCTGAATAAAATTATCAGCAGGGCGACTGACGCGCGACCGTCGCGCTGCTAAAGTCGCCTATTTTAAGGTGAACGCACATTAATCCGAGCCGTACGCGCCGAACGAATCGAAGTCAAACAGGTTAGGTTTTTTCATTCGGCCGAATCGGACGAATCAACCGCGTCTAAGAAATCATGAGATAGCGCTATGAGTGACATCTAAAGGTGGGAGTGAGTATGAAGAATCTATCCGGCGATTCGACCGAGTCGACCGCATTAGCGGCGCCGAATCTGATGACGTCATTCGAATTCGTCTAGGATTTCTGGGGTTGTTCCAGATTCGGACGATTCGACGCGGATAAGTGTGCGAGGTTTCATTAGATTTCATACAAAGAATTGTAAAATTCCTTTCGTTTGGCGCGTGCGGCTCGGATAAGTGTGTTACTCGGTAGTCGGCGTACTCGGGCGGTTTTTTGATAGTCGTGCTCGGCTCGGTTTTAGTGCAGAGTATACTCGGTTTAATTAAAGCAATATATTGCGGTAGATATCATATAATCAACAGGGGAGATCTTTCACGCTATGCGTGGTGCTTACAGGTGCACATAGTAACACTCGTGCTAAACGTGCCAGTTCTAGATACCTTGTTTGGTGCCTTACCCACATCGCGAAAGGACTCTTGTTTTTTGTCAGCTTATTCTAAAGTACTGTGGATTTTAGTATCATCGCGCTCTAGTGGCTAGATGAAAGCTAATTATGTACTATCCTGTTTTTACTTGTTTACATACCCAAAACGGGAATTTGGTTTTAAACCGAGTTACTCGGTTGAAAAAAAATGAACCGAGTAATACTCGGTACTCGTTACTCGGCAAAAGTGCTACTCGGCGCATCTCTGTCTGGTGGATGACCTGTCTGGTGTAGTGGTCGAGAAATCGCCTACTACGCAGCGGGTTGCGGGTTCGATCCCCGCACAATACAAACATTTGTGTGCATGAACATGTCTGTTTGTATTGGTCTGGGTGTTTTCTATGTATATCATGTATGTATTTACAAACAAAAAGTATTTAAGTATTATATCCGTTGTCTGGCACCCATAACACAAGCTTTGAGTAGCTTACTTTGGGACTAGATGCAATGTGTGGAAATGTCCAAATGATATTTATTTATTTATCCCTAATGTAAACTATAGCAATGTTCTCTAAATAGTATTATGTTGTGTGCTCATCATTTCGAGTACCTACTATAGACCAAAGACCTTTAAACTATTTTTTTTCTAACAAACCGTCCATATCTCGTCCAGTTCAACTCGTGCCCGCTGCGTCGCATTCCGCAACGCTACGTGATCGGCACCTCCACCAAGGTCGACTTGGGCAACTTCCAGCTACCCGCTCACCTGGACGACGCTTACTTCAAGAAGAACAAGAAGAGCACCAAGCGCAGCGTCAAGCGTAAGCAGGGAGAAGACATCTTTGCCACCAAGAAAGAGGTGGGTTGGGTTTTTATTTACTTATGGATATCTTCTTCTTCGTAAATGGTCAACGAACTTAAGCCTGCCAATGTTGTTAGTTTGCTGTTACGCCTATGTCACGTGTGTGGAGCATTTTCACGGGTGTTATTCATATTAAAAAACAAGAAATGATTGAGGGTGGCAAATCAAACTAAATCACCTAAAACAAAACAAACACAAATAGAACATCACATAAATACACAACAAAAGTTTGTACGAACTATACACCATGCTTTTTAACCGTTTTAGAGCCAAAACCCACGTTATGTAACATCTTAATAAACCTCTAAAACATGTTATCCTTTGTGTGTACACATAATTTTGACATAGGCATTTATATCTAAAATAAGAACGCAATATCTTGAGGTCTTACAGATAATTATCTAAATCTGTATTTTCTATTAATTTTGAGACTAGCATACCACATTAAATTACCTTAAATACGGACATCTTTCGTCACATTTTAAAACCTACTTTTTTCCGAATTTTCCCACTGCACCGTGCGTGTACGAAAAACGAAATCAATACGATTATCGTTCAGACCGGAGCGGAGATTTGTAAGGATTGCATACTAAAAATGCTTCGGAACCGCAGAAAAATGATCGTATTGACGGATTTTTCGCAGTAAAAACACTATACGCTCTACCAGGCCCTCTAAACGGATAGACAGCGTTCTGTCTCACCGCTATACGGAGCGAGAGTGAGAACGCATTTTGCCGGTGCCGAAACGCTCCGTGCATGGCACGCCACGGTTGGTGACGGAGCAAGTGTCTAGTGGGCAAGGTGTCATTAGCCATGTACACAACGCCAACAATCCTCGAGGCGTTCAGTTTATTTTTGAAGCCTCGAGGCGGAATGGCAAGACTCAGCAAGCTCGGAAGGCTCGAAGTCCCGAGCCTTCCGAGCCGAGCCGCGAATTCTTTGAGCCATGCCTCGAACCTTCAAAAGAGCTTAAACCTATAAAAGAGCTCGAGCCTTCCAAAGAGCTTAGACCTATAAAAGAGCTCGAGCCTTCAAATGAGACTTAAAACAATGTCGAGTCTTAAAATGAACGCAAGTCTTCAATAAAGGCTTTTTGTTGATGACTTTAATACCTACGTAACTAAGCAATAAATAAAGTGTCTGTTTTCACGATAAAAGAAAGTATTATTTTACATGCTATGTTATGTGATGTTGGCCACTGAAGACGAGATAATTTTTTTTGAGGACCTTGTATAAAAGCAAAAAGATTTATTCATTTATACGAGCAAAATGCACCGCGATCGCCTAATCTTTTGTAATTTGCATCTACTTTTAGATTCAACAGCATCCATTAAGACTAGTGCGCGTTAAAAAATGCATGAATCCTGAAAATGATTCGAGATCGATCGAGTGCTCAAAAGGCCTTGAGCCTTCATAAGATCTAGAGCCTTCAAAAGAGCTTGAGCCTTCAAAGGAGATCGAGCCTTTAAAAAAGCTCGAGCTCTGAAAAAAAGGCCATACAAAGGAGGCAAGCCCTGCAAACGACACCGAGCTTTAGGCAAAAGGACTCGGACGCCTCGAGCCTTGTACGGAGAACAGCACGTCAAGGTAAACACTGCGGTATCTGACGCAGTTGTAATAGGAGTTAGTTTTCAACAAAAATGTATAGCCTGATGTGCTGTCGACTGTACATCACTAGGTGTTATAGATTTCAATACATGGAATATATTTCGCGTTCACGTTTCTAAGCACGGTTTTGGTATGTTTTGGTATACTGGACAAAGAGCGTAAAAAAACAATAGAGATTTCTAAACCCACCTGGCTAAACCGGTTAAAATTTGTATTCAAAACGAACCTATACTATACGACGTACTATCGAGGTCACTAAAGAGCCAAAATCGCTTGCACCTCACATAGTCTTTTGTTAAAGTGACGCCCGTTTTTGTGTCATGTGTGCAACCGAAAACGGTTTTCGTTGCTAAGTGGTTAGGCGCCAGTTACCTCGATCTTAATATGCATACCGGTGTTTTTTAACCCGTATACCTTTATCGAATTAGTCTTTTCAACCCGTATACCTTAATAGAATCAGTCTTATTTGTCTCTTATCATACATCCAAAACTAAGCTTCAAGTCTTTGATTTTAAAGAATTTAGGTTTAGTTTTGGCTATAAATGGTCGAAACTCTGAAGAGGTTTTTTTTTTGTAAGTAAAGGTTTAGGTTCTTATATTTATTGAAACATACATTTATAATCAAGACGTTCAAGCTTAGCTTTAAATATATAAAATTTCGACTGCAAATGCATGCAATTCCGCCAATTATACCACCTGCACAAGATGGACTTAAGTGATTAAAAGCGTCCTAACATTATAACGCCTCTTTCCAGAAATACGTCCCCTTGGAACATGGACTTAAGTGATTAAAAGCGTCCTAACATTATAACCTCTCTTTCCAGAAATACGTCCCCTCGGAACAGCGCAAGGCCGACCAGAAGCTGGTCGACGAGGTCGTGATCAAGGCGATCGGCGCGCGCGCAGACAAGAAGGTGCTGCGCGGGTACCTCAAGGCGGCCTTCGGGCTGCGCTCCAGCCAGTACCCGCACCGACTGCGCTTCTAGGCTAAGACACAACTATACATAAATAAAAAATGAAAAAAAGAACGATGACTTTCATTGAAAAAAAACTATGTAACGGATCTCACAAAACAAAATGCACTAATAATAACTCTCGACTCCTTAAAAGGACTGCATTTTAGGCGAACAATTTCTAATTAGGAGTCAGTGCCCTGATGTATGATGTTTGAGATTGCCAATTCGCCTGAAATTCATGTCTTTTAAAAAGTCTGCGGAGTTCTTAAATGCATTATCATTTTAGAAGTTGGTTTTTAACTTTTTAAAAAAAAAGGGAAATGTATTTGCAACTTATCCTAATTGCAGATGAAATGTCAATATTACCAATCACAAATGAGCACCAGCTTAATGAAAAATTACACGAAATTATCCTCAAACTAATATCTTGGCTACACGACCAAACTAATGGTATTCAGACCTCATCACAAATTACCTATACATTTTTCAATTACTAATGTAGAACTTGATACCTTTTCATTATTATTAGGAATTAAAATAGAGTAACTTGAATTGGAAAAATCATATGATTCTAGGAATCATAAAAATCCGCGCAAAATGCCTCAAGGATCTTTCGAGCCATCTGTAGAATGACTAGTAATTTTTATCGAGGTCTCATACAAACAAATCCTTAGAAGCTCATTTTTACTAAAATTATCTTTGCTTTTAATTACTATTAAATAACTATGAACACAGACAGACAAGTAATGGTCTTTATTTCCGTTCCCAGTAGCGTATGTGAGACGGCTGGTCAAGAATATTCAAAATATCTATAAGTTCATTGCTCAAAAAGGACTTACATTTTAGCCAGTACTTTGCAGCAAGGTAGTGTCGTCTAACAAACAGTGGTGGTAAGCAAAGTTCGTTCTCCATAACATGTAGGATGTAGGTATGGGTGTGAATTTGATAATCCTCCAATCAATATTAGTATTGATTTTGTAAATCAGGGATGCACAGACCGCGGCCCGCGGGCCGCTTGCGGCCCGCCGGTCGAATACTGGTGGCCCGCCGACAGCAAAAATAATACTCTCGTACATTCGAAAAATATTGAATTCTATTCCAGAATAAAACCAAAAAAAATATGTTCGAAAAGTAATTTGAATCTCGCGCGCGCGCTCTTAAGTGCACGAATTCCCGATTGCTCGCGTAGGTAGATACACGAAGCTTCCAGAGTCGGTTTCGAGATTTCTCCAGACAGTTTTCGACTCTATACGCGCGGTATAAAAGCCACGCTATCCGCAGCGACCCATAGTTCGGTTTTAATTTGAGTGAAGTGTCAATAGTTCTAGTGTAGATTTTAACTCGACTAGCCGGTGTCATATATTTTGATCCACATTCAACGTAGATTTCCCGTCAAGTGCCGTGTATAATTGTGTTGTGAAATCGTAAGTAAAACTCTGTTATTAATAAGTGTTTCCCTACCTACTTAAATCAATTATTTTTGCTAATTTAAAAAAGGATGGGTAATTTAAGTAGGTACTGTAATTGTTTTTAGGTGCTGTGTTAATCCTAGCCAGGATTAGAACGCAACATGGACAAGCCAGGACCTAGTAAAAAACGTAAGGTTAAAGATGAAAATCGGCAGTTTCAAGAAATTTGGACTGAGAAATACTTTTTTGTATGGTCGCATAATAAAGTCGTTTGTTTAATTTGCAAGAATTCTGTTGCGATTGCAAAGGAATATAATGTAAAAAGGCACTATGAAATGCAGCATCCTACTTTTACCAAGTTTACAGGCGAATTAAGAAAGCAAAAAATGTTGTCTTTAAAACGGGAGCTTATTGGTCAGCAAGCTATGTTTACAAAACCCATCCAAGATTCAGAAACAGCTACAGAAGTTAGTTATGAAATTTCTCGAATGATAGCAAAGCGCAGTCGCCCCTTCAATGATGGGGATTTTGTAAAAGAATGCATAGAAATTGCCGCTAAGAAAATGTGTCCAGAAGCAGCAAAAAAGTTTGAGAAAATTCAACTGAATCGTATGACTATCCAAAGACGTATTATGTCTTTGTCAGGTAATATTGCGGAACAATTAAATGAAAAAACTAAGATCATTGAATTTTTTTCATTAGCACTCGACGAATCCACTGATATTACTTCCACAGCTCAACTTCTCATATTCATACGAGGTGTTGTTACTCAAGATTTTGAAGTCTTAGAAGAGTTGTTAGGAATGTGTTCATTGAAAGGTCAAACCAGAGGAGTTGATATACTCAATGTACTTTTGGATGAGTGTTCAAAAACTGATTTGGACTTATCAAAATTATCGGGAGTTGCCACTGACGGTGCTCCTTCGATGATTGGTGTCAATTCTGGGCTAGTTACTTTGCTGAAAAAGCATCTGCAAGAAAAAAACATAAACGCTGAAGATCTCATGCAGTGTCACTGCATTATACACCAAGAAGCCCTCTGTTCTAAAAAAATTGAATTTCAAAATGTCATGAAAGTGGTAGTTTCGACTGTAAATTTCATAAAATCACGAGGACTCAATCACAGGCAATTCAAACAATTCCTTGATGACATCGAAAGCGAATATGGAGATTTACTGTATTATACAGAAGTAAGGTGGCTAAGTCGTGGATTGACCCTGGAACGATTTCTAAATTTAATAGAAGAAATTGGAATATTTCTGGCGGAAAAGCAAAAGGATGTCCCGGAACTTAAAAATCCTGATTAGTTGTGTGATTTGGCTTTTTTAGTTGACATTACAAATCATTTGAATGTCTTGAACACACGGCTTCAAGGCAAAAATCAACTGATATCCCAGCTCTACGCTCACGTATCATCCTTTCAATGCAAGCTGACACTTTTCAGATCGCAATTGAATTCTGGAAATTACAATCATTTTCCGAATTATAAGAAAATGGCTGAAAAATTCAACAAAACTGCGATTAATTTCAGTTATGTAGAAAAGCTAGATATTTTGATTCAATCTTTTCAAGAAAGATTTTCGGAGTTTAAAAAAGTGAAACCTCTGTTGGACATATTCAGCAATCCTTTCACGATTTCAGTTGAAAATGCGCCAGAGTCAATGCAGTTAGAAATTATCGACATTCAAAACGACCAAGATTTACGCAACAAATTCAACGAAGGAGACTTGCTGAACTTTTACCGCTGCATTGATAAAAATACGTACAAAGAGTTGCGCATAAACGCTCTGAAATGTGCCAGCTTATTTGGTTCTACCTATATATGTGAACAAACCTTTTCAATACTAAATAATAATAAAACAAAAAATCGAAACCGCCTTGCAAATGAAAGTTTGGAAGCAGTTTTACGTGTTGCTACAAGTAAATTTGAGCCAAATATAAAAAAGATTGTAAGCACTATGCAGTGCCACGCTTCAAATTAATAAATTCTTTTTCAATTTTAATACATAATTATCAATTCTTTATTGTCTTTAATTACCTATACTTCTGGCGGCCCGCCATCAGTTCATAATTTGCCCGAGTGGCCCCTAGTCTTAATAAGTCTGTGCATCCCTGTTGTAAATGATCAACCTTATTTAAGAGTGTTTTGCAGCTGGTATCATATAGAAAACTTCCATAGTCCATCCTGTTCCTTATCAATGCCAAATAAAGGCGTCTTAATTGTGTGCGTTACTGGGGCGGCATGTCGACTCGAATCGAGATGAGAATATATAGAAAATTTAGAGCCCTATATCCCATAAATGTGCCCCAAAAATCAAATCAGTGCCCATTAAGGTCTCCGAGTTATTTTAGAAAATAAGATGCCGCTGGAGTAACGTATAAAAAGGTTACTGCAGCGGCATGCTTTTTACCTATTGGCCCTAGCCAAATTTAAAGTAGCCTGAAGGGTAGCTTATATATGTGCCCTCTCTTGGCCGAGTAGCGGCATTTGAGCCCTTTGTGGATTTGATGTAATTGCAAATGCCGCTGGAGTAACGTTTGGCGGATTTCCATATCTGCGGAACGGCTTGACGAACAGATATGATTTTTTGTCAGCTAGTTTGTTGTAATTTGTGCCTTAAGTGGCCCAGAATTTTTTCCAAAAAAATGCACGGTTTATAAATAGGACGCGTTTCTCTGAAAATCGAAAATAGCCTCTAGTTCTTAAACTACATAAAATGGTGTGCTGTAATTGCAGTGCCCTATGCCTTTTAGGCATATGGATGGTCTGACAAAATTTCAAAACCCTAAGTCTAATATTCGTCGAAATAAATGTTTTTTTCTGTGAAAGTGGTTTTGCTTATTCCGGACCTAAAAAAAAAGCATTGTGAACAAGATAATAACAAAACATGATTTGCCCATAAATAGAGCCCATATTCAAATAAAGGCACACAGAATTTCAGCTTTCTACACCTTATAATTAACCGTTAATAAATAAAACAATGTAACGAGAATTATTTAAAAACTATCCGACCAAATGCGAAAGGTAGTTAAAAAGCGGCCATTCAGTACTTCAAGTCAGCATTCTCAAATTGGTAGCCTTGTCATTTTCGATAACAGGTACAGTCACGGAAACAAGTTTTGGTGTGAAATTGTTAAAGTAGGTAACTCATCATATACAAATTACCTATTCCCACACTGTGTTGCAAACGTGTTCTAGCCGTGGGTCGTGGCCCATTATTTGCAACGACATAAGCACATTAAAGACTCGTGCACTCACACACAACAACACAAAAATCATTGAACTATTCATACATTAATTAATCATCATGCCTGATTCCGTCCGTCTTGATGTAATGTAGCGTTGTTATAAACAAGCCGGCCGCCTGGTATAACAAAGAGTGAACAAATAGTGACTTTTACTTGCCTATGTATGCGCACACAAATGTTACTATTGCATTTACGAATAAGGCTCAGTTTGCATTGTTTCGACTGTTATGCAGTCGACTAGAGTAGGCACGCGTCGGCCTCCTCTTACACACTTGCACACCAACAGCAACAGGATCTGCCGCACATTTAAATACAGACCGTATTGCTGCGCTATAAGAATTATATTAATATTTTTTTTCTTACAACGACAATTCGTTACAAACGTTTTGTTTCTCATAAAGTAATTTTATGGGAATCAGTTCTAAAATACCCATCTATTTTTATAATAAAGTTTAGCAAAGTCATAAAAACTTTTAAATTGAAACTCATAACACAATTAAATAACCCGTTTATAAGTAATATGCATTTATTAAGTTTATTTATACTTACTACCTATCAGCCTACTGTTTATTTTATTTTATTTGTTACAATTATAATATTCTTATTATTTTATTTATGAAATATATATTTATTGTTTTTATTTTGTAATATATACTCTCGGTCATGACGATGGAAACACCCTTTCTCAGTGCAGTCTAACAGTAAGAAATTGAATATTAACTGATTATAGCAAAAAAATTAAAATTATCAAAACAGCTTTTCCGCACCATTGTACAGACATTAAAGAAATCTATTAGACAAATTAAGGAGGTAAGGTGAATGTTTCCAATGTCCGCTTTTTAACTACCTTTCGCATTTGGTCGGATAGTTTTTAAATAATTCGCGTTACATTGCTTTATTTATTAACGGTTAATTATAAGGTTAAAGCTGAAATTCTTTGTGCCTTTATTTGAATATGGGCTCTATCTCCGAAGTTTAGGTACGTTCGAGCGACTCGGTACGCCGAGCATAAATGAGCGCGGGGCTGCCGCTCGCGGACCGCGCCACGCGCCTGTGACTGTGTTTATTTTCTCAGCCTGTGACTGACCTCGTTACAACGAAATAACTATTAATAATTTGAGATATGTGTTCCTAATTATGACATTATTTATCAAAACAAATTTTGTAGGTAGGTATTCAACATTTCTTGTTCAAAGAAATAGGTTTGTGTTTAAGATACCTACCCAGTTACTTACGTCAATCTAACTTAAAATAAACGGAAACAGGTCAATAAACTTACTTTAAATTTAGCATAATATTTATAAGTACCTACCAAATTACTTGAGTAATTTTGTGTTAGGATTTTACGTAGTCCAAAATCTAATAGTCCAAGAGCTACAGTTCATTATTTTACTGTAGCTATATAATATCACCCTTAATTTTTAGGTATTCCAATGAAATTAATCTCGATTTTGATAGCATTTATAAAGGTACGATAGATAAGGTTCACATAAACAAAAGTCTCTTTTTGTAGTTAAGTACGAACAACAGCAAATTAAGGTTAACACTGTTATCTTATGCAGTTGACATGAGAGCTAGTTTGCAACAAAAGTGTGTGTAACCGAAGATGCTGGCGAATGTACTATATATATTTTTTATAAAAAAATATAAAATTTTATATTTATTGAAATTATTTATAATAAACTAAAATTTTTAAATCATATAAATTTTAAAACGGCGGTGCGCCCGCGCAACTCACTCGCCGCCCTAACCGGGCTGAGGCCAAGCTATGATTTATGACCCAAACTGCACGGAGAAAATAATTCTACTATACAATTTTACCCTTACTTTTTACCCATAGTACAACTGCATAAGATACCGCAGTGTTAACCTTGACGTGCTGTTGGTCGTACATATATTATGTGGTTTGTACTTTCATTTCTCCGAATTCAGTAATTTTGTACCAAATAATTAAATTAGACAGAGCAAACACTTATTTTAATATTAAACGAACGCTGACACTATCAATTACTTTCTCCGATAGAACACAGTCAAGAAATGTGCTAGGTCCTCTAGACTATTTATTTTATTTGAGTAGCACGTTGTGTACCTACGCGTATGTTCGTGCCACGCGCCGCTCGCAACCCTGACACATTCAAGGCCGCGAAACAGGGAAAGCGTTACGTGTTAGAAAGAGACAGGTGATGCGAAGTGAATTGCACTTCATTGAGTTGCAGCGAAAGTTGTTTTTACTTTATCATTCTTAGCACAGTGATCCTTCTGTACGTAGTACTATTATACGTAGTACTATTATATTTTCTGTGGTTTAAGAACTAGAGGCTATTTTCGATTTTCAGAGAAACGCGTCCTATTTATAAACCGTGCATTTTTTTGGAAAAATTTCTGGGGCACTTAAGGCACAAATTACAACAAACTAGCTGACAAAAAATCATATCTGTTCGTCAAGCCGTTCCGCAGATATGGAAATCCGCCAAACGTTACTCCAGCGGCATTTGCAATTACATCAAATCCACAAAGGGCACAAATGCCGCTACTCGGCCAAGAGAGGGCACATAATTATACATATAAGCTATCCTTCAGGCTACTTTAAATTGGGCTAGGGCCAATAGGTAAAAAGCATGCCGCTGCAGTAAGTAACGTTTTCAGACGTTACTCCAGCGGCATCTTATTTTCTAAAATAACTCTGAGACCTTAATGGGCACTGATTTGATTTTATACACATCATAGTTATATGGGGTCGGATTCCGACGAGAATGCGAAAGAGACGAACGACGTTCACTGATTTGGATAGAGATGGGTCCAGTAAGGTTTCGGAGAAAATGTACTTGTTGGTTGGGTTTAATTGATAGTGTTTCGAAGTGTCAGCATCTGGTAATTTGGGCACGTACCTACATTGATCGTGCTTGCTTATAGGGACAGTTGAATTCTGACATAATTTCGAGTAATCTTTTTTCTTTTGAATGTCGCACTTCATACTACTCTTTATTTCATCATCACTTAGATCTAAATCTACGTCTTTGATAGTGCCGTAATAGTAAGTTACTTGTTGGGCTTTCTTGAATATCCATCCTTTGTCCGTCAATTGTGTACAAGTGAGCATTTTTTCCAAACTTAACTCGTTTTCAGAATCGACCCTAATTTTATAGGGGTTTATTTATTAGATTTTAAGTATGTGTAAAAATTTTAATACCTTAAATATTTTGGACAGCGCAAACTCCATTTTTATTAATATTTTTTGTTTTCT
This sequence comes from Pyrausta purpuralis, assembly GCA_963924145.1. NCBI lineage: Eukaryota > Metazoa > Arthropoda > Insecta > Lepidoptera > Crambidae > Pyrausta > Pyrausta purpuralis. The sequence goes on along the minus strand of OZ001663.1, from coordinate 2,263,367 downwards.
TCCCTCTACTAATTCCCATTCTTCTTCATCCTTATCTCTCTAAATTCTCTCTAAATTTTTTTACTGGTTTTTCAGGTATGTTTTCTGTACTTTCCTCTGTTAAATTGGTATATTTGCCCATATTACTGAAATTATCTTCCATTTCCTTTACGCACGTATTTCAATAGACACTGACTCGGTGTTCTTAGTTCGCCTGATGTTGCCGGCTCGTCTAAATTAACTGTATCGTTCAAGTTATCATCAGCCATTCTGAAGTTAAGTAATACAAAAAACCTTTCAGATCGCGTTACGCCGAAAACAAAAGTCGGCCCGATACGCGGCCAGCTGTTGCCAGCCGCCCGAAGCGGATGGTTGCCTATAGTATAATTTGCGAACCCAGTTGCAATGATTATAACGCACGGCCCGACTACCTCGCACGAGTACCGCGACGAGTGTCCACATAGTTAAAATGGTTAAAACATCCAATAGCTTAAACAACTATTAGAAAAATCATTCGTTAGCCCAATTGATTTCAGTTAAAACAAAATTAAGCTAATTAAACAGTAGTTGAGTCGTCCAATAGGCGATATAAACATACGTGAATCGACCGTAGGTATTTTGAAAATAGTTATAATAAGTTTAGTTTAAATGATACGTAAACGCTCAAACTTGGTAGGTATGTTTTGCAAATTATTTTCGCATTAATGTATAAAAAATGCTACAGAGCAATAAGTGATACATTATACGACGCACCTTAAAAAACCCTTTATGATACCACACGCGACAGGTATCAGAAGGCCTTAAAAAAATCCCATACAAAATATTAGATGAATCAGGGTCCCCCACCCACCGAAGACTTTTTTTTGGTAGTACTTCGGCGCAAACATTTTATTTCGACATAGGTAGGGGATAGTACTTCTATGGTTTCGACCGCTAGTATGCGTGTGCCAAACTGCCAACTTGTAGCCCTGTACATCGATTTGCTTGCGGTTTTCTCACTATACAACTTGTAGTTACGCCCTAGTAGTTTATTATACCGATAACAGGTGGCGCTGCGCGTTCTTAAATCACGGTAAAATGTGCTTTCATCCAAAGTACTAAAGACTTCTGCGGTCTACAAGCGTTTCAATGATGACAAGTTTAATGACAAATTATGACATTAATTTTTAACAGTGCTACCTGCCGACTTTAGCAGATGTCACTTTATATTTCATTCCAAAGAATTACGACCATCCGCAACTTCGCCCGCGCAACGATTGTACTCCATATCTCTATAAATTGTTACTAAGTTTTTACCTAACTAGTACAAGAAGAAATCAGCATATTACACTATCCGTCACACCACCATTAGTGCCAAAATCCTTGCGCGTCCACTTGTATTTGATGTGACGCGGACGCACAATATTGGGTCACCTCGTGTGTGCAACAGATTTTTGTTTAGTTTTTAAATAAGTAAAATAATGTAATATTATTAAATAACTTGTCGCCCATCAATTTATGTTCATCAATTTAATAAATTTTACCTGAATAAAAATATTTCACAGCAAATAAATAATTGTTCAACTAAAATAGTACTGGTAAGGTCGGTTTTTTTTTTCTTTTTTTTTCTCTGGCATAAAGACTGGGTGACTTTTATAAGCTAATGCTTATGCATTACGTTATAGTGATTTTATTGGGTTAATAAGGATAGTAGCTAATTATTAATAAAATATTTAATGTAACAGGTTATTATTATTTTTATTGAGCCCATGTTGATCTGTGGGGAAGTGACTGTACTATCTCCTAATCTCGCAGGAGGTACGAAATGAGGGTGTAGGGTACAACTGGTCAAGCCTAAAATATGTGTCGATTCGTCAAGCGCGATTTTAACTCTAATTATATTGTACATTCGTCAAGTAATTAAATATTGTTATTAGGTTAGGTTAGGTTAGATTTTATAACTTGACGAATGTACAATAAAATTAGAGGTAAAAACGTGCTTGACGAATCGACACATATTTTAGGCTTGACCAGTTGTACCTACATCGAAATGAGGACTCTTTGCCTGCCTTGAAAGCAAGGATCCTAGGATTTATATGTAAAACTCGGCTAAAGTAAGGCATTAAAATGAAAAGTATAACAATAATAAACATTATGACATACATAACTTCTTTTTTCTTAAAGAAAACTTACAGAAAAACCGGCCAAGTGCGAGTCAGACTCGCGCACTGAGGGTTCGAGGGTTCCGTGCCAGCTTTAACTGAATTAGGAAATCCACTTACTTCCACTTAGTAAATACCACAATATTTTGTTGACAGCAAGTATAACTTTGTTTTTATAGTGCTTGTATGAAGAACAAAGTTATGTTTGCGTTGTTGAAAATGTGCTATATCTGAAAAACTTCTCGTTCGATCCCGTCCAAACTAATTTTCGTTGAAAGTATTTGTGAGGATCTACATTATACATATTTTTCAAAATTTACACTCGCTTAGTTTAGAAGTGAGATGGGGGGGGGGACGCCCATTTAACAACTTTGGAAGCGTGTAGCTTTGAAACGTAAGACTTTATAAGAAAATGGTTTTAGGAACCTCTATGTCATTTTAAAATATCTATCCATAGACGCATAGGTTTGACAAAATTTTTTTTTTTTGGTTTTAGTTTCATGTATGAGAGCTCCTCCTTAAATGTCATTATTTTTTGTATGAGAATCGTAAAGCGGTTGAGAGGATATATCTTCCTAACAAATTTCAATAGTGTGATGCTTATAGATACATAATAAAATGGCTGTGACATACGGACGGACAGACAGACAGACTTGACGAAATTATAAGGGTTCCGTTTTTTGCCATTCGGCTACGGAACCCTAAAGACGTGTGGCACTCGGAGACTGCCACAGCAAAGCTATTGCATAGTGGCTAGACTATGTGCCTCAACACGCAGATCATTTTTAGACGTTCTATAACGTTGTTAGAACGAAAGTGTTAAAGTATATTAGTATGTTAGAATGTAGGTTTTCTTCATTTTGTTGTTTGATGTTTTGTCGAACAATGAAACACTAAAAATTCAAAATAGAAAATACCTTTTGTTATTATTGATAGGAGGCTAAGTTTATGGAGATATATCGACCATTTTATGGAGCATCGGATGCCATTTTCAGTTTTATTAATTAGTGAGTACTTATTCAACAAAAAAATAAAAAATGGAAAATGTTTTATTGTGTCCATAGTGGTGTACACAATAGAACACCAGAAATTCAACAATGAAACAGTAATATTTTATGTTTTGTGTTAAACCAACGGAAGTAAGGTGAACCAAAAAAAAATTGAAGTTAAAAAAATAAAAAACGGTGTTATTTTTACTAACTTTTTTCAATCATTCATTGAAATTTAAAAATAAACTTAGGGAAACTATTATACAAACTACTAATTTCATGGCACTTGTAAAACACTTTGAAGCCTTGGTTCCAATTTATCGTTTCTCTAACGCTGTTCGTGTTAAAAAAACAAATGTCGTGTCGTAAGGACATCCAAATTCGTCTATTAAGCTGCCCGTAGTTTTCAGCATTAACGAAGGTCTGCAGTGCCATCGATTGACGTCAGTTATAAGGACAAGAGTGTGGACCGAGAGTTTTATGAGGTCTATTTATACGACCAGGCCTAAAAAACATAGACCCCACCGTTTGGATAGTTTCCATAAACCCGTTGTTGATATCATCCACTGACAGGCAGGCAATCAAAGCGGCTTTACAACTCGATTTAAAAGCTCTTGGGATTTTGGATATGGGCACGATTAAGTCGGAGCGTGGACTTCATCAGGCCGTACCGTTCCAATTTGCCATTTTTATTCAATGTGCTTCGATCCAATTTGGCGATCGCTGCCCTCGCTGCCGTTTTTACCCTGTTGATCGCGGAGGCATCACTTAATAACCGTCTCTTGGAGGTCATGATGAAGTCTATCTCATTTCTTGTGGATATTCTGAGTATAAGATATATCCCTGAGGAAACCTCTTGGATATCCTAAATATAAGGCACCCTGCTCGGGACACTCGAACGCCCGACCCGACGCCAGCTAGGGATTGTTGTTGGTTGGTTGTTCTACCGAGAAGAGCAGGTTGCTGGACCTTAGAGTTATCGTGTCCTCGCCCTCTCTTCGGACTTCCGAGAAACTCACTATGTCCCAGTGTAACCAGATCAATTCTTCCTTCTTCCTCCAGTTTGAGCAACTTTTCGTCTGTCCACAGTGTGCACGCGTTGTAAGTTACCAGGGCCAGTTGTCGTTGGGGGTGGTAGGTAGGTGATATCGTATTCTTATCACCCCTGCCCCGCTATTAACAAGGCCACTACTGGAGTAAGGAATAGCGGGGCTGTCGGAGACTGAGGACCTGGTTTTCTTATCTGGGCTTCTACCATATTTTTAGGAGGCGTTGATGCCCATACTCGCCACGCTTGGCAGGCGGGTTGGCGAAAAAAAAAAGGCGGGTTGGCGAGCGCGGAGGCGCAGCCCTTTAAAGCTGTGACACTGCTGCTTGTCACTTGTCATTGGATGGTTATACCGCCATTTGTCAGTCGCCAGAGCCTGGACTGTTGAAACAGGACGCATCACATGAAGGTGAGGTAGGCTCGGAGCTTTGGGTCTTGGATCTCCCGTGCGTCCCGATACGTTGTAAAGTACTGACTTTATTTGATGGTGCATAATAAAACAAGATAGTGCACAATGAAACACTGTTTTATTGTGTCCATAATGCAACTGTTTCATTTTTTATAACGTCGGGTTTCTTTACTAACCCCATTTTTTTTACAAAATTGAAAAAAATATAACTCTCAATCTATGGCACATAAATCTAACAGATATGTTTAATGGTAGGTTTTCATTGAAAATACGGAATGACTAACCCAAATTTAATGAAACATGTACAATTTTAGCAGAAAATACTTTTTTGTAAAAAAAACGTAAAATGCTCCATAGAAAAGTACTCACCCATGCGGTGCCGATGCAAACTGGGGTATAGAAGGGGGTTCTCGAGATCGTCTCTTGACACAATATATTGCACGGTGTGGCAACGACGAATTTTGTAAATATCACAAAGTTTCATTGTGTACCACTGTTTCATTGTTGAATATCTGACCCTAGGCCACGCTATTACATCCAAGTGCGAGTCGGACTCGCGTACTGCGAGGGTTCCATGCCAACGTTAACTGAATTAGGGAATCCAATTACTTCCACTTAGTAAAATACCACAATATTTTGTTGGCAACAAATATAACTTTGTTTTTCATAATGCTTGTGTGAAGAACAAAGTTATGTTTGCGGCTGTTGAAAATGTGCTATATCTCAAAAACTTCTCGTTCGATCCCGTCCAAACCAATTTTCGTTGAAAGTATTTGCTCTATATTTATTTTTCTATATATATATAGAAGAAATTAATCTACATTATATTATTTTTTTTTAAATTTACACTCGCTTAGTTTAGAAGTTAGATGGGGGGGGGGGGGACGCCCATTTTACCACTTTGGAAGCGTCTAGCTAAGAATCGTTAGATTTTAAAAGCAAATGGTTTAAGGAACCTCCACGTCATTTTAAAAGATCTATCCATAGACATCCCACACGCATAGGTTTGACTAAATATCAGTTTTTCGATTTTTTTTCATTATTTTTTGTATAAGAATCGTAAAGCGGTCAACAGGTTATATCTTTCTACCAAATTTCAACAGTTTGATGCTTATAGTTACGGAATAAATTGGCTCTGACATACGGACGGACAGACAGACAGACAGACTTGACGAAACTATAAATAAGGGTTCCGTTTTTTGCCATTCGGATACGGAACCCTAAAAAACGTAAGTAAGTATCTATCTATCATAACAATTACTCACCTTTCAGTAGGAGTACGATAGCTAATATAAAGCGTTGATCACTGTTAAAGATCGAAACACATTTCTTATACAATCACTATATTTAATTTACAAAAAAGCAATGATACACAAAAAACATCTTGCATTGACTACTTTGCGTATTTGACTAGAACTTAGCATTGTATTGAATCACTGGGTGCATTACTGCACTTAAAAAGCATACTGGCGTACACCTTGTTATAAATGTGGGTAGTTTCATTTGAACTTGTTGGCAGGCTGCCGCGGCCGCGCTGAGGTTGCGTTGCGAGGCCGTTGGCCGTGTCTCTCCTTCCATTCTGCTTCCAACTTTGCGTAAACGCCACCTGAAACATTTTAATTTGTATTAGCTAAAGGTATGGTGGCTTGAGTAATGAGTATAGCTGCCAAATTAATAATACTTTGTTTGTAGAAATTTAATAAAACAGCACTTACATAATACACATATAATTAATGCGCGGCTACGTGAATGTTGTACTAAAATTGCTAGAAAAATAGTGACAGAAGTGCGTCAACGTAATTTTTTGGTCCCCACGTGTGCTGATATCGATGACAGGTTACTATGAGTTACCATGAGTTTACAGCGGTTTTACTTGCTAGCAACAACGTAACTTCCTGTACGGAAAATTTTAGTTATGCAAGTGACCACTAAAGGTGCTGTGAAATTTTCCATATACTTTTTTTTACGTCGTCGCTAGCGAGTAAAACCGACGTAAACTCATGGTAACCGTAAGTAACTGAGAATACCGAGTCACTAGCACGCAAAGCTGGCTATATTTCCTGCAAAAATCTTCATCGCAAAATCACACTCCCGCGTTTACACATACCCGCAGGCGCTTTGCTCTTATTCGGCGTGAGTGCCGCTCTCCTAGCCAGCGCAGCTCGCATCTGCCTCGCAGCTCGCTCTTCGAACCGACGCTGCTGGTCCTGGTTGCTGCGAGCCGAGAGCGACGCTACCCACACGCGGCCAACCACGCGCACGCGTCTGTGGGAGAGAGAAGGTTGAGTATCCGGGTAGAAGGACCAGAATATCCGGATGGAAGGACCAATTAATAATATTACAATACTAATATCAGCCTTGACCGGCAGGTGAACAAATGCTTCAAAGGCAGAACACTTGCCAACAAACCTTACCTCATGTATTTGCTCGCTTTTATCAGCAGCTTAGTTTGGTTTCATTAGTTTACCTGTTTCCTCCAGTAGCGACATCCAGTAATAGTAGCCAGTCTCTAATTGCTGACTAATAAATGACTGACCTGCTTTTAGCAAATGCTCAAATATTGCTGACGAATAAATGACTAACCAACCAGGGGGTTGTGGAGCGGCTGGTGCGGCACAGCCCTGCGCGGGGTGGAGTCCTCGTCACTGGGCGCGCTGCAGGAGCTCTGCTCGCTGGCGTCAGCCTCGCTGACTCAGTATTACTACGCTATAGCGTAGAGACGCGGCTCACTTGTTGACGGGGTGGCTGTGGCGCGGCTGGTGCGGCACAGCCCTGCGCGGGGCGGAGTCCTCGTCACCGGGCGCACGGCAGGAGCTGTGCTCGCTTGCGTGTGTCTCACTGACTCAGAATCTCGACACTATAGCGTAGAGACGCGGCTCACTTGTTAACGGGGTGGCTGTGGCGCGGCTGGTGCGGCACAGCCCTGCGCGGGGCGGAGTCCTCGTCACCGGGCGCACTGCAGGAGCTGTGCTCGCTTGCGTGTGTCTCACTGACTCAGAATCTCGACACTATAGCGTAGAGACGCGGCTCACTTGTTAACGGGGTGGCTGTGGCGCGGCTGGTGCGGCACAGCCCTGCGCGGGGCGGAGTCCTCGTCACTGGGCGCGCTGCAGGAGCTCTGCTCGCTCGCGTCAGATTCGCTGGACTGCTCCTCGCTGGCGTCACCGGCCTCGCCCGTTCCGCAGACGACGCCTTTCTTTGTAGAGTAACATGTGTTAAAAATGGCCGATAACGTGAATCAAGAACACAAGTTTAGATTTACTCGTTATCGTTTTGTAAGTCATAATTTATACTTTCCGTAGACATTGTTCAAATGTTCAATGAACTTCATGTCAAACTTTTGTAATTGACACAGCGCATGAAAAATGTGCAAGATTAAGAGAAGGAAAAGTGCTGGAAGGAAATGCTTTTTTGTAAACTTGATACAAAAAGTTTTCTTTACATCAAACTACATTGTGATATCATCAACATTGAACTATAACCAGTGCATTACAATACCTACCTAGGTACCTACTTTCTATAATATTTTCAGATTTTTCTTTACGTTCTGTAATTATAATTACTAGCACCACGCACTAGGGTTCAAAGCACTACAGGCGTTGGTGAAGATGTCCTACCCTACAAGCACATTCAAGCTCTTGAGTAAATTCTAGATCATAAGTGTAAATGCTGCCCAATTTTTGGACTACACTTTTTTTCTACACTACACAACATTAGCATTTCAGTACCAACATTCCCACGTCTCCACCAACAACAAAAAAAAAATATTAGCATTTTAGTACCGACATTCCCACGTCTCCACCAACAAAAAAAAATTAAGTCGGGTCTCCTGCCCATCCCGGAGGCCCTCTTACCTTCGGCCGCGGCGTCTCCTCTTTTATCTCTGGTTTGGTCTTGATCACCTTTTCTTTCCCCTCCGTCGCGGAGCAACTGTATGCCTGCGAGGGTGCGCGCGACGACCCCAGTGCGGGGGACCCGGGCCGCATGTTCGCTATAAAGGTACCGTGTGTTGTGTACGTGTGTATATTTGGCCAGGTTATATGAGTTCTGTAGTTGGTAAATGGTCATGAAGTAAAATATCTTTAGTGAGTTGAGTACTATCCTGCACATCATAACATAGGTCGTCATTTAAAATTTTAACAGAAAAATTCCTTTAGGCAGTTTCATCGCTATAAACGTTTTCTTCCAGACCTTTGACAGTTGGGCTGTGAAATCAGTGATCAGTGAATGGTAGATCAGTGATCTCATAAATTGCACTTGTAAAAAGCAGCTGTGGCAGACAAAGGCACGAACCCTGAGTCTGACACTACTTAATAGCGTAAGACATATGGATCGATTCTCAGTCTGACTGATTTTTACAAGTGCAATTTATGTTATTAAGTTTGTATAGTAACAAAACACTATGAAAATAAATAAAAAATGATTTTCAGGTCTGAATAGATTACTATTGGATATTGCTGTTGTGTTTATTTGGCAAAGAAGTCTGATGTGTGAAAGGGTAACTGACATTTTATTATACCTTATCTATTTGAGTATCTACCATCATAAATTATGTTATTGATAGGACGTTCGTTAGATTGAGTATACATTTCTGAAAAAGCGGTAAGAAAAATGTTAATGCTAGCACATTGCATCGCTTTGCCCGGGATAGTTGTGTATTTACAACGTTTTTGTTTGACTAAAGCCAATCGCTGTGGATTTTGCATGAAGCTTGGCCTCATTCACATGGCCGCTACATGTGATCCTTGCGAGCTATTTACAGCCCTGATTTTGTTTGACTAGGTATTAGTTTACTAAAATGCGGTGACGAGGATTTTGAACTATTGCCATAAAACTTGGTAAGAATGAGTAATGCATCAGCAGAAAAAGTCTTTTCAAATTAAGGTTACTTGGACCTTTTAACAAAAGTAAGACACGGTAGAATATTTTTATTTTAAAAAGACAAATTACCTATCACTCGGCATTTTTAGCCTGAAAAACTTGAGGAATGTTTCTGCTGGCGAAGCATACCTACTTATTCAATCGATCGATAAATCCGGATCTACCGCTTGACTACCACAAAAGCGCTAAAAGATAGATAACTCCTACATGAGTTAATAAAAAAATCGTCTAATAGACGAAATGAGCAGTCGTTGTCTCACAAAACAAAGAACTCAGTAGCAGATAATCTGCTACTGAGAAAATTGAGACCCAATTTGCCTACCGCAAGAAAGTACATTAAGAGGGAACCTGTCAATATCTATCAAACCCCCGTCACGGCAGCTCGTTAGCTGGTGTAATGCTCACGGTTGAACTTGTTGTTGCTGGTGTAGAGCTTCCCGAGAAGCCCGAGCGGCGGCCGCGGCGGCGCCAGCTGGATCCCCTCCCACCAGAACACCTCCGCGCACGCCAGCCGCCCACCGCTGTCCTCGCCTGGCTCTGGAGGATATTTTTTATTTATTTAATCATTTATTGCAGGCAACAAAGGCTCATACAATAGATACCTTAAGGACTAACATACATAATAATATTAAAAGATAAAAACAAATGAAACACTATTTTGCTGGCGTAGTGTTGCGCATCTTGGTGTCCGGTAACCGTCCGCGAAACCGACGATACAAAACACCCTTCGGCCAAAATTCTGCTTTCATGAAGATCGATAGCTGTTCGGCCGGAACCCTCACCACAAACGAATTTAAATTTGTATTATGACGAAATTCCAACCGTTCGACTCTCAGTGAGTATTTGGTCTTGATTCGGATGTACTCTACAATCTCCTCGACCTTTGTAGAGTAATGAAGCCGGGACACGTAAGTATAACAGCGTCACGGGCATCGCAGGCCGCAGTAGGTGATTCGGTCCGGTCGGTGCGGAGCCGCACTGGTTGCGAGTGGAGGGCTTCTTTAGTGGAGGGATATGGGTTAAATGTTTTTTTTATGTAGGTACACCGCTTCATTGAGACTTCGCCTGCAGGGCGGGGACTAGGGCGCGGTAATCTCCCCGTTATCGGCCCCCCTCGCAACCTAATCCTTGCACTTGAAGATCGGTTTTGTATGACCGGGGAATCCCCGTGATTCATTTTATTCGCATCACATGCTTTTCAGGAAGAGCAAAGGGCACCGCAAAGACCTGCCGCCCGCAATGAATAAGGCCGCCTCTGACTACGGGATACCTTCATCATCACGCGAGCGGGTGTATTTCTCGCCTCCTGGCCAGCGCAGGGGCGCCCCGCCGCCAATAAGTCTCAATAAAATGGTAAATTCCCACTAAACTAGTAGTGTTGTCCCACTAACTAGTGTTGTTACGGTATTAGTACCGCTTAAGTGCATCTTTCATGCATGACTGTGCATATTTACTACAAATCTAGCCATATATATTTTTTTATCTCACGAGTCTTTGGTTTTCTTCTACCCGCTTGCATGTAATATAGACAGCAGATTGTAGTTAACAATGTGATCGTCTCTCACTTGTTATAGATCTATCATACCGCTTATGCAGGCTGCAGTCGCATAGAGTACGTACTACAGTCCTTACTAAAGGTCCCTGTCTTACCCCTACCGACGAGTCTGGTGAGCCTTTCAGGGAACATCAGCTGTGGCGGCCTCATTGCGATGATGTCTCGGAACTTGTTGTAGACCTCCATCACCGACGCGTCGGTCGCCAAGCGCTCATCGGGCGCATGCTCACGGAACTGGCAGCCCTGGGAGAAAGAACCAATGACGTAAAAGTATAGACACGTTCTACACCAACATTAAAGCATTTTAAAGTGGCGCAAGGATAAATATAATAAATATCCTTTGGACATTTCTCGACGATTTCTCGACCACTACACCAGACAGGTCGTCAAACTTATTACTCTATATACGAACGTATAGTTGTGTATTACGACACTAAGCGCTAATAAAGACAACAGATGGGGCGGGGCATGCCTGTTGATAGAAAGAGATAAATATATAACATTCGTTACGTATGATTGCTACTAAGCGCTCATTGGCGCGAGGCGCGTTAACATCTCGTTTTTTAGCCTCATGTCAGCCATTGCTAAATTTTGGTAAGCGTGTTTGTACGTGTTTTAAGTTTTAATACTTTAAAATGAAAAAGCTATACTAATGAATGTAATGACAAGTTTTTCTTGTCTCTAACAGTTGCAGTGTAATTGTACTCCTAAAAACACGGAAAGGCATTTTTACCAGCAAACGAGAAATAATTTAAGGCGTTTTTGGGACGTATAGCTATAAAGAGAAAGTGTGCCCGACTGAATGCACTCCGGGCAATTACCTGCCTTTCGTGTTGCCATTTTCGAGCGCATAGGACGTATCTATACAATTTAAAAACATCTTAGGGAAGAACAAGATTTATTCAGCCAAAGAACTTCCATTGCTGAGCATAGATCTCTCTAATGGGATAAATATGGATATGCGCCAGTCATGTTTATACTCTCTGATATATGAAAAGAAAGATTATGGCGGAAATTAAAGCATGAGAAGCTACCATTGGTTGTTAATTGCCATTGATAAAATCAACTTTCAAAGCGGGATTCTTATCCGCGTCCTGACTGGGTGAATGCCCATACCATTTAGCCATTCAATGGAGAACCGTATCATTCAATGCTATTCTGTGCTGTAGTAGCGAGAAGTCGGCCTCAAGTGAATAAGTCTTCTTAAAAAAGTACATAAATGGTGATTGCAGAACAGATTGATCGGGGTTCGGAATAGCCACAGCAAGTAATACGTATGAAACAACACTCTGAATGCATCAGTCGCCAGTTCGTTGAGTTGCAATCGTAAGAAGAACTATAAACTATTTACAAAAAATCTAAGGTCTCACAGTGTTCCTGGTGACGGTCTCGAAGCGGTAAGCTCGCTCGCCGCAGCAGGGGTAGCGGCCGGTGGGCAGCGGCGGGCGGCCTTCGAGAGCGAACATGTGTGGGGGCTGCTCGTGGTGAGAGCACCACTCCATCTAAACAGAATAGGAAGCAACGTTTGAGGAGGAATTGAGATATCACTTCCACAGAACACCACTGTGGCCCTAACATTTCAGCTTCAGGTAGATGAAATCTTTGCAAGAAGCCTTATTAAACTGGCAGATTGCAAGTGTTTCCTGGAAGGAGCAGATGCGCGGTATGGATGTCGCGAATGCGTAATGCAGACGCCCAGTTCTGTTGTCCATTTGGAGTCATTTAGACTCAAGGCTATAGGTTCCTGGTCACTACAGCTAGAACCCACTTACCTGGTAGGCCGGGAAGAAGCTGTCGCACAACTGGCACTTCAGAAAGTGGCAGTCGGCCCACAGGCGCCAGTACACGCGCCTCCAGGAGCGCAGCTCCCCGTACAGCCACGTTATGTAGTCGTTTAAGCTCCAAGTAAGGTCTCTGCACGCAAAAGTACATTACCAATTTAAGCTTATGTATATTAAGCCATGTTCTTAGTTAGGTAATCAGAGAGACACCAAAGAAACTTTTCAAGATTGGAATTTACTACCCTCCTGCAGTTTTAACTAAGGACACATAGATGGGTAACCAAGGTTTCGACTGAATAAGGGCCTTAAAAGAGCACCCGGTGTGGGTTTCTACACCAGCTATTATTCAACATGGCTTTGAAATGAGAGACATAAAGAGACAACACATAGTAAAATTATGGGGGTTTCTACACCAGCTATTGCTTTACATGAATGGAAATGAGAGACATAAAGAGATAACACATAGTAAAATTACATTTTTAAATCAACATGTTACCAAAATTCAGAAGCAACTGAAAGGTTGCTGATAATGAGCTCGTACTTAAAACTGCCATTACCGCGATGCGATAATGTGGCCGTTTTGTGTACCGCTTTGACTTACTTGGTATGTGTGGAGATAACATTCCCCCGACGGTCGATCCTCATACTAGAAGGCTGGCACGGCACTTGTTCCGAGATATGACGCCCCAGCAGCTTGTTGCATCTGAGTAAGCAAGGTCGAAGTCAATAGGAGTTTTATACACATAAAGAAATAACGTAAAAGCTCAAAAGATACCTATGAAGCGACATCTATGATCAACCGCTGTCACTACATATCATCGCAACCCGCTGACTCGGCTCGACGCCACTAGATGGCGCTATAGTCGAAGTATGGAGACTGAACCGCGAAATCGAAGATTCAGAGCAAACTAACTACATATGAATAAACTAAGACGGTGATTATCGGACCTTGGTCCCCGGCCATAACACCCGGTCGGTAGGAAGCGCTTCCCTTTGCCTTCCCAACACTGTTGCGCCAAACCTACATGGCTAGATGAAACTCAAAAGCAGCAGATGTAGTAATTATGTAGTTAGCGCGGACAAGCCGAAGTCACTGGAGTCACTGGAATGAGTATGGTATGGGAGCGGTAAGTGGGGGTGGGCGCAAACGTCAAAACGTCAAACACAGTCACGACCTCAGCGGCCTCCCTATTTGTTGTATAGGCTGACGTTTGTTTACCACTCCCCTCTCGCCGCTCTCATACCTCAGGAGGTTAGTCCGCGCGAACGATTAGAAGCTGTTTACTCACTTGCTACATTTGAACAGCGTGGCCAGGGTAGCGTAGTGGCCTCTCAAGGTCTCTGGCACCGGCTCGGCGAGCGACAGGATCATCTTGCAGTAGAGCCGCGACTGGATCTTGTCTTTGCGGTCTCTGATCGCTTCCAGTTCTGCGTTCGTGTACATCGCTGCCAGCCTGGCAATAATGTAATGAGGCTATGATGATGCACGACTTACTGTTAGGGAGATGATTATGACTTGTGCCTAAGCTGGTGACTATGCCCAGAGATAATAAAAACGGTATGGCATTTGCATTAGTAATTACTTATTCTGAAAATACATGAGCACAATATTTTATTGCACAGTCACCAGGTTATACCTAAATTTTTATTGAAAACTAACCCTTTTTACAACGGCATAAAATACCACAATGTTTACCTTGTCGCGATGTTGTCCGTATATCAAATCATGAACCTCGGAGGCTCAGACGAGATCACGAGAATAAGACTTTCTTATTTTTGAGTCTTAACAAACTTTCTGAATTGACTCTCAATAAAATGTTAAGGTTTAGGCGCATTAGGGCTAATTCTCATTTTGGCAACCGACTCGCTAATGGACTAGTTCTCATTATGGCCACTTCTCATTTTGGCTACTTCTGCTTAGGGCTACTTCTGATTAGGGCTACTTCTCATTAGGGCTACTTCTCATAAAGGCTACTTATCATTAGGGCTATTTCTCATTAGGGCTACTTCTCAAAATTTGGGAATGTTTATTGAAATAAGTACAGTCTGTATGTATATAAAGATGTTTATTCATTCATTCATTCATAAGAGAACAATGACATAATTTTAAGAATAAATTAACATTAATTGAACCAATGTAATAGGTAAGTATTCAAAATTATAAGTATTACCTCTTGTAATTACTTCAGTCTGATTTGAAACTAACATTTATTTATTTACTAGCGGTCCCCCGCGACTTCGTCCGCGCGTTTTGAGTTTGCTCCCTCCCCTCCCGTCGCAGCGTCATGTTTTATATCCTAAAGCCTTTCTCGATAAATAAGCTATCCAACACAGAAATATTTTTTCAAATCGGTCCAGCAGTTCCTGAGATAAGCGCGTTCAAACAAACAAACTCTTCAGCTTTATAATATACTAGCGGTCCCCCGCGACTTCGTCCGCGCGTTTTGAGTTTGCCCCCTCCCCTCCCGTCGCAGCGTGATGTTTTATACCCTAAAGCCTTTCTCGATAAATAAGCTATCCAAAACAGAAATATTTTTTCAAATCGGTCCAGCAGTTCCTGAGAGAAGCGCGTTCAAACAAACAAACTCTTCAGCTTTATAATATTAGTATAGATTAGCGCAAGCGCACGTCGTACTTAAGCTGCGAACATTATTTTGGTGCGGAGTTATGTTAAAGCTGTGATAGCTCCTAAGATATTTATTGAATTTAAATGATATAAAGGGCAACTTTGTTCTAAATGAAATGCTCGTGATGATGAATGTATTTATTATGATAAGAATAAATACCTGTGTGTATAATACACCTCTAAAAATAATGCATTATTTTTTTACAAATTTATTAACATTAAATAGGTTGTAGTAAGTCAACCATAAAAGATAGACATATGCTGGCGCGGACTTTATTATAGAACTCTTAATGCTGAACAATCCTGTCATACATGATTTTTGTGTAACTTAAGCGGTTTTCGCAGCGTACGCAGCAGAAGCTCTCAAAAGGAATATCTTTCTCCCGTTTTCGCAACATTTTTCATTGCTTCTGTGGTCTTATGAGTCGTATCTTTATGTTATATAGCCTAAAGCCTTCCTCGATAAATGGACTATCCAACGTAAAAAAAATTTTTCAAATCGGGCCAGTAGTTTTTGAGATTAACGCGTTCAAACAAACAAACAAACAAACAAACAAACAAACAAACAAACTCTTCAGCTTTATAATATTAGTATAGATTAGCGCAAGCGCACGTTGTACTTAAGCTGCGAACATTATTTTGGTGCGGAGTTAT
Organism: Pyrausta purpuralis; assembly: GCA_963924145.1. NCBI lineage: Eukaryota > Metazoa > Arthropoda > Insecta > Lepidoptera > Crambidae > Pyrausta > Pyrausta purpuralis. The sequence continues at coordinate 2,247,304 of OZ001663.1, read as the reverse complement.
GTTAAAACTGTGATAGCTCCTAAGATATTTATTGAAATCAAATGATATAAAGGGCAACTTGGTTCTAAATGAAATGCTCGTGATGATGAATGTATTTGTTTTGATAAGAATAAATACCTGTGTGTATAATACACCTCTAAAAATAATGCATTATTTTTTTTACAAATTTATTAACATAAAAAAGGTTGTAGTAAGTCAACCATAAAAGATAGACATATGCTGTCGCGGACTTTATTATAGAACTCTTAATGCTGAACAATCCTGTCATACATGATTTTTGTGTAACTTAAGCGGTTTCCGCAGCGTATGCAGCGGAAGCTCTCAAAAGGAATATCTTTCTCCCGTTTTCGCAACATTTTTCATTTCTGCTGTGGTCTTATGAGTCGTATCTTTATGTTATATAGCCTAAAGCCTTCCTCGATAAATGGACTATCCAACGTAAAAAAAAATTTCAAATCGGGCCAGTAGTTTTTGAGATTAGCGCGTTCAAACAAACAAACAAACTCTTCAGCTTTATAATATTAGTATAGATAACATACACAAATCAACAGATAAATGATAGGTAAACATTACTAGTTGTCACTTCTTTGAATTACTTTAATATTAATAAAATCAACATAAATTCACATAATAATCAAAAAACAATAATAATTAGGTATATCTTTATATAAGCATAAATCAACACCATAATTAACAATCAGTATTAATTACAGATCTTTATAAAAGAAGTTGAAAATGTTATAACTATTATTTGACCATTTTTTAGTTACGTAAGTACTTTTTTGTACTTTTTGGCGGAATGAATGTACTTATTATAAAAAAAATATATACGCAAAACTGGTATCCTAGAATGAACCCTTCGCTTCTTAGTTGCTCTGGACAAAGCCACCACGCTACCAACGCTCTTGGGGGGTGGCACCATCGGATAAATGTGAAAATTCTTAAGCGTCCAAGTTTATTTTTATTTTTACAGAAGATCCAAAAAGAAGCCAAGCATTTTGACTCCAAACTCAACGGTATAATAAGTACATTAATATCCACAAAAAGTACAAAAAAGTACTTACCTAATTATTATTGTTTGTTGATTATTGTGTGGCTTTATGATGATTTTATTGAAATTAAAGTAATTCAAAGAAGTGACAACTACTAATGTTAACCTATCCTTTATCTGTGGATTTGTGTATGTTATCTATACTAATATTATAAAGCTGAAGAGTTTGTTTGTTTGTTTGTTTGTTTGTTTGTTTGTTTGTTTGTTTGTTTGAACGCGCTAATCTCAAAAACTACTGGCCCGATTTGAAATTTTTTTTTACGTTGGATAGTCCATTTATTTAGGAAGGCTTTAGGCTATATAACATAAAGATACGACTCATAAAACCACAGCAGAAATGAAAAATGTTGCGAAAACGGGAGAAAGATATTCCTTTTGAGAGCTTCCGCTGCATACGCTGCGGAAACCGCTTAAGTTACACAAAAATCATGTATGACAGGATTGTTCAGCATTAAGAGTTCTATAATAAAGTCCGCGACAGCATATGTCTATCTTTTATGGTTGACTTACTACAACCTTTTTTATGTTCATAAATTTGTAAAAAAATAATGCATTATTTTAAGAGGTGTATTATACACACAGGTATTTATTATTATCAAAATAAATACATTCATCATCACGAACATTTCATTTAGAACCAAGTTGCCCTTTATATCATATGATTCCAATAAATAGCTTAGGAGCTATCACAGTTTTAATATAACTCCGCACCAAAATAATGTTCGCAGCTTAAGTACAACGTGCGCTTGCGCTAATATATTATAAAGCTGAAGAGTTTGTTTGTTTGAATGCGCTTATCTCAGGAACTGCTGGACCGATTTGAAAAAATATTTCTGTGTTGGATAGCTTATTTATCGAGAAAGGCTTAAGGATATAAAACATGACGCTGCGACGGGAGGGGAGGGAGCAAACTCAAAACGCGCGGACGAAGTCGCGGGGGACCGCTAGTAAATAAATAAATGTTAGTTTCAAACCAGGCTGAAGTAATTACAAAAGGTAATACTCATAATATGGAATACATACCGATTACATTGGTTCAATTAATGGTAATTTATTCTTAAAATTATGTCATTGTTCTCTTATGAATGAATGAATGAATAAACATCTTTATATACAGACAGACAGTACTTATTTCAATAAACATTCCCAAATTTTGAGAAGTAGCCCTAATGAGAAATAGCCCTAATGATAAGTAGCCTTTATGAGAAGTAGCCCTAATGAGAAGTAGCCCAAGTGAGAAGTAGCCCTAATCAGAAGTAGCCCTAAGCAGAAGTAGCCAAAATGAGAAGTGGCCATAATGAGAACTAGTCCATTAGCGAGTCGGTTGCCAAAATGAGAATTAGCCCTAATGCGGGTGGTTGGTTTGGGTTCTTTATGTCACACACAACACTGTCAGTTATCCCGTTATTATACTTCGATTATGTAACATAGATACTGTTACTTTGACCTAAAGAAATATTTAGAAGATGGCAAGTCTTTTCTGCACTGAGCCAGATACGCAACATCTATGCTAAACCCAAAGACTCGTGGCAGTCCGTGCCATTATTCACTTTTGAAACAAGGATGCGCACGCTCAATATATACTACACTATTAAATATCTATAATACAAAATGCATGTAAAACCCCACTTTTAAAAACGTATTATCAATTGTCTTCGATAAACGCACGTTACAAACAACGCAGCTCTGTGTCTGTGTGACGTCACCCATAAACAGTTCAAGTGCAAAAGGGAAAATGATGAGCGCTGTCTCATTCGACGTTTTATTGTTCTCCCTGCCGCGAGTTCTTGCCCGTGTTCTTGCGTTCACTATATTCAAGGGTAGGTACCTGGTGAGCAGCGCGTCGCTGAGGCAGGCCAAGTTTGTGGAGGTCTTCACAATGTCGTTCATATGCGCGTGGCAGTAGATCAGACAGTCGTGCAGTAGCGGCTCCATCTAACGATGAAAACATCTACTATTACAGATTTTCTGTAAATAGGCTGTTGAGTCCAGACTCCAGACAGCCAATCTGGAGTTTGGACTCAACAGCCTACTACGTGCATACCGCTACCAACTAAAAATTGAATACCTACTATCAAATGCAAATGTACTATCAAATTGGAAAGAGCGTTTAACTAGATATTGTAAAAACCATGACGACCTCCGTGGTCGAGTGGCTAGCACGCTGGTTTCAAGCGTCGCCATCTCGTGAGGTTCCGGGGTCAATTCCCGGTCGGTCAATGAAGAAAAAGATCTTTTCTACATTATGTCGGGTCTGGGTGTCGTGGTACCATTGTTGTTTCCGATCTCCATAACACAAGTGCTTTAGCTGGGGATCGGAGCAATGTATGTGATGTTGTCAAATATTTATTTATTTATCAAACAGACTGAGGAGGTCCGATTTAGCGATGGCCTAGCATCGAATCGGCTACGGATAGCAGACAACTTTATTGTAGTCTTCTCGTGAGTGACAGCTTCATACATAGGCAGCAATAGTTTGGCAATAATGATTAAAGAGACGCATAAATGATGGAATGCCGACGAGAAACAAAGAACTAAGCCAAACGGCGCCAGTTGGTACGTTTCCGTTCCGTTTACGAGTGGCTACGTCTGCTAAGACCTTAAACTTTTTACTTGCAAGAAAGAGGCGGAGACGAGTATGGGCACCACGTTGTGAGGGTCGAGCAGAGGCCAGTCCGCCACCAGGATCGAGTCGCGCTTCACCCACCGCATCAGCCAGTCGAAGATCTGCAGGCAAACAGACAATTTTACATGAGATAGGATATGTGCAGCTTCTAGAGATGTTCCTAGCGCAGTGGTGGCAGCGATTGGGTAGTAATTACGAGGTCGTATTTAGATGGGTGACCATTCAGGAGTATCTCCGTGCTTCGGTCGAAAGGCACATCAAACCCTTGGTCGTCGCTAATATCTATACTTTTAATATTATAAAGCTGAAGAGTTTGTTGTTGAATGTGCTAATTTTATAGCCTTAAGTCTCCCGTCTCTCTCCTTTTATAGCCTTAAGTTAAGTTGCTGGGAGAAACCCAGGCTAATCCCAGAAACTACTGGACCGATTTATCGAGGAAAACTTTGAGCTATAAAAATTACGATACGACCTTATAAGAGCAACAATGAAAAATGTTGAAAAACGGGGGGGAAATATTGTTTTTGAGAGCATCCGTTACGTACGCAGCGTAAACCGTTTATGATATATAAAAATCGTGTAATAAGACGGGATTGTTCCGCTTTAAAAGTTCTAAAAGAATTGTCCGCAACAGCATAAGTCTATCTGAATGGTTTACTTACTCACAACAAACTTTTTTTATGTAATGTACTATTTTCAAAGGTGTTGATGCGCACGGGTATTTATTCTAATCAAAATAAACATATGCATAATCAAAACTCAAATCAAAATTATTTATATATTAATATGGCTAGTAGCATGGGACTCCTTTTAAGCGTTGCAATGCTTGTCCCAGGAGACCCCACTCCTTCATAGCTCTAAATTAATACGACCTATCGCTTATCAATGTACGGTCAACAGCACGTCAAGGTAAACACTGTGGTATCTTATTCAGGTGTAATAAGGGCTAGTTTGCAACATAAGTGGTTAACCTGATGTGCTGGCTGGCCACTGTACATGCATGTTGTTGCGGTCTGTGTATGACGTTACAATTTACTCTTTTACCGCAAATGGTACATATAACATTTATGAAAATAATTTTATTTCATCTCTTATATATTAATATAGTTATCATTACCATCATACCAAATTCATCATCAGGAGCATTTCAATTCAAACAAAATTGCTCTCTACATCATTTGATTTCAATAAAATATCTTAGAAGCTATCGAAGTTTTAAAATAACTCTGCAACAAAATAAGTAATGCTCGCAGCTTGTACACTGTTCAACACGCGCTAACCATTATGGTTATACTCTTACTTTCAATAAAAATATGTGTTTTGAGTTGAAATAGTTTACGGGAAATCCGAAATTTACGCGGGCGATGATATAAGTCGTTAAGCCTAGTAGCACTCAGCGGCTTTTTTAGGCGGCTTAATAAGGAACATCTGACAGCAAGGTTAGCCACTCGCCTTGCAAACACCCCTCCACTAATCCGCGCTGCGCTGAGCCCGCGTGGTGCAGGATGGCTCCAACTACCTCACAGTTGAGGTAAAGCTTTTGCCCAGCAGTTGGACGCACAGGCTAAGTTACCTAACTTTGTACAGCTTCAAGTGATATAACGCCTAGGTAAATTGTGTAGAACATACTAAAAGTAATAAATAATTACTAACCTATATATGGCGATGCTACGGTTGACTAGTGGAGAGTTGCATTCAGTTTGCCAATTGCAATAATCGTACAGGCGCACTGAAATCTAGACACTGTGCCGTGTGTTAGTTCGCGTATGGATTAGTATTCAGCAACATCAGCTGTTTTAGGAAATAGTAAATTTTAATTTAATACATTATTTTTACACATACCGCGGTAAACAGCGTTCATGAGACTTGGGCGGACGAGTGAAATTTTAGGCATATACGATTTTTCTATGGAAATATATCATTCGAAGGATTTCTAAAATCGGGCCCATGGTCGATTGGAACAAAAACGTTCTAGATTGGAGACCCTTTGACCAAAGACGCAGCGTAGGACATCCACCGACAAGATGGACAGACGACCTTATAAAGATCGCAGGATCTGGATGCATAGGTACCGCTTGTGATCGGTCGCTGTGGAAAACCGCGAGGGAGGCCTGTCTTCAGCAGAGGACGTCCTATGGCTAATAGATAATGATGATGATGTGATTTTTAATTTAAAAAAAAAGTAAAGTATTAGTCATACCTGTATATCGCAGTGCACAGAAATGTCCATATCCTCCAGTCTCTGCCCGGCAGTGACATCAGCGAAATAGCCCATCTTCGACACCAAAAGTTTCTGAGGACACCTAAAGTCTTTTTTCAGCCCCTTCACTTCATCGCAAACGTGAATTTCCACATCACCTCTAAAATAAATAAAATTATCAATCAAAAAGAAATTCCGATACCGGGAATCGAACCCGAGCCTCCTGGGTGAGAGCCAGGTATCCTAGCCACTAGACCATATCGGATATTGATAATATGGGCGAAATTTTTATACATGTTCAGTACAAAAACTATATTTAGAATATTTTTATAGTCAGATTATTAAATATACTACGATTACCAATGATTTTTTCACAGAGATTTAAAGCATTATCTAAATTTTTCAAATATAGATTTCTGTAGTTAAGAAAATAAGCATGCGTAACGCGTCATCTGTCGCAATTATTGAGAACTTACTCTTGCTTTTGGTTGCCTCGGTCTTGTGCCGCTATCACGGATGATTTGCGCCTACCCAATCGGTCCCTCGATTCCTTTTCATTGACAAAACCTTAAAAATAATATTTTTGTTATTTTTTTTACATTATCTACATAAGTGTGATTCTGAAGTTACGACGTCATACTTACCTCCGAAACTAGCTGGCTTCTTTATTTCAGTACCACTGCCGGAAGGAACTTTTTTAATTATCGGCGTGTAAGCGCTTGTTGTTTTCGTTGGTTTCTTATATCCAACAAGATAGGGCAAAATTGAATCTAAAATACCTTCATTTATTACCTAGAGAAAATATAAAATGTGGTTATTTTGGTTACATTTCACTTTGCATATATCACAGCGCCATCTTGTTTACGTTTGTGTAACCCTAATGAGTAGCGAAGTCAGGTAAAGTTTTGCCATAACCTAGCCTTACCTAGATGCAATATTGAAGGTCTAATACTTACATCATTTAATTTGCAATTAAGATTAGCTTCAGTCCACACACCAAGCATTTCTACTCTCGCTTCTGGTGGCAAAGATCGACGCCGACCGCCCTTACCTGCGAAAAATAATTACTACAGATGGCAGCACATGCAGTAACCAAAAGGTTTTCAGGATCTATTAACCTATTTCTACCTTCTATTTCACTACAACTTGAACGTTTTTCAATGAAACGTTCAATTTCATTGGTTTTCTTCTCAATTGACGTATCACTCTTGCTCGTTATAGGTTTTTGCTGAGTAAAAGACGTTTGATATAAAAGATCTCTTTCCTGTTGTTCAATAACATGGTTTATAACAGTTAACTTTGTTAACTCTTCCCAATTTATTTTAGAACTTTCGTCCTCTTCGCCTTCTAAATGCTCGTAAACCTGATATGCCGTTTTCATAAAGTCGAAAAAGTCCTTCACTGTTATAATTTCTGCGGGTAGATTGGACTTTGAGTTTTTCCTTGATGACGGCTCTGAACGAGTAGGGCTCTTCCTCTTGCCATCACCTTTTTGCATAAACATTGAAGCTGAATCTCCTTCTTGATTTGGACATGCCATTTTCGATCGTACAATAGAGGAAATGAAATCATCAAGAAGTTTACTATTGATCTAATACTACCCTAGTTACGGAGGTGGAAGAATCAAATTATTTGGAGAACGCATTTACGTGGTACTTTTGAAATGCAAGTTGCTGTAGTTTGGTTAAAATTTAACTTATTTTTAAGATTATTGGAGGTGAAACTTTAAAATATTTGTAAACAAAAAATCCAGTGCTTGACTGACATACTGTCTATTGACGTTGGTGTGGTGACGATGTCAAAAAAGAAAGGTGTGAAATACCAAAAAAGATTAAGGATTTTATTGATATAAAAAATGAAAACCTTTTTTTATGATGACCTGTTTTCTTAGTCTGACTCTGAGCTCTCATAATGAGCTATTTTTTTTGTAACTTAGAACGTACTGATTGTCTGCCATTTTTTTAAAATTTGATATTTTGTGATGTGGCAATACCTGTCACCTGGCTGTCTATCTATTTTTTTTGTCTATTGCCATTTGCCAAGTGATATGTCATATCAACATTTTCACTTTATTTTGTTGTTCAACAAAGTTATTTAGAATGTTTCTTGATATAATTTATTATGGAAAGTTATCAACCCGAATATGACAAGAGCAGTGTATTGTCTGACACATTCTGGAGGACACCACAGCGCGCGTACCCGGGTAGACCCCTTCAGAAAGTTGGTCAAAACGAGGTTATGTCTGGGTCATCGTATCAGCAATTCCAGGCGTCGGTGAACGACGCTTGGGACCTCGGCGACGACGACATCATTTCCGGGATTGCGGAGACTAAAATATCGAAGGCCATATCGCAAACCGCCGCTTTAAATGTGATAAATTCGCATAGAAATAGTAGTAAGAACGTAAACAAAGGTGACGTAAAAGGTGAGACTGATAGTGTTAAATCGTCGTCAGACGCGGTTCCTGTGCGTAAAGATGAGGTGAAGAAGGTTGCGGTCGGCCCGGGGGGCTCGGGCCCGATGCGACACTACCCAGGGCGGCCGCGGCCAGTTCGTATATCAGCCGTAACTTCGCGCGAAGAAAACAATGAATTAAAGCTAGAGAGGTTCCAACAAGTCCATGAAAGTGCTGTGGTGGACCTGAATGAGCTAAAACAGCTGAGTTGGTCCGGCATTCCAGTAAAGGTGAGTTGTAACTGCTAAATAACAGGATGTTTTGCACATTTTCTATGACATTAATTGGTTTGACTGGGGCTCTGCAATCGAGGTTTATACAAATCATTTCAGTGGAATCAATTGCCTGTAATTATTTGAAGTACTTATCTATCATATGATATTATATCCATTAGCTTTGTTTGCATTTGCAATTAGGTACAATAATATTTTTGAGGTCAATCACCTTTCTTTATCAAGTTTATTTCGTGTTGAAGTTGGATAAAAATATTAAAAAGTAACTAAGTCCCTACCTGTTTGAGCAGAAAATATTTTGAGATCAATATGTACTGTCGCTTTGTTAATGCTTCAACACCCGAGCGGTTTCAGGCAACTGCCTAAAAATAGAATATCTATTGTGTCTCATTTACATATGCTTGAAGGATTAAAGTAAAATTCTTAATTTATTTTTAAATTTCTATCACCCTTCATCTGAAACCTAATTCTTGTAATAAACTTTACTTAGTATTTTGAAATATGTTTTAGTAAGTTATAAATACATAGCTAGAAAATCTGTATGCTGCACAGATTATTTCAAGTATTAGATAGAATTATAACCTCGTGTTTAATAAAAATGATTAGTCAAATTCATTCAATAGTATATTTCATCATCATCATCATCAATATTCTGTTAGGTATGATGTAATAAATGTATTTTCATAAAATAGTTTACACATTTCTTACAAATTGTGTTATGTCTATTATTTGACTACTTAGAAATAAATAATTAAAACAAAAGTTCAGAATTCTGCACTTAATGAACAATATTTAAGTATTCACATGTAACACCACCATCATAATCACTGTCTGGTGTTTCAAAAATCTAGGAAGTCAATTCCTTACTTCTGGTGCCTATTTATTTACATCCTCCTCCTAATATTATATATGCAAATGTTTTTGAGGATGGACATATGTTTGTTACTCTGTTGAGCCAAACAACTGGATAGATTTTGATGAAACTTAACAATAATATTTAAACTCATTCATTAAATTAGCACATAGGATATTTCATACCATAAAAAAAAAACAAAGTTACGCGGGTGAAGCTGCATTGATTAGCTACTTTTATATACAGCCTAGCCCAGACATTGACACTCTTTTTTTTTTGATATTTTACATCCAGGGCTATCCAAATATACCACATTTTTTATGATAGCTAGATTTTTGTAGTTTTTGAGGCTTTTACTTCTTTTTTTTTAAACTTTTGTTAGTCTTAGTTTTAGCTACCTCATAATTTTATCTTAGTAAACGTAATTTATAAGGATCATATTACAATAAAAAAATCGACATAACACCATAAAAAGTTGAGGAATTATTAATTAGAAAATTCTCAGTGTGCAAAAAAAAATTTTTCTCATAAACTTCGAAAATTTGGCTAACATATGTGACGTATGGTATATTTCGATAGCCCTATTCTATATCTATTCCTATTTGATAGATAGATGGTATATATAAAATACCTACTTATGAATCAAATAATTTCAATCTAAATTAATTTACTTATAGGCTCGGGCGATAACCTGGCGTCTCCTAGCCGGCTACCTACCCGCCAACTCCGAGCGTCGAGCAGAAACACTCGAGCGAAAGCGTGCAGACTACAAGCACCTGGTGCGGCAGTACTACGCCGCGAGCGAGGAGCGCGATGATGAGACGTACAGGCAGATACATATCGACATTCCTCGCATGAGCCCGCTGGTAGCCCTGTTCCAGCAGCACACCGTGCAGGTGAGAGCAAATTAAGACTTTACTTCTGCAAGAGGTTATGTTAGCCTGTAACATCCCACTGCTGGGCAAAGGCCTTACCTCAACTATGAGGTAGTTTGAGCCATACTCCACCACGCTGGCTTAGTGCGGGTTGGTGGAGGGGTGTTTGCAAGGCAAGTGACTAACCCTGCTGTCAGATGTTAACAAGCCGCCCATAAGGCTTTTGAGTAGGCTTAACGACTAATATCAACCGATATAAGCCAGGACCAACGGCACAACGTGCCTTCCGAAGCACGGAGATGCTCGTAATGTACGGTTGGAATGGTCACCCATCTAAACACGACCGCGCCGTTGCTTTACTTCGGTATCACTACCAAAGCGCTGCTACTACTGCGCTACGAGCACCTCTGCACAAGGAGTATGATCATATACCCACCCATATCTCATTTTATTCAAAGTAGTTCTGTATCAGAGAGGCTAAGCTGGTTTAGAATGTTTTTAATATTCACAGTATCATATTTTATATTCGTAAAGATGAAATAAGAAGCCAAAAATTTCGCACGTGCGGGACTCGAACCAGCAACTTTCTGGCCAACCGGGCCAAACGCTTTTCCAATTGAGCTACCGTGCAGTATTCATGAGACCAGAAATTTCGCACGAGTGGACTGACAGCTCGGTAGCTCAATTGGAAGAGCGTTTGGCCCGGGTAGCCAGAAAGTTGCTGGTTTGAGTCCCGCCCGTGTGCAATTTTTGGTTCATTTTTCATCTTTATGAGGCTAAGTAGGGTTCAGAAGAACTGTTACTCCTCTGGGCTAGTGTGATTGGTTGCAGGGTTCGAAATCATCAAGATAATTACGCTCCTTGATAATTATCAAGATAATTACGCTCCTTGATAATTATCAAGATAATTACGCTCCTTGATAATTATCAAGATAATTACGCTCCTTGATAATTATCAAGATAATAACGCTCCTTGATAATTATCACCAGTATAAGAAATTATTTTTGACATCTTGTTTTTTAAACGAAATTAAAAAGAACTTATGTAGCAAGTCTAGTATTTGGTGCGAATGTTGCTATATGTTTTTGGTGCTGATTGTTATCAAGTTTTTCATTTTCAATCGCATAAAGCGTTTTGGAAAATAGAAGGTTTTTTGGCGCAATAACTAGTGATCTTTGTCGAGATAAACAGATAGGTTTATAACAATCTATGCTGAATAACACCCACTACTAGATTTTTGTGCGGAAATACACGTTCTAATATTTCGAACACAGTTTATTTTCCCAATCGCATTTTTTTAATTATCAATTGATAACTATCCGTATATTAATATCACGATAGTTATCATGATAAATATCGTGATAATTATCCTTTTGAACACTTTTGGTGAAGCTACCATAGAAAGTTAGGCCCAGCCCAGCAGTTAGGAAAATTGCTATCATCAAACACTAGGGTATGGCAGATTCGGCAGCAGTAAGAGAACACTTCAAATATGGTCATCAGTCTCTGACAAAAGCCAACAGTAGTTGCTTTGTTCCCTAAACTCTAAGCATCACGTGGAGAACACGTATGTTATAAAAACTGAAGTGGAAGTAAAAAACTTGTGTTATGTAATGCACCTGTGCAAGTACCTACTTATGTACGAGTCGATACTCTGTAAAGCAGGGATGCACAGACTTATTAAGACTAGGGGCCACTCGGGCAAATTATGAACTGATGGCGGGCCGCCAGAAGTATAGGTAATTAAAGACAATAAAGAATTGATAATTATGTATTAAAATTGAAAAAGAATTTATTAATTTGAAGCGTGGCACTGCATAGTGCTTACAATCTTTTTTATATTTGGCTCAAATTTACTTGTAGCAACACGTAAAACTGCTTCCAAACTTTCATTTGCAAGGCGGTTTCGATTTTTTGTTTTATTATTATTTAGTATTTCTCAGTCCAAATTTCTTGAAACTGCCGATTTTCATCTTTAACCTTACGTTTTTTACTAGGTCCTGGCTTGTCCATGTTGCGTTCTAATCCTGGCTAGGATTAACACAGCACCTAAAAACAATTACAGTACCTACTTAAATTACCCATCCTTTTTTAAATTAGCAAAAATAATTGATTTAAATAGGTAGGGAAACACTTATTAATAACAGAGTTTTACTTACGATTTCACAACACAATTATACACGGCACTTGACGGGAAATCTACGTTGAATGTGGATCAAAATATATGACACCGGCTAGTCGAGTTAAAATCTACACTAGAACTATTGACACTTCACTCAAATTGAAACCGAACTATGGGTCGCTGCGGTTAGCGTGGCTTTTATACCGCGCGCATAGAGTCGAAAACTGTCTGGAGAAATCTCGAAACCGACTCTGGAAGCTTCGTGTATCTACCTACGCGAGCAATCGGGAATTCGTGCACTTAAGAGCGCGCGCGCGAGATTCAAATTACTTTTCGAACATATTTTTTTTGGTTTTATTCTGGAATAGAATTCAATATTTTTCGAATGTACGAGAGTATTATTTTTGCTGTCGGCGGGCCACCAGTATTCGACCGGCGGGCCGCAAGCGGCCCGCGGGCCGCGGTCTGTGCATCCCTGCTGTAAAGAAATAAAAACAAGTGGTACAAATACAATGTGAAAACTTGTGTGCCTTGAGAGAAGGCAAGAAGGCCTTGACATTATTATGAAAACAACGCGCGTACCGTCATTGACCTTATTATCATATTATCAGTAATATTAACATTATATGTTTCTTACTTGATTCATTCAAGTATTTTGTATAACTTAAAGTTTGACGAAGCTTTCTTAACTCAAGCTAGTCGACCTTATGGGTAGTTTTCTGCGTTTCCGAACACTTTGCCAACAGTTGAGAGTTCGAATACCGGAACGGCCATTGTTTTCAGGAAATAAGTAGTACTAAAGGAACAGGGTTGGGTCGCCATAAAATTTGTTTTTTCGTTTATTAGCTTTTGATCTGCGCGCGAAATACGATTATTTTATCGACGCGATATGGTATCGGAGTGTGCATGTTAGGCCTATTTTAGTCTTTTCTCGACATTAAAATTATAAAAGTATGGTTTTCCGTGAACAGATTTGAGTGTCTAACTCTCGTTATGTGTGGGTTTAGGTAATTGCCACGATTGTTATGTAAATTTATTATTTCCACCTGACAAATGTGTCAGAAGAAATTACCACACTTACCACAGCAAATTTTCTGATATATCAGAAAGCCTGTATATCAATTTTATTCTTATTAATAATTATAGCATCATAATCATAAATTGCACTTGTTACGAGCAACTATTTTATACATCATCTAAGCCACTTTTTTTTTCGCAGGTGATGTTCGAAAGAATCCTTTACATATGGGCGATCCGGCACCCGGCCTCAGGCTACGTGCAAGGCATCAACGACCTGGTCACTCCTTTCTTTATGGTCTTCCTCCAAGAGGCCATCCCTGGCGAAGAGTTAGACAACTACCCGCTCGACAAACTGACGGAGCAGCAGAGGGATATCATTGAAGCCGATTCCTTTTGGTGTCTGTCCAAGTTTCTGGATAGTATTCAAGATAACTATATTTTTGCACAGCTTGGGATACAATATAAGGTATGTACTAGTACTAAGATAAGTAAGTAAGTAAGTAAGCTTCACGAATTCAAATTTGTCCCGTCGCTTTTTTGTGATTGTTCTGACGTTGACACCGTCTATGAGCAATCTGCCCACCATATTCTGTGGGAGTGCAATCTCTGGAGACAAGAACGAGATTTATTGCTTTACTCCATTAAGTGTACTTCAGTATCTGCCGTTTACTATACGGATCTTGTTGCAACGAGGGAAAAATTTCGTGCATTCCGGCGTTTTTGCCACAATTATTATTGGCAGCAGTTCATTGAATAGGCCCATTTAGCATATTAAAATATACGTGTTACCTGTTTCTCAATATGTCTTCTTTGAACTGAATGGATATCGGAACTGAGTCTTTTAAAATCCTCCTATTATTATTTCTGATTAATTTCGTTACGGGGCCCAAGACATTTTAACTCCCTCCTGGGACTCCCTAGCCTTCACTGGTTAGGACTTTTAATTAAGCCATGCTGTAGATCCTGGTTACACAGGATTAGCAGCGGGCAGTTAACTTATAAACTAGTTACTAGTACTAATGCCAACCTGTTTGTCGCGGCGTCCAGCCTCCATGGTGAAGAGACGGTCTAGCGATTTGGACTGACAGACTGAAAGACTGATAACTGAGGACTTTTGTTTTAGAATTTGACGGGCAAACATGGTGTAAATATTGGATTAGTGCAGCAGTTCTCAATATTTTTTGTTGATGGAAATCTTTTGGAATGCGATAGACTTGAATGAACCCTACAATAAGTATTTTGACTGCATTCGTACTCTTAGCAAATCTTCGAACCAGCATATTCGCTCTTATCGACAGCGCTCTGTTTCCGTTCGATATTGACATCGTCTTAATAAAAATAAAAAAAAAAGTTTAAAAAAGTGTATTCTTTATAAATAAGCATAATAAAATTACCCACCATGAACCTTTTACTTACTTACATGAAAAGTACAATAATACAAGATATTGACAAACAAAAGTAGGTATCGACGGTAACGACATAGGTAAATTATTAGAGATGGGCCGAATATTCGTTTTATATTCGGTATTCGGCATATTCGGCAGCTTTACCGAATATTCATATTCGGCCGAATATTCGACTGAATCACCTAATATTCGGCAAAGTGATACTCAAAGTTTTTACTGTTAGTGACCCGTGTATTATCATGATTTGAGTGTACAGTGTAATGAGGTAAGTATTTTAGAGTATAGCTTTCTGTTTTTGGCGTCACTGAAGCTTTATTTTCAATTAAAGTAGGTTGGTAAAAAGATAATAACTTAATGCAAAATATAGGTATCTAGCTGTTTTGGGATTAGGCTGTTGTGTAAACTCTTTAGAATAATAATATATATAATATTCGGCCGAATATTCGGTTCGGTAAAAGTTTTACCGAATTTTCGGCCGAATGTTCGTATTCGGTGAAACCCATGTTTGGCCCATCACTATAAATTATACGCCGCGTCAGGACGGTCGACCAGAGAGAGGAGTTTTGATTTTATTGTGAACCCTTACAGCATCAGAACACACTTTGAGTATCGCTGGATTAGTGATTCATTCATGCCTAGGAATTAGATATTAAATAAACGGACCACAAAAACCCTTGACATGGTCTTTCTTTGAACAAACCGAACACTATCCTACTATTTAAACTAACGCTGTAAGTTAAAATTCAATCTAACTCTGTTTACATAAAGACTACCTGACCCGGCAAATATTTTTTTGCATATATCAGGATTAAATCTGAATCATAAAAAATATTGTTTATTTTCATAAAATAAATTTTAGATTTGCTATATAAGCAAGGGAAATTTAAATCGAAGTACAGTTAAAAACATTCTAATTGATCAGTTATCGAGCGGGATGAAAAATGACATAATTACTAAAATGGCCATAAAAAAGGGGGAAAAAAAGTAAACGACATTGAAAACCCATCGCGTTTTGTTTATGAAAAGTATTAAACTCTTTAATTCGGCCTTACTTAACTCAGTTAATACGAAAAAATCCGCCTCAAAAACATATGCTCCTATGTACAAATAGGAACAAAAATTTTTCGTTAAAATTAGTTATTACCTTAACTATTTTTATTTTTCATATCAACATTTATTTTTAAAATAGATAAATATCAGTTTCAGGAACACAGAAAAATATTATTTTTACTAATTTGGATTTGAAATGGATGTAAGCTAATAAATTGTAAGCTATACTTTATAGAAATACATGTCCTTTCTAATAACTAAGGTGTCCTTTTTAAGGGCCAATAGTGAAAATATACTTTTCTGTGTACCTTAAACTTATAACACCTAATTTTTATTTAAATATCATAAAAAAATAGTAGGATAAGTAGTTACTATTTAAACTAACAAAGTTTGTGTACATAGGACCTTATTTTTCTGAGCCATTGTTTTTCCGTACCATCCGGGTTAAGTATGCGTAGAAAAATTATCTCACCTCACGTCGTGAGTGAGCAGTAAAACCCATACATTTTTATTACTTGACTATAGATTATCACGACTATAAATCGTTTCTACGGGCCACAGCAAACATACCTATTCAATCGATACACTTTGCGGTCAGATACGCGGTTAGCGGCAGACGTAGTAAAATATGTATTGTTATCTAATCAGTAATGGTCTTGCTAAATCACTGAAGCACCAATTTACTATCTATTAGTCCGTACGTCGATTATGATATACTATCAGTTATTTGTAAAAGTATTTTGGTGTGACGACAGAAACGATGGGTAATTTGGAGATGTTATCTGAAGATAACACAGTGAAAGTAAAGTAAATAAATAGATTAACTGTCATTACCTGAGCCACTGGCTTCTGAAACGATAAACAGTAACAAAAGATATAATTAATAAATAATATAATTTTTACCGAAATCATTCAAGCTGTAATCTAGAATGCTGCAATACTAGAAATAAAGAAACTGTCGTATTTTGAACCAGCTATACCAGCTAGCCAATTTCGCCACTGACTTTCATCCCTTAACCCGCTGTATCCACAAATCGGGTGGAAAAATGGACTCCTTTTTTTCTACTTCTCATACATTTCACTGAAAGCCACATATCAAAGTACTATGCAAAATACAGTACTAATAATGACACGACACTACCTTTGTAAAAACAAGGTGATTCTAAAAGAAAGTTCTTAAGTTACAGTTCTCAGTAGCTCCCTTTATTCTTTAGGGGTAGTTTTAATATACCTTATATAAATATAAGACTTATATAGACGTTTTATCGGTAATGCATTTCTTTATTTATAAATTGACTAGCGGTCCCCCGCGACTTCGTCCGCGCGTTTTGAGTTTGCTCCCTCCCCTCCCGTCGCAGCGTGATGTTTTATATCCTAAAGCCTTTCTCAATAAATAAGCTATATAGCACAGAAATATTTTTTCAAATCGGTTCAGCAGTTCCTGAGATAAGCGATTTCAAACCAACAAACTCTTCAGCTTTATAATATAATTAGCGCAAGCGCACGTTGTACTTAAGCTGCGAACATTATTTTGGTGCGGAGTTATGTTAAAACTGTGATAGCTCCTAAGATATTTATTCGAATCAAATGATATAAAGGGCAACTTCGTTCTAAATGAAATGTTCGTGATGATGAATGTATTTATTTTGATAAGAATAAGTACCTGTGTGTATAATACACCTCTAAAAATGATGCATTATTTTTTTACACATTTATTAACATCAAAAAGGTTGTAGTAAGTCAACCATAAAAGATAGACTTATGCTGTCGCGGATTTTATGATAGAACTCTTAATGCTGAACAATCTTGTCATACTTACATGATTTTTGTGCAACTTTAGCGGTTTCCGCAGCGTACGCAGCGGAAGCTCTCAAAGGGAATATCTTTCTCCCGATTTCGCAACATTTTTTCATTGCTGCTGTGGTCTTGTGAGTCGTATCTTTATGTTATATAGCTTAAAGCCTTCCTCGATAAATGAACTATCCAACATAAAAATATTTTTTCAAATCGGGCCAGTAGTTTTTGAGATTAGCGCGTTCAAACAAACAAACAAACAAACTCTTCAGCTTTATAATATTAGTATAGATTAAACCAACTATAGTAATTACTTTCAAGCCAGCTTAACAACAACGTCCTCCTCAAACTCACATACAAAAAGATAACTTCTGCATTCCACATTCAAATTCAGTCACTCCCTTGCGTTCCTTTTCACGCCCACTACGCCCTTGCGTTCCGTTTCACGTCTATATCACACATCAAAGTAACAGAAACCAACATAACTATCTATCACCGTTTCTTAATTCCAAGATCACAATCTTTTCAGGTGAACCAACTCAAAGAACTGATCCGCCGCATCGACCAGCCCCTCCACGAGCATCTGCAGAACCACGGCGTCGACTACCTCCAGTTCTCCTTCCGGTGGATGAACAACCTCCTCACCAGGGAGATACCCCTGGCGTGTACCATAAGACTGTGGGACACGTACCTGGCGGAGTCGGATGGGTTCGCTATCTTCCAGCTGTATGTGTGCGCTGCGTTTCTGCTGCACTGGCGAGAGGCGCTCATGCAAGAGAGGGATTTCCAAGGTATGATATTCCTTAGTAGTTCACAACTTAGGTTAAGCAGTGTCTTCAGCCACCTTCAGACTCCTGGAAGATCTTGTTTGAGTGGTATGGTGAAACATGTCTCCTTCTGGCTACACCACTGCTGGAGTATAAACTGACATATGGTTAGCCCTAACTACACTGTTTCCTATAGATGCAAGAACGGTGCTGGTTAGTAAGGACGAGGTAGATATATAGTGTAAAGCACAAGTGCACCATCTATTGATGATTGCAGTATTTTTTACAGTCACTTGTTTGGTTACCTCTAGCTTTTTACTACGAGCTACACATCCGAGTGAAATTCAACGGTATATCAATACAGGACCATGTGTATAAAGTATCTAAATTGGCTCTATAGATAGCCAAGTGAACCCCCTGGCGTGTACCATAAGGCTGTGGGACACGTACCTGGCGGAGTCGGATGGGTTCGCTATCTTCCAGCTGTATGTTTGCGCTGCGTTTCTGCTGCACTGGCGAGAGGCGCTCATGCAAGAAAGGGATTTCCAAGGTATGATATTCCTTAGTAGTTCACAACTTAGGTTAAGCAGTGTCTTCAGCCACCTTCAGACTCCTGGAAGATCTTGCTAAAGTGGTATGTTGAAACATAGCCTCTTCTGGCTACACCAATGCTGGAGTATAAACAGACATAGGTCTACCTACCTACACTGTTTCCCATAGATGCAAGAACGGTGCTGGCTATTAAGTACTAAATAGGTATAGTGTTAATCCCAGGAGCATATGTAAACGAAACACAATAGATATTCTATTGTTATGCGGTTGCCTGCACCCGCTTCGGTGTTGAAGCGTCAAGCACAATTGCACCATCTCTTGAGGATTCCAGTAATATTTAATCATCAAAAGAACGCAGTTCTACTAGTGAATGAACAATTTACTGACCAGAGAGATGCCATAAGGCTGAGTCCTGAACCTGGCGGAGTCTGTCGGATTAGCCATTTTCCAGCTGTATGCGTGCGCTGCATTTTTGCTTTATTTGCGAGAGGCTTTTATGCAGGAGATAAGAGAGAGAGACTTTCTGGGTATGTACTTTCTAATGGTACATTAATACAGAACCATGTGTACACCCATAGTATCTGAATTAACTACCTATGGGCCTGGTGAACCAACAAAAACTGGTAAAAAGCAACTTAGTATCTTAGAATTCTTAGATACACCATTGGAGGATCTAGTTAAATCAGAGTCGCCAGGTATGCTACCTCCGAATCTTCTGATAGATTAACTTGGCTTCACTATCTTTAGGCTACCATACCTCCGTCATTGATTGAATTGAATATAGCCTGGTGACAGGTGGTAGTCTAACTATGGTGGCAACTTAGAAAGGTATAGTAAAAAAACATAGTTTATTCAATTGCCACACAATTCAACAGGTAACGAGATTTTAGTATTGTTCATAATCACATGACAAGTTGTACCTTTTGAGATTCCGTAGTGAAATGTACATAATACAATAAATACATTTAAATAATTTAAAACAACGATAGATGTGTTATAATTTCTGTTAATTAGTAGGATTGTAAAATTATTGCTTATGTGAGAAAAACTCATAACAATAGTTCTTATCGTTCGTTGCCAAGATTCTGAAATATACGAGACACGGTAGCGAAACCATTACGAATGCGCTTATAATAATATAACTTATTAGTAACTTAATGACGTAATTATTATTTCTTATTTATCTTCCACTCACTAGCAACCGTAACCGCAATGTTTACTTAAGATAAATTAGTGACGCTAATACGCTTAAAGACGCGTTTGAACCAGGGAGACGAAAATCGAACTTTTATCATGTGGTTTGAGACGAGTTTAACCGTTTTACCTAAAAAAATACAAGTAAAATATCGACACGTTAAATATATCACACAAACAAAATTAAAAAGCAGTGAAGTCGTGACCCTGAGAACTAAATAACAACATTTCATGCTTTTAGAATGTTTTTAACACTCACAGTGTCATATTTTATATTCATAAAGATGAAATAAGAATCCAAAAATTTGCGCACGGGCGGGACTTGAACCAGCAACCTTTTGGCAAACCGGGCCAAACGCTCTTACCAATTGAGCTACCGTGCTGTCAGTCCGACCCGACGAAATTTGTGGTTTCTTATGAAAACGTCAATTGCGTGACGCTTAGCGCCATCTAGCCGTCTGTTTATGAAACAGATGGCCCAAACAGTTATTCTTTACAGAATAAATTCAACTTGTAAACAGATGTTTGGGCCATCTGTTTCATAAACAGACGGCTAGATGGCGCTAAGCGTCACGCAATTGACGTTTTCATAAGAAACCACAAATTTCGCCGGGTCGGACTGACAGCACGGTAGCTCAATTGGTAAGAGCGTTTGGCCCGGTTTGCCAAAAGGTTGCTGGTTCAAGTCCCGCCCGTGCGCAAATTTTTGGTTTCTTATTTCATCTATATGAACAACATTTCAATTCGATCGGTGAACTTTTTTCATAAACGAACTGCACGAGAATCGGTCTCCTGGTTTTATAAAAATACGTCACTGAGCGGGACCGTATACTAGTACACTGTATCAAACGGTCACTTTAAAATTTACTTTAATTAACCAAAAATATACAAAATTATAGAAACAACAACGCGTAACGTTATATGCGCAAAACTTAAAAAAAAATAGGTTGATTGGAATAACGGGCAAATTCAAAGCACTTTTTTAATATGGGTCACAAATTTTAAAAAAAGTCTTCTTTAAATGTTGCCCTGTCTATTTATTAATACCTATGACAAGCCATCACTTTCGCAAACCCGCTGAAATATGTAACAAGCAATGGTAATGGTCGATAGTAATAATAATAATGTCAGCGCGGCGCAGCGGCCAGGGAAATACCAACCAACTCCTATCTCGACAGAGCGTCGTCCGCAGAGAAAGAAATTATCAGAAATGCCAATAAAACACCACATAAAACCTTAAATTATTTTTTGCTTTCAGAATTAGGTCCATTGAATTTGGGGTGTCTGAAGTTTTGCCACAGAAAATATAATAGTACTACGTACAGAAGGATCACTGTGCTAAGAATGATAAAGTAAAAACAACTTTCGCTGCAACGCAATGAAGTGCAATTCACTTCGCACGATTTTAATTCAAGGTTGTTTCATCTACCTATCTATACCTGTCTCTTTCTAACACGTAACGCTTTCCCTATTTCGCGGCCTTGAATGTGTCAGGGTTGCGAGCGCGCGTGGCACGAACATACGCGTAGGTACACAACGCGCTACTCAAATAAAATAAATTGTCTAGAGGACCTTGCTCATTTCTTGACTGTGTTCTATCGGGGAAAGTAATTGATAGTGTCAGCGTTCGTTTAATATTAAATAAGTGTTTACTCTGTCTAATTTAAGTATTTGGTACAAAATTAGGGCTAGTTTGCAACAAAAGTTTGTGTAACCTAAGATGCAGGCGAATGTACTATATATTTTTTATAAAAAAATAAATTAATTTAAAATTTTATATTAATTGAAATTATTTATAATAAACTAAAATTTTAAATAATATAAAATTTAAAACGGCGGTACGCCCGCGCAACATACTCACCGCCCTAACTGGGCTGAGGCCGAGCTATGATTTATGACCCAAACTGCACGGAGAAAATAATTCTACTATACAATTTTATTTAGTTAAGTGATGTACAGTCGACAGCACATCAGGTTATCCACTTTTGTTGCAAACTAGCCCTTATTATAACTGCATAAGATACCGCAGTGTTTACCTTGACGCGCTGTTGTCCGTACATCTCCGAATACTGAATTCGAAATAATGAATCCGAATATCAAAATCGAGATTAATTTTATTGGAATACTTAAAAACCGGCCAAGTGCGAGTCGGACTCGCGCACTGAGGGTTCCGCGCCAACTTTAACTGAATACGAGAATCCACTTACCTCTACTTAGTAAAATACCACAATATTTTGTTGACTGCAAATATAACTTTGTTTTTCATAGTGTTTGTATGAAGTACAAAGTTATGTTTGCGGTTGTTGAAAACATGCTATATCTCAAAAACTACTCGTTCGATATCGTCCAAACCAACTTTCATTGAAAGTATTTGTTAAGATCTTTATTACATATTTTTTTTCAAAATTTACACTGTCTTGGTTTAGAAGTTAGATGGGGGGGAGGACGCCCATTTTACCACTTTGGAAGCGGATAGCTATGAAACGTTAGGTTTTAAAAGAAAATGGTTTTAGGAACCTCAATATCATTTTAAAAGACCTATCCATAGACACCCCACACGCATAGGTTTGACTAAAAAAATTTTTTTTGGTTTTAGTTTCATGTATGGGAGCCCCCCCTTAAATGTCATTATTTTTTATTTTTTGCATAAGAATCGGTAAGCGGTTAACAGGATACATCTTCTCACCAAATTTCAACAGTGTAATGCTTATAGTTACAGAATAAAATGGCTGTGACATACGGACGGACAGACAGACAGACAGACAGACAGACAGACAGACAGACAGACAGACAGACAGACTTGACGATTCTATAAGGGTTCCTTTTTTTGCCATTCGGTTACGGAACCCTAAAAATTAAGGGTGATATTATATAGCTAAAGTAAAATAATGAACTGTAGCTCTTGGACTATTAGATTTTGGACTACGTAAAATCCTAACACAAAATTACTTAAGTAATTTTGTAGGTACTTATAAATATTATGCTAAATTTAAAGTAAGTTTAGTGACCTGTTTCCGTTTATTTTAAGTTAGATTGACGTAAGTAACTGGGTAGGTATTTTAAACTCCAACCTATTTCTTTGAACAAGAAATGTTGAATACCTACCTACAAATTTGTTTTGATAAATAATGTCATAATTAGGAACACATATCTCAAATTATTAATAGTTATTTCGTTGTAACGAAGTCAGTCACAGGCTGAGAAAATAACACAGTCACAGGCGCGTGGCGCGGTCCGCGAGCGGCAGCCCCGCGCTCATTTATGCTCGGCGTACCGAGTCGCTCGAACGTACCTAAACTTCGGAGTGACACCCCCCTGGTTTTGCGCATTAAACATAACACGTTGTATACAGGGTGTAAGAAAATGGAAAAATTAAATTAAAAGGACTTGTAGCGTAGTAAACGTGTAGTTCCTATGCAAAACTACAAACTCGTGCAAGTATAAATTACTAAGTAAATTGAAGCTAAAGTTTTAACAAAAAACTATCGGTGACAACCTTAAATATCAGCTGTTAGGTGTGTGTGTGCGCGGCGGGCGAGGGTTGCGGGCGGGGGTTCGCTAACAAATGACCGCAGATTCAGGGTTGTCAACACTTTCGGTTTTACTTAGTATGGGAAAAAAAGTTGTTTATTTTTAACTAAAACTTTTACTACTTAATATTCACATTATATACATATATACCCTTAAATATTATTTCGCTTTTTGTTACACCCTGTATAAAAATCGGTTTATTATATCTTTCTCTTACAAATCTTACTTCCTCCCTTCCAGGTCTAATGATCCTCCTGCAAAACGTGCCCACTCAAAACTGGACGGACTCCAACATCAGCGTGCTGGTCGCGGAGGCGTACAAGCTGAAGTTCGCGTTCGCGGACGCGCCCAACCACCTCAACAGCGCGGGCAAGGCCGACCGGTGACCGCCGACACAAGCCAGCTCGGACTTAGGCTACGGGTGATATCACGCTTTACCGAAAACTGCGACACATCAGTAACATCTGCTATTACAGTACTGCTATTAAATTGACAGAACAGCTAAAAGCTAAATTATATTAACCCTAAGAGATGGTATTAAAAAACTGGAGGCTACAGAACGATGACTTAACTCGGGTTTAAGCTAACCTGGCCCAATGAAGAGTTATCTTACTAACTCGGAGTTAATATATATCTAAATCAAGGCCGAAAGGTGACCGCCGCGCCAAGCCAGCTCCGACCTCGGCTACGGGTGATATCACGCTTTACCGAAAACTGCGACACATCAGTACCATCTGCTATTACATTGACACAACAGCTAAAAGTGCAATTAGGCTAATAATTACCTCAATAATAATTACCTCAGGGCTAAAATTACGGTATCAAAACCTGGTATATTTACTCCGAGTTAACACATTAACTCAAGGTTAAAGTGATGGCAACGAGAAACTGGTGGCAACAGAATGATTGTTTAACCCAGGGTTAAGCTAATCAGACCCAATGTGGAGTTATCTTACTAACTCGGAGTTAAAATATATCTAAATCAAGGGCAAGGCCGACAGGTTACCGCCGCGCTAAGGCAGCTCCGACCTAGGCTACGGGTGATATCACACTTTACCGAAAACTGCGACACATCAGTACCATCTGCTATTACATTGACACAACAGCTAAAAGCGCAATTAGGCTAATTTACCTCAATAATAATTACCTCAGGGCTAAAATTACGGTATCAAAACCTGGTATATTAACTCCGAGTTAACACATTTACTCAAGGTTAAAGTGATGGCAACGAGAAACTGGTGGCAATAGAATGATTGTTTAACCCAGGGTTAAGCTAATCTGACCCAATGTAGAGTTATCTTATTAACTCGGAGTTAAAATATATCTAAATCAAGGGCAAGGCCGATAGGTGCCCGGCGCCCCAAGGCAGCTTCGACTTAGGATGATATCACACTTTACCGAACACCTCTGCGACTAATCAATACCATCTGCTATTAAATTGACACAACAGCTGAAAGCTAAATTATATTAACCCTGAGCTAACATGTTAACTCGAGGGTAAAAAAACTGGCGGCAACAGAATGATGAGTTAACTCGATAGCGATGAGGGTTTTACTCGCTACCGACGACGTAAAAAAATACTATAAAAATTGCACAGCGCCTCTAGCGGTCACTAACAAAACTAAAATATTCAATAGACTTTTTTACGTAGTTGCTATCGAGTAAAGTCTTGGTAAAGGTACAGTAAAAAAGCTGGCAAAAAGAGCTGATGATGTTCCTCAAAACTGGACTTAAACATCAGCGTGCTGATTACAAGCAAAGCCGAAGGGTGACCACGGGGCTCATAATGAAGACAGGAACACGAAGGCAGCTTAGATTAAAACATTCGACATCTGGAAGCGGAAACATCCTTAAACAACAGAGTAACAAGCTCATTAAAAATCTGTTGGTGTTTCATCGCCAAGCAAGACATCAGGCTACACATATATTACTATTGAAAAATATTGCAAATGGTCGATCATCATCATTATCAGCCAAAGGACGTCCACTGCTGAACATAGGCCTCTCCACGGCTTTCCACAGCGACCGATCACTAGCGGTCTGCATCCAGTTTGATCCTGCGATCTTTATAAGGTCGTCTGTCCATCTTGTCGGTGGACGTTCTACGCTGCGTCTTTGGTCGAAGGGTCTCCAATCTAGAACTTTCCTGCCCCAACGGCCATTAGTTCTTCGTGCTATGTGCTCTGCCCACTGCCACTTGAGCTTACTGATTCTCAAGGCTATGTCCGTTACTTTAGTTCTTCTACGTATCTCCTCATTTCTGATTCGATCCCGTAGACACACGTAAACACCCAGCATCCCAGATCGATCATGGCGCCACCTATCGGATCTAGTTACAATTTAAAACCACGCCTCTGAGTATACTTCGTAAGCGGAATTCTGTGATGGTTTAGTGTATCATTCGCTAATTAATTATTACAATAAGCCCATAAAGGCAATCAGAGGTGGAATTGTGTAAAGCAATCGTATTCATTTGACAGTTCAAAACGTACGATATGATCTATGAAACCCTTTGTTCTTTGCCATTTGACAGACCATACCGTACGTTTTGAACTGTCAAATGAATACGATTGATTTACACAATCGCACCCCTGAAATTAACTCATTTATTCATTTAAACTTTATTGCTATAGTTGTTAATTGTACAATCGGCGGCCTTTATGTCTTATGGCATTCTCTACCAGTCAACCAAAGCAAAAGATTTATTTTAATAGGTTAACGTGTTTAAACACGACAGGGGCTTTTGTCTGTCTGTCTCTGGCAAAATCACAGATAACAGCAATGATAATGTGATCTGAAGTACGCGATCTCGGACGCGCCCAACCATTTCAAAGGCGCGGGAATGATACCATACTTCGGAAACCTGTCACCAGTACACCAGACTATAACAATTTTGTCAAAAATACTACTAACGCGCGACAGTAACTCGATGCAGCATTGATGCAGTCGCAAATGGTCCATCTTTACACGTACGCAACTTTTAGCATCGATACAATCGCGATGCAGTCGCGCGTTAGTATCAATGCAGTCGCGATGTAGAAGTTGACTGTTGACAACTGTATCTGTATATTGGCGACTGTGTCCATAGCTTGCGGTAGCATCGATGCAGTCGCAAATGGTCCATCTTTACACGCACGCTACTTGTAGCATCGATTCAATCGCGAATTAGTACCGATGCAGTCGCGATGCAAAAGCTGATCGTTGGCAACTGTATCTGTATATTGGCGACTGTATCGATAGTTAGCGGCAGCATCGATGCAGTCGCGATACTGCATCAATACTAACGCGCGACAGCATCGATGCTGTCGCGCGATCGATGGTCGATCGATGGTCTTAGGATTAGACATTGCTGCAATGTTAGAAAACAATGCAAAAACTCAAATCTTTCCTTTATTGGAATGTAATGCCATTACCTGGGTGCCCTTAAATTGGGCTTGCTATCGTATTGCCCCGCTATTTTACATATATCTCAAAAGGTTACATAAAAGCAGTTCAGTTCAAAAGTTAATTTATGCTATTTTGGTATGTTTATCAACTGCATTATTATCACCAAACTTACAAGTTTGGTTGAAGTAAAGTATTTGTAATCACACATCAACCTT
This sequence comes from Pyrausta purpuralis, assembly GCA_963924145.1. Lineage (NCBI taxonomy): Eukaryota > Metazoa > Arthropoda > Insecta > Lepidoptera > Crambidae > Pyrausta > Pyrausta purpuralis. The sequence goes on along the minus strand of OZ001663.1, from coordinate 2,219,975 downwards.
CCTGAGGGTCGATTTTATCAACTTCAGATACCTAAAGCACATGCCTAATTTAAAAAGTCACCTATTTTGTAAGCAATCATGAATATCAATGACATCTTAAAATCGGTCGTTTTATACTTATTATTCAGTCGGTTAAGTCCTATCTGATGTTGGTAAAATCAGCCCTAAATCTGTCAAAATATCCTTACGATTTTGTACTTTATGATATCACCATAAGGTTGAATAAAATGGTCATTGTGTTGTGTAAAGAAGAATTGGATTACGCCCATTCGTGCTCGCCTTACTGACCTAATCCTGCTGTGGGCAAGTGGGTTTTATTGGTTTAGTAACGAATCTATCGGCGTTAAATTTTAGTTGTAATTAAATTTAATCGTTAGTTAAAATTTTGTAACTCATTTGATTAAGCAATATGCGACAAGCGGAGGTGGTCTTGTCGAATGTGTCATAGACAGCCATAAAATTGGTCTCCTAAAAGTTGCATGGTTAGCTTTGCAAAGAAATTTGAATCTTATTGCTGTGAGGTAAAGATCTTGTTATAGTACACACTTATACGAACGGACCATAGACTAGAATTAAGTTTATTAGAAATGGCATAGGGATCAGAATAACTGGTAATAAGATTTAAATACCCATTCAACATTGATTAAGTTAGCTGACCATGTACCTATAACTCTTCTGAAAAATACGTGATTGATTACTTTTAATTAAATTTTAAGTTGACGTATTCTCAGCTCTGATTTCACCGTTTTATCTAGTGGTTTTATTAACTGTTGCAAATGCTAAGGTGGTGACATCTACTGGTGTCGCTTCACAACATTTCTATACACTGATTCCGCTCCCAAAAGCTAGATGGCGGTGTTGTGATCGTGTCGAAACGGAAACTCCGTTTCACAAACAATCGCAATTTCTTAATTTATATATTTGTTCTTACATATAAAGTAACTCGACAAATAATGAAATCAGCAGTTTAGTTTGCGTCAATCTATCTACGTGCACTCCATAACTCAGCTTACTTCCACTGTAGTAATAAATAAATTGGACCTACTTGTACATATCCGTGGCGTCGTCTTATCATACACTGGATCTTTGCAAGACAATTACCATATTCAGTTCCCATCTCTCTCACTCACAGTGATATGCGTGTATGAGTGATAAAGTTAGATCACAGATATCTGAAGACAACAGCAGATTAGTCACAGTAAATTAAAATTACGTAATTACTTATGTTCAGCAGTGGACGTCCTGCGGCCCATTATGTAACATTAATTGTGATGAATTTTACAATTTTACCAACGAAAATGCGAGATTTAATTACTCTTACTTTTACAATATTCCCGCTATGTAAGCTCACTTGGGCAATTCTTTTTTGTTACTTGCATTAACTTAGAAACAAGGAAAATCATTTTCTTAATATTTAATTTTTAATATTAAATATGAAAATTGCCTTGCGAAAGATTCATACCAATGTCGGTTCAGATTTTGTATGAAAATGTTTATAATAAATATATTCAGCATGTAAAGGCCTAATGTTAAGCGAGTTGGAATGAGTTGGTTTAGTTTTTTTTGGACAAAATCGTCCGTTTGTGTAAAAAGAAATACGTCCTATGATTTTTTGTGTTTTTTTTTGTGACCATTCTTTATGTATTATTTGATTTTATTTATATGTTACTTATTATACTAGATGATGATTATAGCATATTATTATACATTTAAAAATGTGTTTTATTTTGTGTTACAAAACTGAGTGCTGTGCTCGCTCCGTCGACTACCTCCAGCCAGTAATTGTATTATATCTAGTTGTCGTTACAATCTGTCCAATATTTCTTACAAAATAATCTTTCTTAATTAAAGAACTTGCCTGGTGTCGATGGTTAAATAACAAAGTTTCTATCTATAAAGCCCCCACATCGGAATATGAGGACGTCTCCTTTAACACTACATTCTGTAACTCTTTAGCTTCAGCATATCCAAGCGTCCTACGTACGTAGGTACCTAATATTATTAACAGCGTCTGTGTGACAGCTTTAGGATAATTATGGAATACCTAAAACGAATTACCCTCAATATATTTAACGACGTTACTTGCCGCAACTGTTGACTGGTTATCCTTATGGAAAATAAATACTGCTCATTCTTAAGAAGGCAAGCGAAGAATCATAGTTGTTTTTGTCGCTAAGAGACGCTACACTTCACTAATATTTATTAGCGCTCGCTTTACATTGAAGTTTACTCTTAGACTTAGAGTCACTTTTAAGTGAAAATGATTCGAAAGTACGTAGCGACGCAGGGTGCAAAATTGGAGTCGGAGTACTAACAAGATACGAAAATTGTTTTGATAAGTAGGGTTAACTTTTTCAATGTCGGCCAACATTGACCTCGCTTCTGCGCAGGGCTACGCTGAGCGACCTTGACCCCGGCACCGTGACATTGACAACCCACTGACCTCCGCTCAAAACAACATTGATTTTGAGTAATCAGTCGTCTACACCCGGTCTATCAGCTCAGAGTTTAGAATCTGGGTTAGGGAAAGAAAATAAAAGTAGTGTTTGTGGTAAGGTGTCTTGAAGAATCGATTCAGCTGTGTTCCGGAACCGTGGCCTTGGGAACGGGTAAGTTAAGAAATCTCGCAGTGTGCTTGTGTAACTTACAGAGTATGTATATTTATTTACAACCAAAAATGGGAAGCTCCTTAGCTTACGCCTTTTAAAAAATAATAGCAATGTTGACGATGCAGTACAGTGAATGACACAGGCACTTGTTTCTTTGTAAAAATTAAAATGAGCGTTTTATGATAACAAAATAAGGTATCCAATTAAAAGATGTTCAAGCCCTCTTTTTTGAAACAAAAATAAAACTAAAAAAGAAAAATAACAATGTAATTTTATATAAAATAAAACAAGTTTATTACATAGGTATTGGTAAAAACAAGTAGATACCTAAAGAAGTAGCCAAAGTTATAAACCATGCCTGACTGAACGATCCCGCATTAACTTAAGGATTAAGTAAGTAAGTCATCATTATTTACCTACAGTTTCTTATATTTTAACGGATAAAGAGAGAGGCGGAGACGATTTAATTAAAAATTAAAATCTAACGACTGTGCAAGTAGATCTTGAAGTTAAGTTGGCCTGTAGTCATCCTACAGGTGAGGATGGTTGGTAAGGTGCTATGAGTCATACTTCATCACGTGGTTCAGTAGACTTTTTGCGGGTACAAAGGTAGTTATTAGGGGTGCCACTTTGAAAAAACATCGATGTTTTTTTCGATTCGATATATCGATATTGTACATCGATTACTTTCGATGTATTGGAAGAAAACATCGATGTTTTGTATAAATCGAGTACTTTTTAAAGATTTTTTATAATCCACTAATTTAAGCATTGTATTATTTAAAAAAAACAGTAAAAGCCATACATGAGAAAAATCTTTATTACTTACATATTAAAGTAATATAATTTACTAATCTAATAATTACTATTTAATGTGTCATACAGTAAATTTCTAATTTTAGTATTTGTTGACATGTTAATAACTCCAACATTGTTGAAAACTTTACTTACCAATCGAATATGTGAAGTAAACATAAATATGAGATGAGATTTTTTATCAGTGATCAATAACGGTATATTTATAAAAATCCACTTCAATTTCTTCAATCCACAACAGCAAATGTAATACGTAATGCAATTAATCACCATTCAATATTCTTTATTGCAATATTTTTAAACCTATACAAAAGCGCCAACCGACATTACGTGACGCAACCGACATTGACATATGTAACAGTTTTTTTTTTATTGTCACTAGAGACACTACCCATAGAATAATACCAAAAGGAAGACACTACTGCACTCGTACGCAGTGTTGCCAACATTTTTAAAATAAAAGTGGGGCTGTCGGTAAGAGTAAAATTTTAGTGGTCAGACTTGAGTTTTATGAAGTTTTAATTGGTTGATTCGATGTTTTAACACTAAAAACTTAAAAACATCGATACATCGAGTATATCAATAGATTTTTAAAACATCGAATCTATTCGATGTATCGCATTGTAAACATCGATGTTTTCAATACATCGATATATATCGAATATCCCTAGTAGTTATCTACTTACTAAATAAAATTAGATTGTGCAAACTCAACCTCTCAACTGAGCTCTCAAAATTCTCATGTGCTCTTGCTACCTAAATTAGATAGGTACCTAACTCCACAGTAGGCTTTTCCTCATAACAAAGATAGGATAAAGACCAGTAGGTACCGTATCCCACAGGAAAACTATATTGGTCCATGGCATCACACTCTGGGTGCACGTGCAGGATACTATGCGGTTTTCCTTGGGGACCCTTTATTATTAGAGTCACCAATTAATAATTGCTTATGCGCAGTTTAAACTCGTTACCTACTGAAAAAGCAGTTATTTAAATTGTTCAAGAAGCACGGCTAATTTGTAGACAAAAGAAATATAGTCAAATCGACTTGCTTTTAACTTCTCTAAATGGAAAAATACTTAAGCGGAAACAATTACACTGCTTTGTAAGAGAACAGCAATTGAAACATTGAAAAGCTAATATCCATTTCTCAAATGACTAAGGCCTGTCTTTTACAACGCCAGATAAAGTTTATTCGTCGAATAAAATACAATACTTACGCCTAATTTGGAAACTTCACGTATTCGTCAAAAATCATTTATGTAAATGTAATTTTAAAATCGGTCGTTTCATATTTATTCAGAGTCGAATTTACCAAAGTCAGATAAGGAATATTCGTCGAGTACCTACCTACAATACAAAACGCCTAATTCGAAAACGTCACCTATTTGACGGCAATCATTTAACATTTTTGTAAAATTGACTCTCGGTCGGATGTACTATCTGACGTTGGTAAAATCGGCCCTTAATAGTCCAAGAAACGAAGAGTTATAGAGGGAATATAGCTTAGAACACAATTTTTGACTTAGTAACTTTGTTTCAAGTATGTTAGGAGATTAACATATAAAAAGTTCCGGGGTAGCCCTTGAGCCGGAATAGTCTAAAGAGTGGAGATTGACCTTTACCGATCTGATAGCTCGATGAGACATATTTTTACCACGCTTATAAATATTAGCTTGGGTTGTATCTATGTATGTATGTAATGGAATCTTTGAGCATAATTTTTGATCAATTTCCAGAAGTTTGATTAATTTGAAACTTTGCACACGTATCAAGGACCGATGACAATGCAATAATTTAATAACAGTTTCTCAATATCCTTATAAGGACCGACAGGATTAATAAATTCTTTCGTGGATCCTCTGTAAGGGAGTATCTAAGAAAGATAGAGTTATCGCGTGTCGCATGTCCGCAAATAAATAATTGAAACATCGAACTAAAAAAATAAAAATAAATTATTAAAAAAACTAAAAAAACACGCTTTTATAGCTAACCGAACTAAAAAGTGGATGTTTTTTTAATTACAAAGAGTTAATATTACCGTTGTAGAAGATCGAACAATCAATCATAACTAATAACTCCAAAATAAAATTATAATAAAATTTAAGTTATTAGGAGAATAATTAAATTCAGAGTAAAAAGCGTGGGGTGCTTCATATATTAAATGTTACAATTATTCTACAAGCAACTATCTATGTGCGGAGAGTTATGAAAAAAACATAGTACTTAAAAAGTTATGAAAATATAGTAAAATGATGCACCCCACGCTTTTTACTTTGAATTTAATTATTCTCCAAATAACTTAAATTTTATTATAATTTTATTTTGGAGTAATTAGTTATGATTGATTGTTCGATCTTCTACTACGGTAATATTAACTCTTTGTAATTAAAAAATATTTTCTACTTTTTAGTTCGGTTAGCTATAAAAGCGTGGTTTTTTAGTTTTTTTAAACTATGTTTTTTATCAAATACTAGCTAGCTGTATGCGCGGATACACCGTTGTGGGCACTGTGGGCATGCCCACAACCCTAATCAGCCTAGGATTTAAAAAGGGCATGGTTGGATTTGTTTGTCATTTTACTACATTATGAAGCGTCCTAGGCAAATATCTTGTTCTCATTTCGCGTTCATTAACTCTTATCATTTTCTTGCTTTTATTAGTTTCGCTTCGTGAACCAAAATTAAGCCCGCTCGCTTCGTTCGCGCTCTAATTTTTTACATGTTCTTGGTTTGATGAAATCCGAAAACCAACCCATATAAATGCGTAAAAAAATATTGACATTTAACTACGTTATGTAGCGCCCTAACCAAATATCTTGTTCTCTTCTTTCATTTTATCAAATGTTTGTGCCATTTAATTGTTTATTTGTTATTCCTGTTATCCCCCCCCCCCCCCTCATAACTAAAAAAAAATGCATGCCCACAACCTTTTTGGAGAGCTGGATCCGCGCCTGGCAAGCTGACCCATCGAACTTTGTTTAGCCCCCTGCCCCGTAGGTTTGATATATAATTTATAAATTTCTTTCAACCTTTAGTGATAGACAGACCTTGTAAAGATCGCAGTCGCACAGGATGCAGACCGCTTGTGATCGGTCCCTGTGGAAAGCCGTGGGAAGGCCTAATTTCAGCAGTGGACGTCCTTTGGCTGATAATGATGATGATGATGAAATTTTAAAGTAGATATGAGTACTTTTTGATAGGCGTTATCATACGCATATTTGTTTATAAATAACACTTGATAAAAAATATGTCTCATCATCGAGTTATCAGAGGTCGATCTTCACGTCTCTTCTACTAGGAGGAGTGGGAGGGTTTAAAAGTTTATTTTTTTTGCTTTTTCACATATATATCGGAAACAATACGTCCTAGCGACATGAGTTCTTCTACTCGTAGTTCACAAAATGAAAGCTGATAAACTGTTTACTCGGTTATGTTTTGAACCGACTTCAACCCTTGGTTTTTGTTTCGATGCGACTTGTATTTATGTGACTTCGTTAGAATTCTGATAAGTGTAAATGTTTATGGTAATCTCCTTAGGCGTCCGAAAAGCGTCCGATTGCAGTATTTTCAACTTGAACATTGCTAGATTTTAGTCTCAACTCAAGTAGTAAGTAGATTTCGCATCAAAATGCACCCTAGAAAGGGTGCCCGTATGGTGTTGTTATCTTTACACACTGCGACTCTTAGCAGCGATGCAGTCGCAAAATGACAACCTGTACACACTTGCACTTCTTTTGGCATCGTTACAGTCGCCTAACGCGCGTTAGCATCGATGCAGAAGCTAGAGATTCTCAAATTATGTACTGTATATTGGCGAACGCATCGATACTAACGTGCAACTGCATCGAAGTTAAATCTGTCCATTGCGGGAGTCACGATGCTGTCGCGCGTTTTCAAAACCGGCGAAGTTCGAGTTGGACTCGCGCACTGAGGGTTCCGTGCCAATCTTAATTGAATTAGGGAATCCACTTACTTCCACTTCTAAAATACCACTATATTTTGTTGACAGCAAATAAACTTTGTTTTTCATAGTGTTTGTAAGAAGATCATTTATTTCGGTTTTAGTTTCATGTATGGAGCCCCCCCCTTATATATCATTATTTTTTATTTGTTGTATAAGAAAGATAAGAATCATAAAGCGGTTGACAGGACGCATTTTCCCTACCAAATTTCAACAGTGTGATGCTTATAGTTACAAAATAAAGTGGCTGTGACATACGGACGGACAGACAGACAGACTTGACGAAACTATAAGGGTTCCATTTTTTGCCATTCGGCTACAGAACCCTAAAAAGCGCGACTGCGTAAAAGTCATTGTGTGTGTCTACGTTAGATGTTTTGGCGACAATATAAGGAAGGACGAATATTTTGCCGAGAACTTTGTGGTTAATAGTCGCGTATACTTCTCTATATCCATATTTGTGACTTGGTAATGTCATAGCTATTATATTGAAAAATACCAAGTGGTGACGGCAGCGCACATCGGTTACATTTTAATAGGAAAACGATATCGTTCCCGCCTTCCTGCGGCGTTTCCTGCGTTCGCGATAACGGCTGGCGAGTAGTGATGTGCCCACGCGGGATTGGGCCGAGATTCCTGGGACTTAGGAGAAATTACAGGATTTAAAATACATATAATAAAAGTGAAGAAGTCAAGTTTTCGTACAACAAAAGCAAATGCTAAATAAATATGCGTCAGACAATACACCAATTGTCGTGGTTTCGAAATAGGGATTTTCTTCTTTGTTTTACAAATAACAGACAGCAATTATGACGGGGGCGTCTCCCTTATATACTTGAATACATATAAACATCCGTCTTAGTTAGTACAAATGTTCATGCTCATCAAACAAATATTTGCCCCTTGCGGGATTCGAACCCATGACAGCCGGCATGATAATCAGAAGCGCTAACCACCACATCAAACGCGTTGTCAAATTTATTCTTCTAATTATTCAAGAGCTATGCTCTTGTCGGTGGAGTTTTTAGCTAAATTGCTAAATTTTAACTTGTATGCACAAGTTATCAAGAAGATCAATCAAGATGTTCAGATATTTACTCTCTCTTTATAAAAATCTGCCCACTTGTCTTTTTTTTCAAAATATTTCATCGCCATGCCTCTTCTTTCATTCTTCATGCTTTTCCTAACCTGAAGGTCGTCTGGAAGAAATTGCTTCAAGCAATACCGACCGACTAAATTGTACTACTAGCGAACATATAAGATACTTTACCATTCACTCACTCAATGTTATAGACGCCTATTTCAAAACTATCACATAATTTGACAATGTCGAGGACTATATTTTAACTATTTTTGAATTATTACTTAGCACAATGTTAAGGCTAGATAGTTTGAGGAAATTATAATTATCATAATTAAGTAAGTAATAAAAAGTAATCAATAATCAATTCTAATTGTCAAAATTTATCTTCAGAAATCTACAACTACTTATAGCAATAATTACAAACGTAAATGCTAGAAATATGTATTTACTTTGGATCCCGTTCTGGGATTGCTCCAACATCCCTACAACCGTCCAGCTATACAATATTTATTATATTTCAGTGTAGTAGCTAAAAACGAGTGTTATGGTCACAGTTTTAATTAGTTATTATGTTAAAATGGTGGCTTTCCTTGTAGATAAACGGTATTTAACGGGTCTAACGGGCGTTCCTAAATAAGTATTGTTTGCACCGGCACAGGGGTGAGTGCTTAAGACTTTATTAGTTTTAGTAATTAGAATTTTAGTTTAAGTAATTAATTAAGGTATGTGTTTGGGTTGAACTAATTTATTACTGGTTTGGTATTAAATCCATAGTTTAAACGCTAGGTTTAAGTTAGTCCATATAGTCTCAAAAATACGGGTCTAATGAGATCCGTATTTTGAAACCTTAACTTAATTTCCATACAAAACAAATAGTCAGAAAATTCATAGTATTTTATTTTAATTAGCGCTACTTTACATGATTCAACCCAATTCAAGAAAGTTCATATTATTCATTTTGTAATAGACACTATTATTTGTCGTGTGTGCTCTCCAATGGCCTAATTTGGATGAAGAATGAAAAAACCCGTTTTAGAAAAAAGAAAACAGAATTCATAAGATTTTCTCAAAACTCGTGTCAGTTGCGGCTCATCGTATGGCAGTTTGCTGTGTGGTTTGCCAGCTGCCTAGCGAAGGGCAACAAAAGACAGAGTTGATCTACAAACAACGAAGAATTATTGAAGAAATGAAGAAGACAGGAAGAAGAAGAAAAAGACAGAATTTTATCTACAATTAGCGAACAGACCCGGCTTTGAACGCGTGCAATGTTTGATCCATCTCGTAGGGTTCAGTCAGCGCTTACTTGCAACGTAAGCGCAAAAAAATGGGTTTTTATTAACAAGTTTACTTAGAAACCTCTAAAATGATTAGTGTTTCACTGCTATATTATGCATGTATTATACACATTAATAACTTCCTCTAAAGCAATGCTCTTAAGTTACTTAATCTATCTATAAAAATATATTAATGAAAAGCGAATAAAAATCCGTTGCGTAGTTTTAAGGATTTAGGTATACGTACATACAGCGGGAAGCGACTTCGTTTTATACTATGTAGGTGATAGTGATGATGAAGAGAAAAAGCTTGTGCTTTTTGTATTTTTAATGCCCTTGCAATATTCCTTAGTGTGGATCCAAAAACACAACAATGGAGAAACAAAAGCAGTCCAGAAAACCAATTAGCGTTTGTCTGCAATCACTACACGACTTTCGTCCAAATATCTGTTCAATATTTAATTCAAAATGACGTTCCATCTTTAACATTAAAAAGCTGAAGAGTTTGTTTGAATGCGCTAATCTCAGGAACTATTGGACTTGTTTTTTTATTTGTGTTGGATAGATAGCTTTTGATCGAGGAAGCCTTTGGGTTTAAAACATCACGCTGCAATGGGAGGAGAGGGGGCAAACATCTTATTTTTTTCAGTTCTGTCCTACCAGCTTACTTTAACTCTCAGATTAACTTTCAGTATAATTAAACAGCGCCAGCGTAATCGAGTCTATGTGAGTAATGCATCGTTAAAACTCCAAGTTAAAGTTCTGCAATTTAACGTCCGTCTGTCAAGTTTTATTTTTGACAGCGCAGACTTGTCTTCCGATGAAGATGAATAATAAGGCAAACCAGTCGGAGCACTAGTGTCGTGAACTTTGCAAGGACACGTCGCCACCAGTTTGCGGTTTTGTTTTCATGTCCGTTTTAATTAATAATAATAAGCCAGTTAATAAGTACATTGTATTTTTGCACTCTTGTAAAAGAGTCGGTTCGGTATTTAACATTTAACCCTCCTTCGATCCACGTGTTGTTTGTAATTGCAGCTGCCTCTTTTGGTCCGTATTTTGTTTTAAATTAGCTAATACATATAAATTCTGAAATCTGTGCATAAACTTACACTCAGTATCTCTCTTTTTAAATGCTCGAATGAGTGTTTTCAATATAAGATAAGGGTCCTCTACCTTTTCGCAGAAAATTGTTCTGCCGATTATCACTTCCTAACTAAAGTTTCACATAATTACAGTTTCACGTAATAGGCAGTATGTATGTTTATCACTGTATTAGAGTTATCTCTATCGCTATTCTCTTCTCTTTTATTGCCTCTATAACTTTACTTGCACCGCCAGTATAATACATTTTTCTCTGTCCTGACCTATGGTTGACTGGTAGATAATGCTTTGGCATTAAGTCCGCCATATGTACCATTTTATGTTGTGTGCATGAAGTTTTAAATAAATAAATATTTTTATTTTACCAAATAATCATTTGCCAACTTATTCAATCAATTTGTTTCATTTCCCAAACTTACAGTTACCAACTGAATTTTTGGTATGTTTTTTAATAGTGACACTTTTCACAACGCTAATTTTAATAAGTAGCAGAATGTTTCGGTAAGGGCTCATTTAGTAATTTATTGTTTCTCATATATTTCATAATTAGGGTTCATATTTCCTAGTTGTGATTTTCGGGGAAAAAGCCACTTTTAGTTTCAACTGTTTCTTCCTCACATAGTTGGCTGGTGAAAAAGTTTTAAATCATATTTCTACTTTCCGTCGTTTTTGCGACAAAGTATTAATAAATATCAGTTATGTTATGACTCGAATTGCATTTTATTATCTTATCTATCTCCACACTAACATCCAAACGAGATTTTTTTTATTAGGTGCCCTTTATCAAACATCATAATCCTTTTAGTCTTAAACAAAATACAGCAAGGCTAGGTCACCCAGGTACTGAGCATATAAAAAATATTTATTTATAAAAAAAATAGTTTTTACGAAGAGGCAACTGTAACCCTGACGATACGTTATTCTTCTAATAGTTGTGTTGTTTAGTGTTTTTTTACAAATGATAAATAATCCAAACGTTTTGTGGAATTATTAACAATAATTCTACCAAATAAGACGTTGTCATATAAAAAATTTGGCAATCTATAGTTGTCAAAGTGAATCATCGGCGAAACGTTGGTTGGCAAGTGAAACACTGTCAAAGAATTTTCTGCGAAAAGGCTGGATACCAAGATCAAGTGTGTTCCGGATTACTTTTTTAGTAAGTTTTGTTGTAGATGCTATTTGAGATATTTGTATATTTGTCTCATTATGGTCCCAAATACCAAAACTTAAATTAACTACAATAAATATAAGTTTTCGAACTACCCTTAAACAGGTATTCAGAGCTCCAGGGCTATAAAAAAACAAAATGGTTAATGTGGCGGTGTTGTTGTACCGAACATCGAACACAACCGATAGCGAAATTCACGGACAAAGACAAGAAAATAAACAAAAACAAAAATAATCGCGTAAAATGAAGACTCCCTGGCCAACGGCTATTAAACGTGGCCTTGCGAGAGCCAGATAATACTTTATGTTTATGAGCGCATGCCTCCCGCAAAAATATAGTTGTTCCGATAAATGGGCAGAGTTAAAAAAAGTACATGAAGATTCATATCCTAATTATAGACCAGGCTCGCGAAATAAATAAAGAATTCACATCAGTGTCGGAAGTCTCGACATAGTTCCGTGTGAAACCACCAGGTGGCGCTCGAAAAATGCTGAGACAAAATTGGTGTTTTCGTGTATTTATTGATTGAGAAGAATTTTTGAATGATGCTTAAAAAACTACAAATATTTTTTAAGATTTATTAAAGATAAAGCTACGGAAGTCAAAATGATATTTGATGAATTAGAAAATAATAAATTTGAAATTGTCGACGCGAAATGTCAAAAATGATGCATCAGACTACGCCCGCTGATGTTGAGACCACAATCTGTGAATTTACTTACGGATTAAGCGTTTATCAATGCGGCCGGTTTGACTGCTCATTGCCTTAACAGAGGCTTATCTAACCTGTCAAATAAGTTCAGATTAGAAGGATATATCTAGCAGATGGTGTAACCGGCTCGACTATCTTTATCTAGGTATAGTCGACTGTCAAGTGCGTGGAAATACGTTTTTTTGTGGGTTTACTCTCGTCTCTATAAGCTAGTTAGACTAAGATTAGAGTCGAGGGAGAGGGAGAGTTAGAGGGAGCTCGGCCATAGAGGAAAGGTTCACCAGTCAGTTATTTATTTATTACCTATAGAGAAGCTTTGCCAAGCAAAAATGTGTCGCAAATACAACTATTAGATTTCGGGCCTTAGTTTGGGATGCAACTAGTGTCGATACTTTGGCCCCCTCCTATCTCAAAGAATCACATTCCATGCTGGAGCAGCAGCGGAGTTGGCTGAAAATGCCAAGCGTCGCAAGTAAGTCTATGGTCGCAATCGCAAGTACTCACTTGCACAAGTGACTATGTGTTAGCGCCGTTTAGCGTTGCGCCGTGGGGACCTTCTGCTAAATTGCTGTTTAGAAAAATTACTCCAAAACTAAATGCTGTTCACCACGGGCGTAGCCAGGTTTTAGTATCGAGGGGGGGGGGGGGGGCTTCAAGAAAATAAAACGAATAAAAGTACATAAAATAGCCGTTTATTCATAAAAACAATATTAAATATGTAATAAACAGATTCAGAGAAAACTTCTGGAATGAAAGGAATCGTCGAAGACCTTTTTCAAGCAGGGGGACTACATAATTAATATAAGTAGTTAAATTTTATCCTTACTTTTCGGGGGGGGTTTGAACCCCCAAAACCCTCCCCCTGGCTACGCCCGTGCTGTTCACTCTGATTGAAGGTATGGGTTGTTTGTAACCTTATCTTATGAAAACTCTGACACGGGTAGTAAGCTCTCTCTGCGCCTTACAAATCATGTTGAAGAAAAGCTTAGTCGTATCGGTAGAATAAATACAGACGCCTGCCAAGATGAAGTTAAACCGAACCGTTAACATTTTGGCATTGTATCTAGGACACGTAACATTGCATTCGTAAGTGTAGGACCGCTAGGTTTTGGCTGATTTCCAGGGTCCGGACTCTAACAGTACCGCACTAGCAAAATACACCTGTAAACACCACAACAAATGTGTGTCTTATTTAATATAATTTAATAAAACTATTTAGCAATTGTTATACTTATTGTAACAGAAAGAAAACCTAGTTTTGGCTTACTATTCATTAGTACATTGTAATTCGGTACAGCTATCAGTAACTTTAGCTGTTGGTCCTTTTAAGTTAATAAACAAATAAAACCCCACGACACTAAAAGTGAAACGGTACCAAATTTCGAATCTATCGGACATAAGCAAGTTAACAAATCCTCTCATGAAATATAAAAGAGCTGATAATCTTCAAACGGCTGAACAGATTTTCATAAAATATGGCTAAGAAAACTCGGGTTAAAAATATCTATGACACATAAATACACAGACAGACACGTTAAACTTATAACACTCTTTTCCGCCTGGGTTTAAGAACTGATACAAAACTCTAATATGTACATATACGAGTAATACAAAATATAACCATTCGACTCAGAGTCAACTGCATGTTGGACTGACTCAAGTCTTGACTAAATCAACAATTACTATATAAAGAATACTAAAAAGCTATAAAGAAATACTTATATGTCCGAAAGACGAGGTGATATTAAAACTCGAACCATATTTCATTGTTAACTCTGACCTGCCTAAGTAAGTCTCCCAGTAAAAGCATAACCCATCTTCTTGACAGACAGTTAACGATGTGTCATTGAGCGGATAGTTGAATGATTCATCCAATTCGAACGAATTGTATTTTTATTGCATTTTGCTAAACGATCAGTAATTGCGCTGTTGTGATGATTAAGATCGATAAAGGATTATAACAATCAATCAATTGTAAGTACAAACCTACTCAAATACATTGCCACGAATAGGAAAAAATAAAAACATGTATGTACCTACAACCAAAAAATGTTATTTTTTATTGGGTCTATCTTAAATTAAAATATCATCTGAATCACAAGTAAAATTGCTGTATAGATTTACAGATAAACACAGCTTGCTTAAAAATGATACACACAATTAAAACATTAATGACATAGAAAGAAGTTTAGTTTCAATTAGTTTTAATATGAAATAGTTTTAATTGTCTTAATTCGAAACTGGTAGTAATATAGTCTAATGCCCGTTATCGCAAATACGTTGTTCTAGCGTTGATTATTTGATGTTTAGCCCTTATTTCGTTTATTTATGAGGACACCATTATTAGATAATTAATAACCGAACTTTATAAAGTTCTCTTATAACATATAATTGAGGAGTCCTATTTACTAGATACTTGTACTTTTTATGTTAGACTAGCGGTCCCCCGCGACTAGCGATGTGCCGAGTACGGTTTGACTCGAGTCAGACTCGATTCCTGCTTTGGACTCGCTTACTCGAATACCAATTTATTTTGATTCGAGTACACCGGACTCGATTCCGGTACTCGAGTCAGGAAGAATCGATTCGTACTTGCTAACTCGATTCTATTATGCGAGTCCAACTAACTCGAGTCTAGTATACGAGTTTTGTTTTGAACACAAACGAAATAACTGGAAAGGGATAAATAATAACTTAGATACATAAATATTTAAAATCATAAAGCGTGGGTTTCTTCATAATCGGATATGAGCAATGTTTCTTTTGAGGTCGATGCCAACCGCAACATTAGGAAGAAAGGACTCGGTAATGAGGGTTGATTCGAGTCCAGCCGGAATTGAAATACTGACTCGAGTCCAGCCGGACTCGAATCAGTATTCGAATACCAAACATAGAATTCGAGTCGAGGGAATCGAGTCATGATTCGAATACCGTATAAACTGACTCGAGTCAACTCGATCCACCAAAATGACGACTCGGCACATCACTACCCGCGACTTCGTTTGCGCGTCTTAAGTTTGTTCCCTCCTCTCCCCTATCGTTGCAGCTTTATGGTTTATAGCCTAAAGCCTTCCTCATAAATAAGTTATCCAACCCAAATACTTTTTTGCAAATAGGTCCAATAGTTCCTGGGATCAGCGCGTCCAAACAAACTAGCAAACTCTTCAGCTTTATAATATTAGTATAGATAAGTAAAAGGTTGAAGTTGGAGTCTCACAGACCGGAATTTGATTTTTTTGTTATTATTTCTTTCATGTATTGTATCCAATGCGGACCTGCGGACTTCTATTTAAAATCTAGACTAGAGCTACGGCTATTTTTATTATTATTCATGTACTAAATAAATGTCAAACATGTTAATTACGAACTAATGCATCATGTTTGTGTAATACAGATCTATTTGTGTAATGTACGCAATTCAATTAATTCTGTCATTTTGTTTCCTCATACTAATAAATAACTACAGTGTATGTGAGTAAGTTCTTCGTTGTGGATAGCTTGGGGCAATGATATTAAAAATAATAGATATGTTATACGCTCGCAAAACAAATGGAAAATCTGTTCTGGTCGGAGCGACAGCACACATGTGCAATTCCTAGACGATGTGTGGAAGAGATAGCATAATTTATACAGTAATAAAAAGATAACGGCCGGCCAGAATACAAAGGAAAAAAAAATAAAAAAAAATAAAAAGAGATATAGTGATTTAATTTCTGTTCCGCTCAAGTGTAAGATACTTAAATGTCACTTATTGACCAATCACTGCTCACTGCACTGCTCACTTGAATTACTTGCTAATAACCAATCTATGATCGACT
This sequence comes from Pyrausta purpuralis, assembly GCA_963924145.1. Taxonomy (NCBI): domain Eukaryota; kingdom Metazoa; phylum Arthropoda; class Insecta; order Lepidoptera; family Crambidae; genus Pyrausta; species Pyrausta purpuralis. The sequence continues at coordinate 2,203,424 of OZ001663.1, read as the reverse complement.
TGGTGTCGAGGACTTTGCGTCCTTTTCACACTTGTAAAAATAACAATTTTCTTTATCTTTCATCTTTGTGAGGATTTTACGTAAAAATATTTAAAATTAATGATTTGTGTGTAATTCTTGTTTACCTACATGTCATACGAGATCCCCTGAGCTTATTTTGCTTTCTTATCATAGTTTGTACATGGCATTTAAAAGGATTTACAATCATTATCAGAGACGTTACACATATTGTATAGCTATTCGTAGACAAAAGGTAAGACGTCCTAATTATGACGATTTCGCGTCTTAACATTGCGCGCCCGGGTAACATACCTATCGATAATTTTTAATATCATTGGCTTAGTGTATTTTGTTTTAGGATTCTAATAGAGGAAAATAAATGAAACTGAACCAATAAGTTTGTACTACTTAAACTTGGGTGAACTGCGAACAGAATGGCTAATGCCTATCCAAACATCTAATACAGGGTGACTTTTTTATCAGTACCGAAATTTTGTGTAGAGACTCCAGTGATGAATATGAACAAATTTGACTATGGGGCCAATAGTGAAATCGAGAAAAAAAAACAGCTGTTCCATACATAAGTTCAATTGGCACGCGGTCAAAATGTATGGTACAGCTGTTTTTTTTCTCGATTTCACTATTGCCCCCATAGTAAAAGTTGTTCATATTCATCAGTGGAGTCTTTACACAAAATTACGGTACTGTTGAAAAAGTCACCCTGTATTATTTCTTCTCTCCCCCGCAAGAATTTTGCATACGCGGGTTTAAGGTTAAGTTTTGTATAACAACGATGTCTAATTTTTTCACGGGTTTGTGCAAAATTGTACAACTTCCGGTACAACAACACTTTTATTTAATTCTAATGTTACTTATTAGAAGATCTTATATTTTTGAGTTCAAATAATAAATGCCCACATCAAAAAATTCAGTATTCAGTAATATTCCACGTATGAATGAATAAATAAGTACCTAATAAGTAATATTGAAGCTTCATAATGAGCAAGATACAACTTAGGTAAGACTTTTTAACTGCTGATATAGTACGCCAAATCATCAATTAATTAATCCATAACAGCTCCAAATGGAACACGTTTAAAAACATCCAAACCACTTAAGTTTCGACTTACATGTTTAATTATACATTCACAATTCATTAACAATTAACGGTGTCTTATCCAAGTTCGCCAGTTTATGTGAAAGCCTAAAAAAACAGTCGCCCCTCCATTTCCTCGCAAGACTCTACGGGAGTCAAGCAAAGTAGTGACTACACCCCAGTCTAAAAGATTACGGAGAAAAAAGCAGTCGCAGTAAAGTAGTCTTGAAGTTTTGTGTTGTTTTTGGCTGTTTACTAGTGTTTATAAAAGACGGCGGGAGTAAAGCGACGCTTGTGTGGATCCCGGAGTCATGGCGAACGCTTACCGGTCAGTAGCTTCTATTTTTTGCGGCCTGCCGCAATACATTTGCCGCAAGTTCAATGCCGGTTCGGGCAAGTGTGTTTACTGGTGACATTGTTTTTGTTTTGTGCCGGTTTCTCTTAGATGTTTTATTACTATGTTATATTTCTTGAAGTTAATTCGTGCTTTTGTTAAAAGACCTATTTATCTGTTTTATTTTCTTGCCTTTCTGATTCAGAATTCGTTAAGTTTTATCTCTACGAGTAAAGCTATATTTAATCTTCAAATTTTTGAGAAGGGTGAATTCTGAGTCATCTATTGAACTTTAATGAAAAATGTGTGAGATGTTGTATTCTTACTTAAATGTTAGTCCCAAAGGTCATGGGAAAATTTTCCTTCAAACTTTCATCTCCCATTTTACGCCTTCAGTCATATTTTCGCAATAAAATGACCTTTTCCAAGATTGCATCTAATTTATTACTTTGTAATTGATAAGGTTTAGGCAAGAAATAATTAATTAGTTTCTTTGGACCCTGTATTGAATCTACAGCCAAAGTATCTGGAGTATTTTGGCGGCAAAATATGTACGGACAACAGCACGTCAAGGTAAACACTGCGGAATCTTATTTAGATGTAATAAGGGCTAGTTTGCAACAAAAGTGGGTAGCCTGCTGTGCTGGCCACTGTACATGAAAAAAAAACTTTTTAAAAACTACATCTTGGCACTAGGAATCATTAACTGTAGAGTCCTAACAAAATTTTTGCGTCCTTGCCCCTCCCAGGGGATATAGGCATGGGCCCCATAGTAAATAAGACATATTTCAGATACTAGGCAAGTGTGGTAATCATATTTTATGTAATTTTCTGCGTTTTATCAAATGAGGCCGTAACCATAAGTAAAGGATCGATATTTTGTGAAATATGCAGGGTTTTGTTGAAAGAAGGATGTATAAAACATGCACATTTATTAAACTAGGCAAGTGAAACATCATTTTTAAGTTAAAATTTGCGCTAATCGAATGAGACCATTCATATCTATAAGATGGCTATTTTGATCCTTAGTTTAAATCAAAATATCGATCCTATATGGTCTCATGCGATACGGCGCAATGCATTTTGCATTGAAAATGGCAGCTTACTTGCATCGTTTGTAAAATCTGCATGTTTATATGTGTTATTTATTCAACAAAAACGCTTCGTATGTCGCAAAATATCGATTCCACATGAATGAGATTGAGATTATTCAATTCAGCACAATTTAACTTGCCAAGTTTACAAAATATGTACAAAATAAAATGTGTACAAAATATCGACCCTCTGAGTATGGGCAACGTCTCATCTGATAAAGTGCAAGAAAATACATAAAATTTGATACCACACTTGTCTAGTATGTGAAATGCGCATTATCTACAATGAGATCCATGCCTATATCCATAGAAGGGAAAAGGACGCCTAAATTTTGGTACGACACTGCAGATTACGTTTCTTTGCCAAAAATAAGCTAAAACAAAGGCTTAATTATGTACATATTTTGCCGCCAAACAGTCTCATTTGGACTTATTTTACCTGATCTAATAAGTTACCTCGGCCAAACGTGAAATCGCGTGTTATTGCATAGTTGTCAACTTATATATTATATTATAACTCATTATTTACGTCTATTTATTTGATAAGCACATACGTACACATCTAATTAGGTGCTTATTTTGTTGATATGGTATCGTTTAGATATGATAATTAAAACGAATCCACAACTTCGGTAACCAAAATCGTTTAACGTTTTTGGATGCAGTGTTTTGGAACTATTTTTTGAAACTCAAAAAAAACTTTCAAAAACTTTTCCCTATCTTCAGCTCTGCCGTAGTCGATGCATCTTCCTTCACGCACTTATGTCCTTAAGTAAATTATAATTTCGGAATATACATATATTCTTACTACTAATAGGTTTTTCTATTATTGCATAAGCTTATTTTTTAAGCAAGAAGTAAAAATAAATAAATAATTCATGCATGCGGCAATGCAATTCGTTTGCATAAACAAGCGAAAACGTTTGTCCGCTGAAAAAAGCGAAAATAAAACAACTCGCGCGCAATGTCATCGCAAATTGTGAAATTAAGCAATTTATATTTTAATCACCAATTGTTCTCGATTCCGGTAGTGATTTTTTGTCAGACTGATATTTGTATTACTTGTTTCTAGGTAAAAAAAATATACCGACACATAATGCTAAGAGCTATAGAATTTGGGATTGAATGCAGTACCTAAAATAATTTGTTTATAGATTGGGTCCGAGTTTTACCCGAAATCTTTTTTGTTTCTATTTACACTAATACTCAAATATAGATATAATCGAAATTTACCTTCTCTGCCTACTTAATGGTTCGTAAATATTTCGTTTTTTAGCAACGATCAAAGTGATTAGTAATACAGTTTCCTGCTTGTTAGAGCCTTTTCTTATATATTTTTTAAAATAAGATAACCAGACATATGGCAACGATTGCACCTGATGTGAGGTGCCAATGCAGCCTAAGATGGACCATGTCTGCCTAGTAGCAGTCTATTCACTCCTTTCTTGAAAACATCCAAAAACTTCCGTCTTGTGCATTGTTTTGGTTCATCCTGTAAGATCATTCAAGGAATGAAGTCTTCTTTACTATTTATCAGCTGTGACATCTCATATTCGAAATCGGTAGTCCAAATTTGTTCATGCGTAAAATTAGCCATACTTACCTTAATCAAGGATTCACTGTAGCTAAATTAAATAGCTAACTGAATTTTAATAGAATCAAAACCCGGAACGCCCTGACAGCTATAATGAAGTTGCAAGTATCTAGAATCTTAATTACCGCGTGTTTTAGTAATTGCTTTTAATTCCGTTGTACTTAGAGTATTGTTAGGAGACAATGACCAATTTTTTATTAGATAACGCGTTGAACCCGCCGCATTGTACACGATTTTAGATACTCACTGATCACCTTCGTAAGCTATGTGCATGAGTTTGTATGTTCTCTGATTGACAGATACGGTGCACACTTAATTTATGGTATTTTTTGTTTATGAAGTTGAAAACAGCTAAATGAATAGACGGGGTCTGTTGCTGGCTTGCTAGAAATATTACTAAACATTTAAACTAAGATTTCCCATATTGATCTCTAGAAAAATATTTAAAAAATACAGGTTTTGTAAGGTATTAGTGACTAATTTGTAATCAGCTAGTCATTTATTTACATTTGGTAAATTAGGTGTCTCTAAAAGACAAATACACTCATGACCTCACTAGCTCCAAAAGTAAAGATTGTTGTCACTTGTTGACCACACCAAGGTTTCTCCGAATCAACCATCTTGGCCCAAAAGGCCATGTATGGTGAGAAAAGTCAAAATGCATTAAATAAAATTCATAATAATCTTATTATTGGGTTTAGTGCGCAGGGGCAAGGTCATTCAAACGATACGGACGCATAGGAAAATTTTATGAAATACAAAATTCAACAGGTTTCGCAATGTGTTGGTGGCCGAGTGGCATAGGCATACGCCCGGATAGCGTTAAAGACGGGGTTCCATTCCTGGTCTGAATTAGTTGCTTTTTTCAAGTGCATTTTATATTATTACTGAATAATATCTTATATAGTGATAAAACACTTAAAAACAAAAATATAATTTTAAGATTTTATTAAATTTTCGTTATTAAAATAAGTTGATCTCACGCTTTTATCGTTTAATTTGATATATCTGCCTTTTTAGAAGCACTTTTTCTATTACAAATCTTCGCTTTTTCTATTAAAAGTAGGATTGACCGTCCAATGTTCCGGACAGCATATTGAAACACATCGCTGTCAGCTGAAGCATTGTGTGGCGGCTTTTTCGAATATCGTATTGTAAGTACCTACGTATTTAATTCGGCCGTTGAAATCAATATGACGGAGCCATTTATCAAAATTGCCAGTACAAAGCAAATGCTAAGTATTAAAAAAACCTATAACCACCGGGATAAAGGCCTAAAAAGATGTTATATCTTCATAAGTACGAGTAGAATATTTCTTTTTCCACTAACAGCGCTAAGAGGGATTTCTTCCAGACAACCTTCACTTACGAAACATTGTACTCAGAATTTCAGAGTATGAATATACAAATATTAAGAGTATGAAATATACAATCATTTTTTATGCAAGTAAACCTATTTGTCGGAAAACTGGTTACGCATATTTACAAAAGTGAACTGCGGAGATGGACGACACCAAACGCGGGTCAGGGCCTGTCAATATTAACATAGCTTATGTAAGAATTATGTGTAAGTTATAACACACGGCATGCTCTTTACTTGCTGTAAAGAGATCATAACGATTGTTAAGAAATATAATATTCTCTTATATAGAGACAAAACAAAGTCATACTAAGTAATATTAATGATTCAAAGAGGTCAAGTTACAGCAATTTCAAAGCTAAGAGTTTCAGTCAGTATATTGATGGATTTTGGCGTGTCAATGACGGCAAATAATAATTAACTGCAAGCATTTTGTGCCCAATCCATAACTACTTAAATGTATTTATAATGATATGACTTAACGTTTAAATTAAATAAGTCAATTATTATCTAGGTAGTCTGTCCATCTTGTCTCCTGTCTCCGAATGGTCTCCAATCTATTAATTTTCATGTTATCATTCTTTAGGGAGTTAAGTTTGTGGTTTCGCAGTTTAACTTACTATATATTACAAAAGTCAAAACACTGCTTCTTTCTTTAATTTTCCTTTAAAATGAGGTCCGATTTTGTAATTCAAAGTACGTATGTTCGAATCATAAAATTAATTATTCTTTCGGAAGAGAAAGACAGTTAAAAGCTGTCAAACGAAACCGATTTAAGATGTCAGTAACTAACTTAAGTAATATTTGTAGCTTAAAATGAGATTACTTTTCGTTCAAGTTATTTATACCAATCTACCTAAGTTAAACATATTAGTTTACGGCATGATAAACAGTCGACACGAAATATCGAACATGCAGCACTAGTGTAAAACTAAGTATTGTTTCTTTGTACAAAATATTCGTAGATATGCATTACCTGTGTTAATCTGTCTTTATTTTAAAATTAACGTTCATAGAATATAAGAATCAAACTGCTTTTAAAATTTGAAGCGCATTGTTAAATATAAATCGTATGTTAAGGGGCTTCGATTTGGACTAATAATTTTCCTATTGAATGATTATTTGTTGGGGTTATTTCGCTGTAATGAACAACAATCAATCACCGATCAAGTCACCATGTTTCAGAAGAAGTTTTTTTTTCAAAATAAAGGGTGTTGTTTTGTTCAGTGACATCCAACTCAGGGATGATAATATGAGTTTAGCTTTTTTTTTTAATTCTGAGCAAGTGTTATACAAGAAAATCTCTTCACAACATTCAAAAAAATGACAAAACGAATGGGAAAACTCGCACTCTAGCACGTAACCAGCGCTTATCTACGAAATACTACGCCGTAGCTAGTAAGCCTCGAAGAGGCTACCTGGTGATGGTAGTTTTGACTTGATAGCTGTACCGCATAAAAAAATGATTTTGTGGGTTTTTCCATTTCGAAAAAACAAAATCTTCTTATATTTTTTTTGGCACCAGTATCGTTTGTACAGCCACCCCTGAGTCGCTCGTCGCTGACCAAAACAACACCCTGTATACACAATTTCAATTTGTAAGAAATCAAATGAAAGAAATTTTCAGCGAGCTTCATGGGCTTTTAAACTGACTGACAGCCGCCTAAAACGGTTAAGCATCGCATCTCGCATCTCTTATTATCACACAGTTTTCTGCTAGTGACATCTCGCTCTTGTCGTTCTACTCGTATTCCAAAGAGATAATATAATTTTATGGTTCGAACATTTCGAAGCTAAAACTGGCTGGATGCAAACATACTTACTTACGAAGTAGGAATCTACCTTAACCGTCAAAGTAGTGTTATGTTCACTGCAAAAACTTACCCGACTTTATTCTCTCAAGGTGCCGACAACTCACATTGTCTGTATTTCACAATAGCCACGGGAAATGATATTTCCACGCCAATATCAATATGTATACAGGCCGTATTAATAGTAATGAAGCTAATTCATTAAAATACGAGTTTGACGAATACATTAATAGGTCAAGTCTCGGGACCACACATGCAAAGATATCAATTAATAAGAGATACGGAGCAAAAATATTTCTTATTACTTGCAGATAAAATCTATTTTATATATCTATTTCAAGTTAAAATTTATAAAAGCAAGTTTGTATTTTTTATTGGTGAGAAACAGCACAAAACAAGGAACAATGCAAACCAGTTTCATAGAATTAATAGCACAAGATAGAAGCAAACTCTTACAAATAGTTAATTAATAGTCAAAACATCTAAATATAAGAATTTTATTAGAAGAAGAAGAAATTAAGAACTAATTGACCCTCAATACTCACGTATTCGTAAGTAAATTAAACATAAAAATATATTTTTAAATGAATTAATTAACAGTTTAGCCACCTGCCTATATAGGAAAGCTAGTTGCTAGAAAAACACGTGTGAGGAAAAACGATAATAGTCTCTTGACTGGCTATACCCACAGCCTAAATTTTATACCCAAAAATATTTCGATAAACAACAGGTAGGTAATTTAATTATGGAGGTAGTTTTCCTATGACATGATTAACATTTGTACCTATAGCCGATTTAATCTATGAGGATATAGTTCAAACTATTTTAGGTAAATGGAGGTACGAATAGGTACCTTTTATAATAGTAGGTCTCTTGATAATTTTTCCTCTTCAATGCTATAAACCAGAAACTTCGAATTTAATAGAGGCGATTCCGTTATTACTTGACCCTTATAAGCATTCGAGACTATGATTTTGAAAGTACGTATCACATAATAGAGATACGTAACACGCATCGACAATCATATGTAAAATACGTTCAGAACCTTACATTACTAATTTAACCATTAATTTCTTTCAGAGTACTAATCACAGCTTCCTGTCTGGTTGCCGTGTTATCAGCACCGCAAGACAGTGCTGTGACTTACGTCCAACCATTAACAGAAGACATTCCATCACACCCTGGTCAGCTCAGAGAATCCAGGATAGAAAACCTGCCGCTCACCATCGGCGCTATCAACGTTGAAAACCCACCAGTACGTGCTTCAACAAACCAGAGCATAGAAGTTACAAATGAGCAAAATAACAGCCCAAGATTCGCCAGAGACAACGAATATACTACAAGTTCCGAAATAGCAGAAGTGACGGCAACAGAACGAAGCGAAGAAGTTACAACTGAACTCAATGAAGTCAAACCTAAATTCCCCACTCCAAGATACATTTCCAAGTTGAGCTATTTTAAGAAGTCAGAAGAACATGAGGATTCTGCGTTAAAGAATTACTTGGAGAGGACTGGCAAGAGGAAGTTCAGATCTAGATGTAGATGTGAGAAGATCTGGAATTGTCCTAAGCTTCAGATAACAGTGCCGCGGTGTCCGGACGAGTATTTTTTATGTTGTTTCTAGTTAGATTAAGGTTTTTTGACTGTGATGAAAATTTACCGCAGTTTCGTACATTGATGACGTTATTACCTTGTCACAAGAAGTAGACTACTGTGATTTGTTCAACTCATCCACAAACACAATAGTTGAAAAATAAATGTGAGATTTGAGGCTGACTTTTGGTACCGTTGGCACTTGTATAAACTTTTAGATTAGAGGTTTGAATTAAAATAGGGCAACTTTAACACTTGTAACAAAAAATTGTACAAAAGTTTGTACTAGTTTGAAAATTGACTGCGATATTTGTTCGCAAAATATTAATAACTTAATAAAAGAACTAACATAAGTAAGTAAAAACAAATAAATAATTTCATATTTAAGAATTTTAGAGGCCCACTGAAGTTAAATAAATTATGTCAATTTACACAAAAACTGGTGTATTGTCTCGACATACGGCAATCGGATTTTGGAACTTAAATAGCTTGTAAATACTTGTAATTATTGTTCATTAATATTTAGGCGCCGTGTTTAGAACTTTACATCTGTACTGTGAAAAAATTCTTCTTTTAAAGTGTAGTAAATTTAAATTTATGAGCATATATTAATTATTTTTTATTTATTAATTGCATGTTCAATTTTGAATTTGTTTTCTAATACTCGTGACGAAGCTTTTTTAGTTCTTATAATTATTGTTTGGTGTTTTTTTAGGGTTCCGTAGCCGAATATTTATAGTTTCATCAAGTCTGTCTGTCTGTCTCTCTGTCTGTCTGTCTGTCCGTCCGTATGTCACAGCCATTTTATTCTGTAACTATAAGCATCACACTGTTGAAATTTGATAGGAGTATGTATCCTGTTAACTGCTTTACGATTCATATACAAAAAATAAAAAAATATGATATTTAAGGGGGGGGGGGGGGGGGCTCCCTACATGAAACTAAAACCAAAAAAAATTTTTTTTGTCAAACCTATACGTGTCTATAGATAGGTCTTTTAAAATGACACCGAGGTTCCTAAAACCATTTTCTTTTAAAGTCTAACGTTTCATAGCTTGACGCATTGTAAATTTTGAAAAAAATATAATATAGATCTTAACAAATACTTTTAACGAAAATTGGTTCGGACGGAATCGAACGAGAAGTTTTTGAGATATAGCACATTTTTAACAACCGCAAACATAACTTTGTACTTCATACAAACACTATGAAAAACAAAGTTATATTTGCTGCCAACAAAATATTGTGGATTTTAGTAAGTGGAAGTAAGTGGATTCCCAAATTCAGTTAAAATTGCCACGGAACCCTCAGTGCGCGAGTCCGACTCGCACTTGGCCGGTTTTCTAACTTCCAAACAGCCAAATGCGCTGTCTGAAACAGTTTTACTAACCCACCGAAGAAATGATACACTTGGTCGTTTCAAAAGTTTGCAGTTTTACTAACTTTTAAAATTACGGGACTCGGCGGGACAGGGCCGGAGCAGGACGGGGCTGGGGGCGAAACAAAGTTCGCTGGGTCCGCTAGTTTTAGTATAAAAAATACATCGAGTGCCCAAGTAGAGTGCTTCCTATAATGACATAATCCGTCCATTTCATATATGTAAACTGAGTGTAAGTGAAATAAATATTTATTAAACCGCTAATTGCTTGCTCATTACGTAATATTCAACTCCTCACACTTTTCCCCGTTTATTTTAGGCGCTTGAGTGTTGTATTATTATTATGTGCGTAATGGAAATATCCTTCGACCAAATTGTGTGTATGCCATAAATGGTGTTAAATGTGGTATTTAAAATAAAAACACTTGCTCTTGATATCAAATAAAATCCACCACCTTGCTATATTACTATTAAACATTGATAATTACAATAAAATTTTGACTCAATCACTGACCATACATAGTCCGTTTTTATTACTAGCCAAATAATGTTAACAATCTTTTTATAACTTTTAAAATAATATAAGTTAATGAAATTAATTAACTGCTTGATTTCAAAAGATCCCAGAGCTAAACGATGAATTACCTATAAACGTTCTGAGTTTTGTGTTTATATTACGACCTCCGTGGTCGAGTGGCTAGCACGTTGGATTCAAGTGTCGCCATCTTGTGAGGTTCCGGGTTCGATTCCCGGACGGGTCAATGTAGAAAACGATCTTTTCTATATTGTCTCGGGTCTGGGTGTTATGGTACCACCGTTGTGTCTCATTTCCATAACACAAGTGCATTGGCTACTTACTTTGGGATCAGAGCAATGTATGTGATCGGTGTCCAATATTATTATTTTTAAATATCATTTTGAAATTAATTGAAAAAACATTTCAGTAAAAAGGAATATCAAGATGGTTTACAATATTCGTCAAACAAAAAAGAAATGGACTTACATACGTACTACAATCATTATTATGATTTTTTTAAATCCCGTCGAAAAACAAACGAAAAGTTAAAATAAGATATACTTTTATTGGCACATAGAAACGTTGAAATTAGTTTATCACAAAATATAACATCAATAATAACACGACGGCAGCCATTTGTAAATATAACATTCTATATAGTACTAAACTTTAGCGTACGGTAAAAATAATTGAAAAAATTGATCTCTGCTCAGTGTTAGCCGTTGCCATTATGATGTAATTTGCGTGGCATTTGAATAATAATATGTTAAACATAAAAAAAGGATTTACAATATTTTACCGTACGTTAAGGAACTGCGATAAAAATACTTCGACTACTAAACTAAACATAGTAATAATTTTATAACAATAAACATGTTCTTTAGAAAATGATACATAAGTAAAGGTGATTGCACACTATCACAAAATAACTTTTACATATCTTTAATAACTAACAATACATTATATTTTCAAACACTTGTATTTTCAAGCCTCTTTTCTCCTTATTTAATAATGAATAAATTCGATTAAAACTACCAACTATTCAAACATCACAATAATGATTTACTTTTCCTGTATTACTATCCGTTATCGCTCTAATCTCCAGTTAGTTTAGTTTCTAATAAAGAACTATATAATTGACCTCTGATAAACTATTTATAGGAAGATATTATTTATTAACAATGTGCCATCACCTTTAGATTTAATTAACTGAAGTGAGAAAAAGACAAATAATAAACATAACTTGTGCAAAGTTTAATTACTTGTCTTTTTCCTACTCGACTACAGTGTCAGACACCTTATATAAAGTGACACGGTATAAAAGTCTCATGCATAACTAGGCCTCATATATCATTCAGATCTTTTACAATATCTAATACTAATCTTAAATCTAAAATACGAACTAAGCCCCAAAACTAAAATATAAAATATTTAATAAGCTTCAATAATATCTGTGAATTTGATTCCAGTTTTGTTTTTAAAAGACGATTCGTATTGACTAGTTATATTAATTTAATAAGGATAATTTATAAATGTGCGTATTTGGATATTATTTTATGGTTATAATAAGTAATTAAAAATCTAGTGATGACAATAATTAGGTCGCAAAATTATAGGTGTTTGTGCTGTGTCAAAGCCAAATCTTATGGATGCAAGATATTTTTATTTCATATTTTATTTACTGCTAAGCGAATAATTGACCTCTAGCGCACCTGATGTCATGCAGACATGAAAATTTTACACATCAGAGGTGGAATTGTGTAAAGCAATCGTATTCATTTGACAGTTCAAAACGTACGGTATGATCTGTCAAACGGCAAAGAACAAAACGTTTGACAGATCATACCGTACGTTTTGAATTGTCAAATGAATACGATTACTTTACACAATTCCACCTCTTGACCAAACAAGCCGTGGGTCCACAAACACAAAAATGCGAGAAAATCGATTGTTCCGGTCGATAAGTGTACACTCCCCTTAGTTGATGTTATTTTGTGAACAAAAGTTTTCATTTTGGTCATTTAATCCGTTACTAGGCTATAGAAATGTTTTTCTTAGTAACAGGTATCACACATATTTTTTTGCGTTATTCTAATTTATTTGATATTTTTTATCAAATATCTTATATTTATACTGTAAATCAGTCACGAAGGCAACAGGGTCAACATCTTATAGGAAATTCATTTACTTCTATTAGTTACATAGTTTGAGCTTCATATGCACTCATGTTTCTAAATCCATTTACTGCGTATTGGAAGTCCTTATTTTAGAATGAATACATTTTTAGGAAGTTTACTTTGCGCGCAAAAAATATTGCAATAAGTAAAGTCCGTTTTTCTTAGTTTGTCGAATATTGTAAACAATCGGGACATTACTTTTTAACGAAATGATTCATTTTAAAATAAGATAAACTGAAAACTCTAATCCTACGTAGGCAATAAATCATTAAACACTAAGATCTTTTTAAATTAGCAAGTAAATTAGTTTTATTCACAGAAATTATTAAATTGTTTGCAATATTGGACTAGCTAAGAAAAACTTACATTAGCTACAACTATGTTTTAGTAGATTATTTTATATAATTATGTAAAAATAACATTTGGTACCGTCAAATACTAACATATCAGCTAAACATAGTTCAGATAACTTACGCCTTTACACAGTGTCGCCTGTAATAGGAAAAAAACATTTTAAACAATGATCCCACAGAGTATACGTAGGAACAACAGCACGTCAAGGTAAACACTGCAGTATCTTGTGCAGTTGTAATAAGGGCTAGTTTGCAACAAAAGTGGGTAACCTGATATGCTGTCGACTGTACCTTGCTGGTCATAGTGCTCTAAAATTATTTAACTCAGCGTTATAGTTATCCAAAGTTATAATCCCTAATCAATGTTTATCGAAATCGATAACTCCGTAGTAAATGACAATGTCAAGTCTATGACAGGACACATTTGTTTACAAATACATAGCTGATTCGATTTATTTTGTTAGAAAATAACAATATTTTTTAAAATATTATTAATTAAAACTATTTACAATTGATAACTGGTTATTAAAGGGTCTATATTGTTATTTTTAACTCCTATTACAGGCCACAACCTGTATAATTAACTGTCTAACAAACGCGGTGTAAGGTAAAAATAACTTTACTGTGTTACTTTTGGACAACTTGCTTTAATGAAATGTGTGAATAGGACAAAACATTGTATAAAGTTTCTGACGTTATTTCTCGTTTATTCGTTCCACAAGATAAGATTGATTGTTTCTTACTCCTTTGACAATATAAGCTCGTTTCTTTTCTAGCCTACAGGATATAAAAAACGAAAAAAAAAATTGTTTCGTTTTACATCCTTTTAATTGTAATTAAAATTATTTCGAATGCATAAAAATGCTTTAGGTTCATGAGTCGATTAGAATTAATTTTAGATCAATTTATTGCATGTCATGTCATGTGTCATTTGGGTTTTCTACCAATAAACATAAAATGCAGCATCATGGGAAAAGAACAGACTGCAGCATCATGGGAAAAGAACAGACTCAGAGTTAGTTCTGAAACATAATATTATGATCAGGTTTTCTACCAATAAACATAAAATGCAGTATCATGTGAAAAGTATAGACTCAAGAGTTAGTTTTGAAACATATTATGATCAGAAATCAATTAACTCGACTGCACAAAACGTAATGCATAACCAAATCATATATTTTTTTTAAAACAACCCTACGATTTTACCGCATTCGTCGTTTTTTCATTTGAGCTTTATAATACCTACTTAGATAATATTGACATGACATATATTATAAGATAGAGATTTAGTTTTTTTTCTTCAAATGCAGTCCGATATGCTACGTCACATTATTAGGTACTTTCCGGCCAGTCACATCACTCGTAATTAAAAGGTCAAAAAGATACACTATAGTCGACGCGTTGGGAACTGAGTCGTTAGGCTATTATAGAAATACGCAGCGGGCCGCTTTATTAATAAGTGTAAGCGTGATAGACATAAGAAAATGACGGACGACTCAGTTCATAACACGCCAACTTTATGAGTTTAAGCCAGAAGTAAAAAATGGGAACTAATTTTAAATTCCACCGTTTCATTGTCATATTCATATTATAAAATATCTCTATTTTTGAATCACTCGCAACGACAGTTCTTGTTGTTATCACATCGAACAATAATCTCAAAGATAGGTCCTGGTCAAAATCTTTCGTATCTTTTTTGACAGTTTGAAATACAAGGGTGTAAGTTTAATTCGACTCATGCGCTACAGCGCAGTCAAAGGCATAGTGTCAGTGTCCGTCGGATTAATAAGGAATTACCCAGGGGTCGTAGGTTCAATCTGGGTACAGCATGGGACCGTCTCGTCTGCAGCGCTCCTGTAAAAATATAAATACGTTTCTACGAATTTATTAAAGCAAATAGGACTCTCAAAAGGCTCCTAAGTCATAAGCCTTTTAAAATGACATTGAGGTTTCTTAAACCATTTTCTCTAAACGTCTACCGTTTGAGAGAAAGACGGTTACAAAGTGGTAAAATTGGCGTCTCTCCACCCCCCCTTTTATTTTTAAACTAAGCTAGTGTACATTCTGAAAAAATACATGATGTAGAACTTAACAAAAACTATCAATGATAATGGGTTTGAACGATATCCAACTGGTAGTTTTTCAGTGCGCGAGTCCGACTCGCACTTAGCCTGTTTTTTCGGTTAAAGTCCCTATTTCTTTCCCGGCCACACTGGCTGTTACTGTCACCGGCAAATCACGTGGAGTGGAGGTTTTGTGTTCCAAATAAATATTTTTTGTATTTTAAAACAGAAATTAACGTAATATGTACTGGTTAACCTGTGAAAGGTAATTCCTTGGCACTTTTTTTTGTAGAAATGTAATATTTTCACACCGTTTTACGACACACGACGGCATTTTTTCATTTTTTTATACACGAAGTTTTGCACTGTCACAGACGATGGCAGAAAGGGCAATGGCGGCCGATCGGCTTACTTTTGCGTCAGTGTGTGCGTGTAGCTTCGTATTTACACGTATGCTGGCTTAGTTTGGGTGCTTCACTTTATATGTAGGTGACGCGGAGTTCTTACTTTTTTTACTTGTCCGTGTGTACCTTTAGATTTTTGTATATAAAATTATCTAATATATAAAATTTTCGTGTCACAGTTTTAGTTGCCAAACTCCTCCGAAACGGCTTGACCGATTTTGATGAAATTTTATACGCGTATTCAGTAGGTCCGAGAATCGGCCAACATCTATTTTTCATCCCCCTAATTTTTAGGGGTAGTCCACCCCTAATTATTTAATTTATTTTTTGGACAAAATTTTTAATTTCTATTTTTTTATGATACAACATACAAAAATACATACAACCCTTAATTTTCACCCTTCTACAATCAACCCTTATTTTTTAATAACCATTTTAGTAATTTAAGCGTGAAACAAAATTCGCTGGGAATACTTAACTTTCAGTAGGTCTGAGAATCGGCCAACATCTATTTTTCATCCCCCTAAATGTTAGGGGTAGTCCACCCCTAATTTTTTTTTAGACAAAATTTTTAATTTCTATTTTTTTATGATACAACATACAAAAATATATACAACCCTCAATTTTCACCCTTCTACGATCAACCCTTATTTTTAATAGCCATTTGAGTAATTTAAGGGTGAAACAAAATTCGCTGTGAATGCTGAACTTTTAAAATTACGGGACTCGGCGGATATTGTTTTGCTGTTTACTATTTACGTTGGCGAAAAGCAATTACCTACTGCTATAATACATAAAATAAAGTTTAAAAAGTTCTTTCCTAAAGCGACGCTAGCGCCATGTCTCGATGGTATAAATCAAATGTCAAGAAAACTCATAATTTTATTTACCCATAAGGGTTTACATGTTTGTGGAGTGTTGTAACATACCTGATGTTCACTAATGAGATACACGGGCAGCGACTCCGTACAGAACTCGCAGGGTATGACCGGCAGCTCGTCGGGGAGAGGCGGCGGGTTGGCCAACTGTTGTTGTTGATGCCGTTGTTGTTGACGTTGTTGTTGTCGCTGTTGTTGATGCCGATTGCGAGGCACGGGGCTGTCGCGCGCTTTCAGTTGAGCCAGGTCGGGGCGGCAGCCGGTCTGGGAAAAGGTTTGGAAAAATATCATAAATGGTCTTTGGTAGGTAGCCAGTTATCCTTTTTTATCTATACTAGCGGACCCAGTGGACTTTGTTCCCCTTTTCCGCCCAGCCCCATAATTTTAAAGTTAAGCGGTCCCAGTGAACATTGTTTCACCCCAGCCCCGAAGCTGTCGAATGGAATCAAAAGTACCATATGTCCTTCTCTTGGTTTTAGGTACCGTCCCACCGTTTCCCGGCCCCGTCCCACCCCAGCCCTGCCCCGTCAACAGGATATAGTATCCTATGTGACAATATTTCAAAATTTTACATGATTTATTTCCTGAAAGAACTTCATAAATAAAGTCAACCATATTTTTAATTTTCATTTCTTTTCAGTTTTTTCTCTAAATATTATTGTTTAAAAACTCTTCATTCTAAAAGAGCGTAAGTCAATGAGATTGGATGTTACGAGCTCACGTCTGTGCTATAATCGTTTTTTTTATAGTGTTAAGGTTTGTATCAATTGTAGAATTAAGATGTCGATATTAATGGCATATCTATTAAGTATTTTATTTTACTTTATTATGTAACATTACCTGATTTAAGTTATGCAAACAGTAACTAAACAAAGCTAATGTAGCATCCTTTCTTATTTGATATTATTATATGTCTGAAAATTACTCAAATATTTTCTCATAACTACAAATATCAATCATATTTCGAATGAGGGATTATTAATTCTTTCTTATTAGAATAATAAGAATTATTAATAATTAACATCGACGCGAGCAGCGAGTTCCACCCCTGTGCCGTGTGCATGATAAATGTGGTACATGGCTTGGTGTGGTGTCAAGTGTCAAGAGCTAACCCACACTAGATTTAAAAAAATCACCTCAGTCATGTCCAAGTGGGATCTACAGACTATAAAAGTGAAGATACAGAGTGATCGTATATAGGGTCTCTCAAAATTTATTGCATTCCTTCTTGGGGCTGTAGGGGTCACGTTGTGCATACGCAGCGATAAGTCACGGGCGACCGCGTCCGATCGCCAGTCGATCGCCGGGAACCTAGACGGACACGCGTAACTTAGATCTTAATATTATCGCATGTACTTATTGTGTGCAAGGACAATAAAACAAATTGTTTCGTGTATAAACTGTTTTATTGAGTTCTCCCGTAGACAGGCATCCTTACAGGGCTAATTCTAATGCTCAATTACAACAACTTTTTGTATGGATCAAACAAACATTGTAATTTTAACAAAACAAACACTTTCCCATACTAGAGCGCCGCTCAGCTGATGTTAGTTTTTAAAGAGAAGTCAATTTTTTTTTCGGGATTTCGTTGTTGGTTTCATACAAAATGTTGTTGTATATTAATAACCACCGGGAAGGAATGTAGTTATTTTGTAAGTTCCTGTATATATTACACAAACAAATAGTTATTCACTAATTTAGAACGTTTTTAACACTCACAGTGTCATATCTCGTATTTATAAAGATGAAATAAGAAAGCAAAGATTGCGCACAGGCGGGACTCGAACCAGCAACTTTCTGGCTAACTGGACAAAACGCTCTTCCAATAGAACTACCGTGCCATCGGTCCGGCCGTGAGAAATGTCTTGTCTCTTATGAATACCTACGTTATTAATCAATAACGTAAATGGAGGAGATAGCGCAGACGTCACGACTAATAACGTAGGTACTCATAGGAGACCAGAAATTTCGCGTAGTCGGACCACGGCACGCTCAATCGGAAGAGCGTTTAGCCCGGTTAGCCAGAAAATTGCTGTTCAAGGGATCGAGTTGGATAGGTTCAACTTCGAGAAAGAAGTCAATCGACGAATCCAACTCAGCTGGGCAGCGTTTGGGAAATAGCGCAAGAGTGTCTTCTAATCTCATCTACCTCAGTGTCTGAAGACGAAGGTCTTCAACCAGTGTGTGTTACCAGTGATGACATACGGATCCGAAACATGGTCTCTAACTATGGGCCTTATAAAGAAGCTCAAATCACACAACGAGCGATGGAGAGGGCTATGCTGGGTGTTTCTCTACGGGTTTGAATCAGAAATGAGGAGATACGTAGAAGAATTAAGGTAGCGGAAATAGCCTTGAGAATCAGTAAGCTCAAGTGACAATGGGCAGGGCTCATAGCGCGAAGAACTGATGGCCGTTGGGGCAGGAAAGTTTTAGATTGGAGGCCCTTCGACTAAAGACGCAGGAGGCGTCCACCAACAAGATAGACAGACGACCTTGTAAAGATCGCAGGATAAAACTGGATGCAGACCGCTAGTGATCGGTCGCTGTGGAACGCCGATGGGGAGGCCTATGTTCAGCAGTGGATGTCTTTTGGCTGATAATGATAATGATGATGATGATGATGATGAGGCCCGCCCGTACCCTATCTTTGGTTTCTTATTTCATGTTTATGAACAGCTATGCATACTTGGTTACCTGGTGCACGACGAGCTCGTCCAGCGGGATGGGCCTCGCGCAGAACTCGCACGGCAGCCGCACGGCGCGCGCCGCGTCCGAGCCGGAGCTGGACGCACCGGGAGATATATCTCTGCCGCGCGGCCGGCTGCTGCTGCTGCCAAATAATAATAATAAATATCCTTTGGACATTCCCACACATCGCCATCTAGTCCCAAAGTAAGCTACTCAAAGCTTGTGTTAAGGGTGCCAGACCTCGGATACTTAAATACTTTTTGTTTGTAAATACATACATGATATACATATAAAACACCCAGACCAATACAAACAGACATGTTCATGCACACAAATGTTTGTATTGTGCGGGAATCGAACCCGCAACCCGCTGCAAATGCGTTGAGAAACGTAAGTCAACTCCTCAAATAGAAGGGGTCCACTGAAAACCAGCGTCAGGTCCTCCAGAGGGCTCAGACGCAGAATGTCCACTTCACAAATTATATATTGCATATTTCACGTATTTTCATTTTTATATACAAAATACACAATTTATTTAAAAAGTCACAGTTAAGAAAGAAAAAACATTTTTTTACAATTTTTTAAATAGGCTCTTAAGGAATAATTAAAATAACTACTTCAAGTGCTTCATGTATATTTATTTAATTTAGAGTGGATAATTATGTATTATGTATTATTCCTTTTGTGTTGTACCTAAAGACAAATAACAGCTAAGCCGCTGCATCTGCATAATCAAGTTATTCATCAAGCATATACAGTCTGGCCATAAATACTGTTACAATTAAAAATAAGAAAGATATTAAATTTGAATTTGGAATCTGTCATTTTTATTCGATTGCTCATTGCGTTTTCTAATTTTGGCGCCAATGCATTTTATAATATTTTGCGATATTAAAATGGAGTGGGGTGATAAAGAGAACCGAATCGCTGTGATTGAAGAAGCTTATAATAAATTCATTGAATTATTTAAACTTTTCTACGATTTGTGTTTCCCATTCAAAGTAGTCACTCAAAAATCAATTAAAAAGGTCAACTGGATCTCCAAAGGCATTAAAATTTGTAGTAAACGAAAACGACACCTTCTGTGGCGTTTCAGATACAACCCAAATGACTACAATAAAAACGCATTTAAAAATTATGCTAGGGTTCTCAAAAAGATAGTAAAATTAACACAGCGTTCTCAAAATGGAAATAAAATAAAAACATCTAACAATAGAGCAAAAACTACTTGGGACATAATAAATAGTTGTAAAAAACAAAAAAATAAGCCGGAAATTGACAAAATAAGAAAAGATGACATAATATTGACTGATCCACATGACATTGCGAATGCTTTTAACGATTATTTTGTAGATAAAATTAAACCATCTAAAGGTTCAGGAAAAGATGTTACTGCTAAGATAGTCAGCAAAAGTAACTCAATGTTTATGGCACCTAGTATACCATCAGATATAATCAAAATTATTAATTCCCTAAACAACACACAGAGTGTTGGTTATGATGATATATCTACAGTGATCGTCAAAGCGGTAGCAAAATACGTGAGTCAACATATTAGTTATCTTATAAATTTGAGTATAAGCTATGGTGTTTACCCCGATTGTTTAAAAATAAGTAAAGTTAGACCTCTGTTCAAAAAGGAGAATAAAGAACTCATGGAGTTTTACAGACCGATCGCTCTTACACCTATTATATCAAAAATCTATGAAAAATACCTTCACCAGCATATTTACTCGTATCTGGAAAAACAAAATATATTAACAGACGAACAGAAAGGATTTCGCCAAAAAAGGACCATTAACATGGCCATTTATGACTACTTAAATATTGTTATATCAAATGTTGACAGAAAAGTTCCGATTTGTACTATTTATTGTGATATGACACAAGCATTTGACTACGTTGACCATTCAATACTGCTACAGAAGCTTAACGCTTATGGAATACGCGGAAATATCCTACGACTCATAGAATCTTATTTAAAAGGGAGGAAACAGTTTACTGAAATTACAAAAATTAATCGTAAAACTCAATTTGAAGAATCTTACCGGTCAAGGGAAAGATTTATTTTTTATGGCGTGCCACAGGGCAGTGTATTGGGACCATTATTATTTTTAATATACATAAATGACTTGCCGAAAGCGATACCTCAACCTATGACATTATTTGCAGATGACAGTACAATAACTATTAGATGTAGAGACCCTGACATGTATGAAGATGACATTAATAATAATTTAAAATTACTAATTGAATGGCTTGATAATAATAATCTACGAATTAATTTAAAAAAAACAAAAATAACTCATTTTAGTCAAAGAATTGCTCCCATGCCCAGGACAATACACTATAACCAAACAAAAATTTGCGAAGTTGCTTCTACAAAATTCTTAGGATTAATAATAGACGAAAAACTTAATTGGAAGGCACACATTGAAATATTGACCAGAAAACTTAGCTCATCAGCATTTGCTTTGCTCAAACTTTCATCTGTGCTGAATATGGATGCCCTACTTATGGCATACCATGGTATTGTGGCAGCCCATCTCCGATATGGAGTCATATTCTGGGGCAACTCAACAGACAAGACTGTAGCTTTTAGAGCACAAAAAAGGTGCGTAAGGGCTATGTTTGGGGTCGATCCTGCTGATAGTTGCAAGCCTTACTTCAAAAGGTACAGAATTCTTACACTACCATCCCTATACATACTGGAGATAGCAATGTTCGCAAAAACAAATCCAACATTATTTAAAAAAATGACAGATATTAATGATCGTTCTCGACGAGATAATAGACTGGTTGTCCGCAGTTCAAACACAGCACTTATGCACAACAGTGTTTTTTGCATGGTACACATCATATGCAATAAAATCCCAAAATATATAAGAGAACTGAATACAAATCAATTTAAATGTAAAATGACAGATATTCTAATAGAAAAATGTTACTATAGTATTATTGAATTTATTAATGACAAGTTGTAATAATGTGCGAATTTTGACATTTTAATATGATATTGACTAACTATTAACTTTTTTTGGAATATGTAATTAATTTGATTATTTGAATAATTCTATCTGTAAAATGAATTAATATTAATTGTTCTATTGCATGATTATGTGAAAATTTGCATACCATATTATTGGTAGAATACACTGGACTTATTTTTTTAATTTTTAATTTAAGATCTTTGTAACTGTATTCTCGCAAATAAAGACTTACTTACTTACTTACTTACTTATTGCATTACACAAAGTTGGTATGGAGCCAAATGCAATTTTTAAAACTCTCCATACGCTTGGTATTAGTCAAATGTTTGTGTACCGGGCTATCAATAGGTACAATGAGACCTCCTCTTTTTATGACAGAAAAAGATCTACGTGGACGGTCAGATCTTTTTGATCGAGTGATCGTACGAAAAAGGTGGTCAAAGCAGTAAGGGAAAGAATTTACAGAAATCCTGTCCGAAAGCAAAAGATTTTATCTCGGGAGATGAAGATAGCACCCAGAACCATGTCGCGTATTTTAAAGATGACTTAGGACTTGCAGCCTATAAGAGACGCACTGGCACATTTTTTAACTGGTAATTTGAAAAAGAATAGGGTGATAAAATCGAAAAAACTACTGAAGCGGTACGCAAAGGGAGGTCACAGGAAAATGTTGTTTACGGATGAGAAAATCTTTACAATCGAGCAACATTTTAACAAACAAAATGACCGTATTTATGCTCAAACCTCTAAGGAAGCTTCCCAAATAGTCGGCAGAGTGCAACGTGGGCACTACCCGACTTCAATGATGGTTTGGTGGGGTGTTAGCTATGAAGGAGTGACTGAGCCATATTTTTGTGAAAAAGGTATCAAAACATCGGCACAAGTGTATCAAGATACCATTCTTGAGAAGGTAGTTAAGCCCCTTAACAACACCATGTTCAATAACCAAGCATGGTATTTCCAACAAGACTCGGCGCCGGGTCATAAAGCTCGGTCCAAGCAGTCTGGGTTAGAAGCGAACGCTTGGGACTTCATCAGAGCTGAAGCCTGGCCGTCGTCTAGTCCCGATCTTAATCCGCTGGATTATGATTTATGGTCAGTTTTACGGCTTGCTATAAACTACATGATAATTTGGAGTCCCTAAAACAATCCATACGATTGGCAGTGAAGAATTCCCCATGGAAAGAGTGCGTGCTTCTATTGATAACTGGCCTCAACGTTTAAAGGACTGTATTGCAGCCAATGGAGACCACTTCGAATAAGCTTTTTATATTTTAAATTGTTTTATATTTATGTTTAAAACTAACACACTGTAAAAGTAATAAATATTATTTGCATTCCAAAAAAAAAACTTTGTGACAATATTTATGGCAAGACTAGGAATATATAAAGAAATAAATGTGATTTAATATATTTTTATTTTATTTGCTTACCCATATCAATACAAATAAGTATACACACATCACCACCCATGACGTTTGGTAAATTAATGACTAAATGAATTGTGACCAAAGTAAGTTAGAAAGAGAACATCGCCAACTTGGCTCTTTGAGCAAGAATTTTTAATTTTTAGTTTTAATTTATTTATTTAGAAAACCAACAGCGTCATACATTGTTTTTTCTTAAGTAGAATTGTACAGGTAAGTAAAGCTAATTACAGGTTTCCCTTAAAATAACTGTAGGTAATGATGAGATAATTAACATAATAAAGACTACCTACTTAATAAGAAACAATTTTGATCCCGTGCGTGATGTAATATTAATATATGTGTCATATTAATACACTATACTATAATATAATCTAATAAGTAAAAGCTACAAAATTAAGAAAGAAGACTATACTAAATTTAAACTAAACTTTAAAAGCCCATGCCTGAGTCTCATGAGTATTTCATTTTGAGTATTTCCGTTGCCTTGCTTTTTATTGTACTCTTGCTGTGCCAGAATAAATCCACGTCCTCAAATACATGATTATATGTTTTCGGCAGTCGAGAGATGGGAGCATTACGTGCATAGTTAGTACTCACATGGGTAACCAGGAACAATGGCGGAGGACGCCGTCGAGCGCGGCGGGCCGGTACGTTATACCCTATACCCTCCACTAGTTCGGTGCAGTCTATATTACCTCTAGTAATGTCGTATAGAAAGCACAAATCCATTAGCTTACGTCTGTCTTCAAGCGTCAATAGGTTGAAGTGTTTACAACTTTCCTCATAGGTGTTAGGCAGTGAATGCGGGAAACGATAATTTAAATATTTAATAAACTTTCTCTGTAGGCGTTCCAGTTGGTCTTTATAGACAAAATACTGAGGTGACCATATTTGACAAGCATATTCAAGAATGCTGCGAACATAGGCAAAATATACTACTTTAATTGTGTTTAGGTTCCTGAATGGCTTACAAGTTCTAACAACAAATCCCAAACTCCTAAAACCCCTATCTGCTATTTTATCTGTGATCTTTGAGGAGCATTTTGTTATCAAAGTACACTCCGAGATCGCGAACCAAAGATGTTCTTCGGATTATAGTACCATTGAAATTATATGGGTAAATAACAGGTCTGAGTCTACGCGTAAAAGATATACACTCGCATTTGTCTATGTTTACCGTTATATTATTCTGCCTATAGAAATCGGATAGGTTATCTAAGTCAGATTGTATCAATAAAAAGTCTTCTTCACTATTAATTTTTAAATATATTTTTTATCGTCAGCGTACATTAAATGTCGTGCTGAATTGATCCGACACATATACGTTATAGAACAACGGTCCCAAATGAGATCCCTGAGGAATTCCTGTAGGGATATCTATAAAATCAGACCTTTATCCCCCCACCACGACAGCTTGAGAGCGATTGTGCAGATATGATTCGATCCACCTCAGCAAATCTCCATGTATACCCATACCTCACAGCTTACGGATCAGAATGCCGTGATCTACCCGATCGAAAGCTTTTTCGAAGTCCGTGTAGATCACGTCAATCTGTCCACCTCTTTCCATGTTAGTTAACACATAATTAGTGAAACATGCCAGATTGGTGATTGTAGAGCGGTGCTTCAGGAATCCGTGCTGGTTAGGTGGTATTTCTTTACATACTGTAGGATAAATTACATCGAACGCGATTTTCTCGAATACTTTACCTATCGTATTAAGTATTGAGATACCTCAATAGTTCTCGATTTTAGATTTTGATCCCTTTTTATGTATTGGTACAATATGTGCTTTTTTCCAAATACTAGGAAATGTTCCTTTATTCAGAGACATATTAAATAATAAAGATATCGGGTAACTGAGTGTCTCTGCAGTGCTTAACCAGAAGAAAGGCGGGATTCCGTCAGATCCAGCCCCTTTGTCCGGATCTAAAGCCTTCAAATGTTTCTCGACAGTAGCAGCTGGAATATCAATTTTAGATAAGCTTTCAGTTACTTCCTGTCTAAAGTCTGATGCAATTACTGTTGTGCATGGCGACCCGAAAACGCTTTTGAAAAAATCACCAAATGCCTGACAGATTTCTTCACCATTGGTGTACTTTCGGTCACGATATGTGAACATATTTGGATAACTGGATCCACCGCGCATCGATTTAATATATGACCAAATAGTTTTAGGTTTCAGGACGATAGATTCCTCCGCTAATTCTGTAAAAGTCTCAAAACATTCCGTCTGCACACGCTGCTGCCTTTGTCGTAAAAGTGAGAACTTATCGAAATCTAACAAGTTGCCGAATTTTTTCCATCTTTTGTGTGCTTTAGACTTTTCTTTTATTATTTTTATCAATGATGGACTATACCAAACTGGATATTTTGAATTCTTATTTTTAATTTTTTTATATGGTATTTGTTGTTCGATAGTTTGATTGACCGTATCGTAAAAAGAGCCAACTGCTTCGTCTATTGTACATGACGCCAGTATATGCTGCCAATTCATATTTTGGAAGGTTTCATTTATAGATGGGTAGTCGCATTTTCTAAAATTTCGCTTTAAGGTATTAGCCTCCTCCAAAGGTGTTATTTTTAAATCGTGAATATTTAATAGGAGGGCCGGATGAGCACGATCTAGCTTCACCAGCGGTGAAGATGAGGAATCTTTAATGTCAATAGGAAGATTTGAAAAAGCCAAATCTAGTGTATTTCCGGCGTGATTTTTAAAATCATTATATTGAATTAAACCAAGGAAACTCAATTCATCAACCAATTTTACTGTGCAATTTTGCACTTCAGTTGTGCTGATGCTTCTATATGTAGGCTCAGTCTCATTCCACGATATACAGGGCAGGTTAAAATCTCCGATAAGTAGGATTTTTTTCTCAGATCCATCTAATAGAAAATGAGCAGCGTCAAGAATCTGTTCTATATCGTCCGGAATGCGTTGCGAGTCGGGTGGGACATAAACTGTGCATAAGTATAAGTCAGTTGTCGCGCCAAGCGCCCGCGCCGGCACAATCACTGTTAACAATTCCGTTCTCTGATCTAAACCCGAGAGTGAGCACTGAGAGGCTCCCAGCTCGCATCGGACGAGAATCATAATCCCTCCACCTGTGGTTTTATTACTTACTAGACGAAAACCCGGCTCCGCTCGGGTGAAATGTGACTTATAAAACACATCTAGGTACACAATGTAGGTAAATATTTTTGTAGTCATCGGTTCTAAAGGATTATAAAAGGCAAGCCATAGATTCGTGTAGCTTCGTTCATTGTGTTTAATATTTATTAAACACAATGAACAATTGTTATAATATATTAAATAAAAACTGCAATAGTTTTTACACAAATATTTTTTTATATTTTAAATCAACATTCTAACTAAATTAACATAAATTAACAAAACATAACTTTTAAGGTTTATTCTCTGTAAACCGCTTTGTTTTAGGCACTCAGTCTCTTTCTCTACTTTGGCGGGTAGATGAGTACTTACTAATTTTAAAAGTAAAAAATCATCTAATCAGCGCTGACAGCGGTGCATTAACAAATATATCCACGAACCATTAAAGCGCTAAATCGGCTCCGCTTTTTACAAAAATAAACACTTCTGTTTTTTTGATAATTCTCTGTGACTACATGATGAAAAATTAAAAACGTATTTATTTAACTTTATTGCATAACATGAGGTGGAATTAATGCCGAATGGCATTCTCTACCAGTTATAAATACCTAAATACAAATTTATATCAAAGCTGGTTGTAAATGAGAATTAAAATATTATAACTTAATTAAAGTCTGATGGTTTTATACCTTTGCCTGTATATCATCCGTATAAAAGAAAAATAAAACGACGCTAGCGACACCACAAGTTGCTTCCCCAAACTTTATAAGGGTTCTAAACGCTCCAAGAGCTTTCCAATCTATCTGTCATATCTATGCACTATACGCTTTGTCAAAAACTTGTCAATGGCGACTGCGGTTTGTTTGTCAGTGCTATTAGAATTTAACGAAATTCTCCATAATCCGAATTTTGCGGATATATGTTGTCGACTCGAAATCAATATACTTTTATGTTTTGTTATTCATATAAATATAAGGGGGTGTCAGTTCGAGTTACCTCCACGTGACGACTGGGATGTTACTGAATCCACTCTGACTCGTCAGAGGGGAGGCAGTAGCGCCTGTCGTGGTTTACCCTGGGCAACGCCAGGTAGTGCGGCATTGAAATTTCACTCTGGGATCTCAATGACGTGGTATCTGGCGGCTAAAGACTCGATACCATCCCCAATCTAAGGTGTTATCCGTACCGTGCCGAGAGATGCGTGGCTGAGGGGGAGCTCAGTCGTTAACGGTGGGCCCTCGATACCAGGCGACCTCGAGGTGTATCTAGCCTTACTCCGGCATGCGGGGCTCTGCCGGAGTGGACCTACTTTCCCTAGCTACTCGTGGGATCAACATGAATAACGATTTTAAAACTAACAAAGACGATGGTAACCTGGAAGACCTATGCCAGGAACTTATGCCTCTGATAGAAGGCGCAGAGCAACCTGCCCAAATATCGGAGCAACTCTCCATGGAGACAGAGGACTCCATCAGCACGGCGGAAAGGGCTGCTTGCGGCTCACCCTCGCCGGCTGATGAATCCACCGCCACCAAACGTAGTGACAGGAAACTGTCAAGTGCTGCCAAAAAGCGCTTCGTGGCTCTGAGACAGCTGGGAGTGGAGCCGAGTATGGCTTCAACACTAGCGTTAAAGAGCTTCGCTGAGCTGAAGCAGATGGGGTATAAGTTTAAATCCTCACAGTCTGAATCTGAGCGCAAACCGGTCAAACGGGTTCGCTCAGAGGAAGCATCACCAAAGGGACATATCACCAAAGCCCCAAAGGTGAGTGAGGACCTAAACACCCCAACCACCGTAGCCTACAGCGAGGCCGTACGCTCAATCCGGGTTGACATAAAAGACTCCAAGTCCTTGATGACTGACACACAACTGGAGTTGCTGCGCAATACCATCCTGCAAAGCATTGCTCAATCCGGAAGGGGTGAAGGGCCTAAATTTAAGGGCTGCTCCTTCAAGCCAGGCTGGCTCCTCATTACATGTGAGAATGAGCGGTCTAAAGCATGGCTTGAGAGAAAAATACCCCCCCCTCAGACCGTGGCCGGAGGCGAGACTCGTTCTCATGAACGAGTCTGACATCCGGAAACCTAATGTGGGGGTGGTATTTATCCCAAGCTCTGAGGCAGACTGCGCAAAGCGGGCCTTAGAACTTTTCGGTGCTCAGAATGAGGGTCTGAACACCGAACATTGGAAGGTCCTCAATACGAAGGTCGAAAAGGGAGGTCATACTTTGACCGTATCCTTGGACGACCACTCGTTTGAGGCCCTCAAGATTGCGGACCTAAAGGCCAACATAGGCTTTAAAAAGGTCCAGTTCAGGATCAGGGGCCCTATCACCTTGGCCATTGATCCACCTCACGCTGAACCCTCGACCTCCACCGCAACCAACACCACCCTAACCCCCACACCTACAACCACTCCCGCTGAGGGCTCCGTGCAGGTCCGTGCAGGACCACAACGGAACATCCCTCCTCCAACTCCCTCCACATCCACTTCGACAGGGACCAATAGGGGAAGAGGTACGCGGTTTCCCCTCCATAGGGGGGCCACTAGGGGCGCACATCCGTCCAGAGGAAGGGGAAACAGCAGGGGAACAAACCGAGGACGGCGGGGCACACAAGGGCGTAGCGGCTCCCACAGCCAGTAATCCCCACCAACCTCAACGCCCAAAGGGGCTGGCGGTGCTCCAGGCCAATCTACACCACGCTATTGCAGCCTCTGCGGTTGTAGAGAAGATCTTTAGCGAAGGTGGCCTGGACATCGCTCTCATTCAAGAACCATGGATAAACGCCGATTCCGTGGTAGCCGGTCTGAACAATGCGGGTAAGATACTTGTATACGAAAAAGGCCTCAGACCTAGGGCCTGCATCGTATTTAACAAAAATATTAACTTCTTACCTGTTCCAGAACTTTGCAGCGAAGATACAGTCACCGCATACGTAGAAGTCAAAGGGCCGAATAGGCCCAAAGTACTTTTCTGCTCGGCATATCTTCCTGGTGATAAGCAGGATCTCACTGAAGAACTGACTAAAGTCCTGGATTATTCTAGAAGACAAAAGTCGGAGCTGATAGTGGGATGCGATGCTAACGCCCACCATACCATCTGGGGGAGCTCAGATACGAACAAAAGAGGTGAGCTACTATCCGATTTTCTACTAACTAACTGTCTACATGTGCTGAACAATGGCCACACGCCAACATTCGTAACAAAAAATAGACAGGAAGTATTAGACCTAACATTCGCAACAAAAAATGTGTCAAAGTGTGTAACAAAATGGCACGTCAGCAGCGAGAATTCAATGTCCGATCATAGACATATACTTTTTGATGTTTCCGGGTTAGCAGAAGCTCAACACGTAAAAGTGAGAAATCCAAAAGACACCTCCTGGGATATGTATAGAACCATACTCAGCGAGAATCTAAAGGACATACCCAAAACTATCAAAACACCTGACTCTCTTAATGCCGCGGTCAAGATGCTCAACAATGGCATAATAGATGCCTACGAACAGAGCTGTCCCGAAAGAGAAATAAAACCGAACAAATCACCCGTGTGGTGGAACAAAAAACTGGAAAAGCTCAGAACCACCACACGCCGTATATTCAATCGGGCCAAACCGTGCAATTGGGACCAGTACGGCAAGGCCCTTACAGAATATAACAAACAAATCAGAAAAGCCAAAAGAGCTTCTTGGCGACGCTTTTGTGAACAAATTGCCCAAACCCACAAAGGAGCAAGAATTCACAAAATACTCGCTAAGACCCCAAATAAATATCTTGGACTACTTAAAAAGCCAGATAACACATTTACGAACACTGAAATGGAGACTCTAGATCTCCTTAGGTCTTCACACTTTCCGGGTTCGTACCAAATCGACACACAAAGCTACACCCAAAGGAATGATGAATTCCATAGGGCAAAATGCTCAGACTGGAATAAGGCCGCTAATATCTTTAGGCCTAACCAGATTAGATGGGCTTTGGAAAAATTCCAACCATTTAAATCAGCGGGAGAAGACGGCATTTTTCCTGCTCTGCTGCAAAAAGGAAATGACCTGCTTCTTCCACATTTGGTAAAAATTTTCAGAGCAAGTTACGCCTGGGGTACTATACCAGAACCATGGAATTGGGTCAAAGTACGTTTTATACCAAAAACAGGGAAGAGAGACTACTCACAACCCAAATCCTTCAGACCCATAAGTCTAACATCCTTCCTAATGAAGACCATGGAAAGGATTGTAGACCAGCACATTAGGGCCAAATACTTAGTGGACAGGCCATTAAGTATCAACCAACATGCATACCAAAAGGATGCATCCACTGAAACAGCCCTCCTCGATCTGGTCGACAAGGTGCAAAAATCCCTAGAGGATAAGCAAACAGCCCTGTGTGCTTTTCTAGATGTTGAAGGTGCATTTGACAACACCCCTATAGAAACCATTCTTAATGGAATGGAGGCAAAAGGGATAGATGAAAGCACCATCAGATGGGTAAAAAACATGCTCTCAAATCGAGTAGCAAACATTACCCTCAATGCTTCAAAGCTTGAATTCCTTGCCACGAGAGGATGTCCACAAGGAGGAGTACTGTCTCCACTTCTATGGACCCTAGCAGTAGACCAACTACTTGTTAAGATGGCAGAAAACGACTATGATACCCAAGGCTATGCTGATGATCTAGTAGTGATCATCAGAGGTCCCTGCCTCAGCACAATTTCTAGTCTAATGCAAGGCGCTCTCAACACCATAAGTAAGTGGTGTAGAGAAAATGAATTATCTATCAATGCAGATAAAACAGTGATAATCCCATTCACAAGAAAGAGAAAACTGGAAAAACTGGTGAATCCAAAGTTAAACGGTAAAATTCTTCCTTACTCTTGTGAAACAAAGTATCTAGGGGTAACGTTTGACCAAAAACTTACCTGGAACTCGCACCTAGATAATATCATTCAAAAAGCCAAAATGGCTCTGTGGAGCTGCTGTCGAATGGCGGGGTCAAGATGGGGACTAAAACCCAAAATTGCCCTATGGCTGTACACAGCGGTCGTGAGACCAGTAATAAAATATGCACCTGCCGTCTGGTACAGCAAGGTCAACCAAGCGACAACAATACAGAAACTAAGCAGCCTGCAAAGGCTTGCCTGCATCACAGCAACTGGAGCACTGTCTACGACACCAGGGGCAGCTTTGAACGCTCTGCTGGATCTAACACCTCTGCATTTACATGTGCAAAAAGTGGCCAAGCAGAGCACGTATAGAATCTGCTCCCGCACGAAAGTCAGATGGGCTTCTCAAAATCTGATAAAACTCAAGGAATCAGTACTTGAAAACCGACTACTAAGCATGCCTAGTGACGACATGCATACAGAATGTAACTTTACTAAGTTATATTCCGTAAACATACCTTCTAGAGATAAATGGCTTGAGGGCCAAATGTCATTTAAGAAAGGTAGTCACGTCTGGTACACAGACGGATCACATCATAGCGATGGTCACAAAATTCCCTATCAAAAAACCCAGAATGTAACCAAGTTTCCGTTATTACAATGATGTCATATTCGTTATTTAATATTTGTTGTCTCAACTGCAAACACTTTGTTCTCAAACCGCGAACGTTTTGGTAGTAAATTGTCAATCCTCGATCTACTTCGTTATCAAGCTCTGTAGACGTAAACCTCCATCCATAGTTGACTAATTTGTTTAATATCTTTACGATGGCCCAATGTAAGATGTTTATTGTGATTGCAGTAATAAATATTGACCGACATAAATACTTCCGTAGTAGATTGATAAATATTATTATGAGGGTAAACAAAGAAACAAATGCAACGATTGGTCGTTTGAGCAGCAGTTACAATTACTAAACGTTCACCGAATACATGTGCGTTTTTTAGTGATATTATTATTATACATATTCTTCGGAGATGGTCTTGTTTAAGTAAATGTATGAATATATACACGGCGCAGAATGTAGCTTTTCTGAGTTTCAGATATAAATCGGATCCAAACAGGAACAATAACAATAAGACATAATTATGTAACATCCAGTGTGAATAACGACTATCCACCACACATAAGGAGTACAACATAGCAGTATAGCATATAAATACACAAAAAAAAGTTGCATCCGGTAATTTATTATTTGGGGACAAATGGAAAGATAAGAACAGTCGTCGCACCTTCTTTGAGTGTATGACTGTGAGGCAGTTTACAAGGCAAAGTGACGCGGTATTTACCATAGAGTGAGTAACTTTGGTAGAAATGACATGTACCGTGAGACCCAGACAAAAGGTAGTGCAAAGATATTCAAAACTGGTTGCAATAAACTTGTTTTTATCATTAAATAAAAAGTAGAAAAGACATAAAATATAAAACAAATACAACCTTAATGTCTCTTGGTAATTCGTAGACGTAGAAGTTAATTTACCACCCGAGTCTTTTTTATGAGATCCTCTTCGTCGAATATTTGCAGGGCTTGCGAAGTGTCGTTTTGCCGCATAAATATTCTGCCGTTTTTTGTCCAGACATAGCGGTACATCTTATTCTTGGCCGCCTCTTTGCATTTCTTGAGTAGTAGCTTGTTAGATGACGTCAGGTGTTCATTTATGTAGATAGGTATCGCATCACCCGCAATTCCAATGTCTCTCGTGGTTGTGCGTTTTTTTCGACTTAGAGATATCAGATTGTCCTTCAAAAGTCTGGTCTTCATTTTAGCTACAATTACTCTTGGGCGTCCCTGGATTCTCTGTTTTGGCGAAACGCGGTTAATGTGTAGAATGTCGTCTGCGAGCACTTCAATACCGATGTGTGTACAAATTTTCTTGACTAATTCGCCCAAATTTTCATTCTTAAATTCAGGTACACCAACGAGCTCGACATTAAGTATTCTTTCTCTTTGCTCATTGGAATTGATAAGTGACACCATCTGCTTATTTTGAGTTTTCAGGCTGTTAATTTCCTTTTGAAGGTTGTCAATGTTCTTCATTTCACTTGACAATGAGTCTACTTTCTTTTTGTACTCTTCGTGGAAATCACGAGCAAAATCAGAAAGAAAGAAAGAAAATACATTTATTCGACTCAAATACAGTAATAAAAACACATATACAATAAACAGAAAAACACACACATTTATTTAACATTAATATCGAGAGCGAGTCGAAAAGGCACCCTCTCAGCATTAATCGTGGCCGCAAAATGCAGGCCGCGACACTGATTTTCAGAGGGTGCCGGGTGTGGATATAGATAAAACACACAATAACTAAACAAAAAGAAAAGAATAACATAATACATGCGAAAATAAACAAAAACAAAATAATAAAACACTAATATTTCTAAACGTAATGTATGAAATAAGAAAAAAATATATAATAAAAGAATCAAATTAAAATAAAACGGCATAAGCGGCGTACGGCGTAAGCGCTTGCAGCGCTTACTTAGCTGCAAGCGCTTGCAAGCGCCTTCGACATTTAAGGCGAAACGGAACGCACCGGCGAGTAGGCGAAACAAACAAAAAAAAACAAAAAAGACGAAATGTCAAACGTCAAGTGCTACATATCTATGATATGATCTGTGGAGAAAACTACGTCTCATCCGGTCCGACCGCCACGCCCTGTCTTTCTGCAAAAGATTTCGTTTTTGCCACGTTAATTTTATTATGTACGACACGTTGACATTAAAAATTCGTGCATCATGGGTATGTGGAGTAACTGGGTGTTGCAAAGGTGACAGGCCATTCTGTTCGCTCAGCGACAATGCAGAGTAAAATAGCGACCACAACGCAACATGGACAAAAATGCCGACGCTGACTCCGCAAAGCGAAAACTCGTGTGCGAGAATGGGTCCATTGTGTGTGGAGGGCTGACTATGCAGATGACTTCTCCCCGGAATCGTTGTCCCCTGGCATGACGCGCATTCTTTGTTTGTAAGTATACCTGTGCTTTTCGTCATCATATTGGATTTTCAAAAGGTGTTTTTCATTCAAATCAGCTGATTGCTGAAGCTCTGTTATATCCTTTTTAATTTCGGTTTGTTGTCTATCCAACTTTGCAATGCTCGTTTTCATCTCACTATACTCCTTACGAATATTCTTCATTTCGTTTTTCAATTCTGTTGAGTCTTCTTTTATCTTTGCCAAATCATTCTTAACCACTTTGTTCAAAGTCTCGTTAATCAAAATCAATTTATTGCTAAATTCAAGCTTCATATTATCCATTCTTGACAAAATATCCTCTGTAAATTTCATGTCATGCTTCCTTTTTCGTGCAGTGACGTTTGAAAGATCCGAGTCAGAGCCGTAATGCTTGCTTGAGGGCGGCGAACGCTGCATCCTTCCTCGATTCATTTTGCGCTCTAAGCGTTAATAGCTCTATGGCTGCAGCTGACGAAGTACTCCGACCGCAACGAGTTTGGCCGATGGATGCACAGAACTTTAACTCCAGAGAGCATGATTTTTAAACGAATTTCCCGTGATGGTATTAAGGATGGTATTTGGATGACAGATATTAAAATAAATAATTTTATCTCTTCCACCTTAGCGACACGTCTGTCACGAAGCGTGTCTCGCGTGTATGATAAGTACTAGCGGTCCCCCGCGACTTCGTCCGCGCGTTTTGAGTTTGCTCCCTCCCTTCCCGTCGCAGCCTGATGTTTTATATCCTAAAGCCTTTCTCAATAAATAAGCTATCTAACACAGAAATATTTTTTTCAAATCGGTTCAGCAGTTCCTGAGATAAGCGCGTTCAAACCAACAAACTATTCAGCTTTATAATATAATTAGCGCAAGCGCACGTTGTACTTAAGCTGCGAACATTATTTTGGTGCGGAGTTATGTGTTTTAACATATAGCTCCTAAGATATTTATTGGAATCAAATGATATAAAGGGCAACTTTGTTCTAAATGAAATGCTCGTGATGATGAATGTATTTATTTTGATAAGAATGAACCTGTGTGTATAATACACCTCTAAAAATGATGCATTATTTTTTTACAAATTTATTAACATAAAAAAGGTTGTAGTAAGTCAACCATAAAAGATAGACTTATGCTGTCGCGGACTTTATTATAGAACTCTTAATGCTGAACAATCTTGTCATACATGATTTTTGTGTAACTTTAGCGGTTTCCGCAGCGTACGCAGCGGAAGCTCTCAAAAGGAATATCTTTCACCCGTTTTCGCAACATGTTTCATTGCTGCTGTGGTCTTGTGAGTCGTATCTTTATGTTATATAGCTTAAAGCCTTCCTCGATAAATGGACTATCCAACATAAAAATAATTTTTCAAATCGGGCCAGCAGTTTCTGAGATTAGCGCGTTCAAACAAACAAACAAACAAACAAACAAACTCTTCAGCTTTATAATATTAGTATAGATAAATAAAAAACTCATAGCAACCAACTCGAAACATAGGATTGATATTTATTGTAATCCTTAAAAGTAATCCAGACATTTACCCAGGCAATAAAATTATGATTAAATTTACAACGAGAAATCTGAACATGTGCCGACTATCGAATACTCGGCGAACATTCCTGGTCGTTTAGTCGAATATTAGGCAAACGTATTTGGTCGGGGCCGGGTGGTACCAAAACTTATATCGGAGAAATCGTTTGCGGTCGTTTGCCCTTATAAAGCTCCCAGAAGCCGATTTTAAATCTTTTTTAGAAAAAAAAACTAATATACTTAATGAAATATAAATAATACATTAAAAAATCATTACCCACCTACCTATGCCTTAAACTTTCTGATAACGATAATATTTTAAAGCCATTGAATTATCGTATTCTTTTTCTAACACAGCAAATAATCATATATCATTGATAGACACCCGTGAATATAATCATGATCTTAAAAGAATTACGTTCCTAAGAATGAATCTTTTAATCAATTACTTTTATACAAATCATTAAACACATTTTATAACCAAATTAAGCAAATAATTTTTCTCAGGTATTCGAAATTTTAATGTATAAAATATTATTTATGTGTTTGGTATTCGTTCGAATATCTTTCAAAAAGTCGCATTAATACCTAAATATCCCATACTGAAAAGCAATAGAATATCATGTACATACGTATTTCAAAACTATAATTATAAAATATGCTAAATACTAAAAGAATAAGATAACGATTTGTCAGACGACTTTACCTTCACGCCCTTTACCTTACCAAAGATAAGGCGCTAACTAAAAAGTGTTTTCTGTATGTGGCTTTCTTCGTAATAAAATTATCATTTGTTTTACGTGCCAAATTCAGTGTGTAAAACTATATTATTCGCAAACCGTCTCAGCCCAACAATACGTATTCTGTATTGTTTGCAATTTTTATAACATGCCACAATTAAACAAAAATGCCTTATTTCAGTTTAAAATTACTAAAATAAATAAATTATAAATTTTTAGTTAATCATTAATAAAAAATACTAACAAATATCTTCTTTCTTCCTAATAAAGATATTTTTATTAGTAGAAAGTTATAACTTATCATAGTTATCGTACAACTAATGTTTTTTAGTAATAGTGATACATGTATATGTCAAAGATAGTGACATGAACAATGAATTGTTATTTAATATGATTGTTTTAATGATCAATCACTACTAACATCAGAGATGTCAACTTATTCTATTGTAACAACATTGATTTTACTCCAAACATCTACATGGTCAATTAAATCTCAGAGTCGAAGGCAGGACAATTGGATGATCAAACGAACTTACCTTAAGTGAAGTTCGATCCAAATTGTCCTGACTTCGACGAAGAGATTTAAGGTCCCACCCTTCCCAATTCCCGTGTACGTTTTTTATGCAAAAATAATCGTCACCCTTACAATAAGTATAATCAATGTTGTACATCTCATACATCGGTCTCCTTGCTATGCTCCTTGCTCTGAAATGAATGAGCGACAGGCGGCTGGCAGTGCTGTGAGGCGTGGGAGGGATCGAGGTCATTTACCTTCTCTTTCTTGCGCTAAACCTGTGTGCGAGTGAATAGACGCGTAGTAGGGCATACTACATGGTCAATTAAATCTCTTCGTCGAAGTCAGGACAATTTGGATCGAACTTCACTTAAGGTAAGTTCGTTTGATCATCCAATTAGCGCAAGCGCACGTTGTACTTAAGTTGCGAACATTATTTTGGTGCGGAGTTATGTGTTTTAACATATAGCTCCTAAGATATTTATTGGAATCAAATGATATAAAGGGCAACTTTGTTCTAAATGAAATGCTCGTGATAATGA
Source organism: Pyrausta purpuralis (assembly GCA_963924145.1). Taxonomy (NCBI): domain Eukaryota; kingdom Metazoa; phylum Arthropoda; class Insecta; order Lepidoptera; family Crambidae; genus Pyrausta; species Pyrausta purpuralis. The sequence continues at coordinate 2,165,318 of OZ001663.1, read as the reverse complement.
ATCTATATTTTTTGATAAACATAAATACCTGTGTGTATAATACATCTCTAAAAATGATGCATTATTTTTTTACAAATTTATTAACATAAAAAAGGTTGTAGTAAGTCAACCATAAAAGATAGACTTATGCTGTCGCGGATTTTATTATAGAACTCTTAATGCTGAACAATCTTGTCATACATGATTTTTGTGTAACTTTAGCGGTTTCCGCAGCGTACGCAGCGGAAGCTCTCAAAAGGAATATCTTTCTCCCGTTTTCGCAACATTTTTCATTGCTGCTGTGGTCTTGTGAGTCGTATCTTTATGTTATATAGCTTAAAGCCTTCCTCGATAAATGGACTATCTAACCTAAAAATAATTTTTCAAATCGGGCCAGTAGTTTCTGAGATTAGCGTGTTCAAACAAACAAACAAACAAACAAACAAACTCTTCAGCTTTATAATATTAGTATAGATAAGAATTGGATGAGACGTTAAAATCAACTATAGAATCTGTACTAAATGTTTCGTTAGATGAGTCGCAGTGGTGTCAGGCCTCCTAACCGGTGCGTCATGGGGGTCTAGGAGTACGTCGGACTCAGGATATTGGTTTGGTGGCCTTTTTAGCCTCCGCACATGGGTCAGCGGATATCGTTGCTCGTATGTTGTCAACTGATGGCAGCAGTATTCGCGTACCTTTTGTGTCTGAGGCTTTAGAAAAATGGGCTACGGTCTGTCCGACTGACGATCGTCTTAAAAATCTTTTTGCTCAGAGGGAATGGGATGATATCCTCTGCAAGCTCTCTTTTTCACGCTTGTTGGATGGTGTCTCGGGAGCCGATACGGCACGTTTAAAGGCGGTCGCTAAGCCTGAATCCGGTGCTTGGCTGCATGCTTATCCATCACCACAATTAGGGACATTGCTCGATAATGACTCACTAAGAATAGCAGCGGCTCTTAGACTTGGTGGCAAGGTTTGTGAAGCGCATCCTTGTATTTGTGATGCTATGGTGGAGGAAAACGGCCATCATGGTTTAAGCTGTCAAAGATGTGTGGGACGCTTCCCGAGACACCATTCCATTAACGATATAATTCGTCGGGCTATGGTATCGGCCAATGTTTCATGTGTCTTGGAACCACCTGGTTTGTCCCGTACTGATGGCAAGAGACCGGACGGTCTTTCGTTGATTCCGTGGCGGCGAGGACGCTGCCTCTTGTGGCATGCTACGTGTGTTAGCACGTTTGCTGCGTCTCACCTGAGGCACACTGTGTGTTCAGCGGGTTCAGCGGAAGAAAACGCTGCTAAGGTGAAACACACTAAATACTCAGCTCTGGAAGCGATGTATGAATTTGTACCGGTTGCTGTCGAGACGGCTGGACCATTTGGCGTTGAGGCCCTTGAGTTGTTTAGAGAGCTAGGGCGAAGATTAAGAGAGAAAGGAAACGACCCCCGCTCTGGGTCCTGGTTGGTTCAGCAGGTCTCCATTGCCATTCAACGAGGCAATGCAGCCAGCATAATGGGGACCTTTGGACCAGCTAGGTTGCAAAGTGGGTGCTGAACTATTTAGTTTTACCGTTAATTTGTTATATTACGATTAATTATTGCTTTAAATTTTGACGACGCTGGTTGCTGATTTCTAATGTGTATATTTTGATAATGACCTTTTATAGTTTATTCAATTGATTTTTAACATTTTATATTGACATTAGTGACATGTGCGACATTTTGTATTTTATTTAATTAATGTTATTATTTAAGTGCATGTTTAAAGAAAATAAAGTTAGAAATAAATAGGGACATTATGCGAAAAGGACATTTTGCAAAGTGGACATTCTGCGAAAAAGACGTTTTGCGAAAGAGACATTCTGAGAAAAGGACATTTTGCAAAAGAGACTTTTTGCGACCAGTGGACATTCTGCGTCTGAGCCGTCCAGAGGACCTGGCTTATGCTGAGTGAGGTACTATTGGTCTGGCCGTTCCCAACACACAATGTGTTGTGGCACGCCCTACTTGGCTGGCATTTAACTGTTATCCGTTGTGATCTTACTGTTTCTTGTTTTTGTTCTATGGCATCATTGTTTTTATATTTATTATAAATTTTTAATCTGCAATTTAACTGTGGTGTGTAGCGTTCATTTGTTAGATATGTGTGTGTTTGTGATGTCCTATTCCCAATAAATGCTTTTCGTTTCATTAATGTATTTTATTTATTGCAAACTAACAGTCCCGGCAGACTTTGTTCCCCCCACCCCCCATGTCCTATTCGGGGCGAAAACGAATCCGATGAAAAGCGGTCCAAATTTGTATTTTAATTTACTCGTAGGTAGATAAGATATAAGAAGAAGGATATAGGAGATTGAACAAATGTTTCAAAAGTTGCTCGGTTTAGAAATTAGGATTGCTTACTCACATTTCTACGTCGTTCCACGAATTGTATGGTGCTGTGACCTAAAATAAAAATTATTTCAATTTGAAATTGTTGAAAAAAAATTGAATAAGTTTATTGCTATTATAGAACATAAACAATAATATTCAAGTATTTGCTAGTCGAGTAATGTAAACAATATTTTTAAAACTTTTCAAATAATATCAGTGAATTAAATTAATTAACTATTTGATTTAAAAAGATCTCAGAATTCAACAATGAATAACAATGTTGGTAGTGAATTTTGTTTTTATCCTATTTTAAATTTCATCACTTCGTTCAAAGGGAATGTCAAGATTATTACATTATTCGACTAGCAAAGAAAAAACCGGCCAAGTGCGAGTCGGACTCGCGCACTGAGGGTTCCCCAACTTTAAATGAATAAGAGAATCCACTTACTTCTACTTAGTAAAATACCACAATATTTCGTTGACTGCAAATATGACTTTGTGTTTCATAGTGTTTGTGTGAAGTACAAAGTTATGTTTGCGGTTGTTGAAAATGTGCTATATCTCAAAAACTACTAGTTCGATCCCGTCCGAACCAATTTTCGTTGAAAGTAAGTATTTGTTAAGATCTACATTCCATATTTTTTTCAAAATTTACACTTGCTTGGTTTAGAAGTTATATCGGGGGGGGTCGCTCGATTTACCACTTTGGAAGCGTCTAGCTATGAAACGTTAGACTTTAAAAGAAAATGGTTTAAGGAACCTCAATGTCATTTTAAAAGACCTATCCATAGACACCCCACACGCATAGGTTTGACTAAATATTTTTTTTGGTTTTAGTTTTATGTATGGTAGCCCCCCTTAAATGTCATTATTTTTTATTTTTTGTATGAGAATCGGTAAGCAGTTAACAGGATACATCTTCTTACCAAATTTCAATAGTGTAATGCTTATAGTTACAGTATAAAATGGCTGTGACATACGGACGGACAGACAGACAGACATACAGACTTGACGAAACTATAAGGGTTCAGTTTTTTGCCATCCGGCTACGGAACCCTAAAGACGGACTTAAGTGAGCAACTTCAATGTACATAATTTTACTACCATCTAAAATAATAATACCGAGTTCCACATTACTTAGTCACATTATTTAATCACTCTCTTTACTTCGTTCGAAGTATCAGACCGACAGCAGGTCTAAGATGCGCGCCTTCTTATCGCTTATCGCGGCAATCGATAAAGTTCAAACGTCTTTTTTATCATATTAAAAAGGTTTTACAATTTTTAATTTTCATTTGTTTTTAAAAACTATAATTGCCTTACCAGTTAAAAAATGTGGTAAAGCATGTCGTTTAGGAAATAAAATTATTTTATGGACGCGACAAAAGTTATCGAGGCGTGCATGTTAAGAGTTAGGTAGATTATTCCTTGTCTCCCTACTTCGAACAGAAACTACATTGATTCGACCGCTTTCATAGGTAAATTCGTTACGTTGGAAGAGGTAATAAAATGGCACTAAGGCCTTGATGTATAGTATAATAAAGTACTAAAATTTCATACCTCATTGAGTCCTCTTCTAAGCGCCATAAGTGAAGACTTGATTTCGCTGAAGCGGTCTCCGCCCCTTCCGTTCGCCTCACTGCTTCCATTGCTTCGGGACGCGTCGCCGTTGCTTCGGCCGCTTCTCTCGCCGTTTGGACGGCTATTCTCCATTTGGAGAGACTGGAATCTGAAATTAATAGGAATGTGTGGCCATTGGCATGTACTGAAAATTAACTATCCATTAAGATAAACCAATAAAGTACAATATGGCTGATTTAAAAACAACATAATATACATACACACAACAACATGGTCAAGGGATATATAAAAATTGATTAAATAACTTTGAAAGTACTGGCCTTACATAAAAAGATTGATGACAGATTATATAAACATTATCAAGTTCCTTTTTAAAAAAATTCATTAATTAAATTTCTTCCAAAGAAGTAAATCTTCACGAACTCGTAACTTGATTAAAACTCCATAAATTTCTATATATAATTATACGCATCTCCGGTGTTCACCTAATCATGCCACGTAGACACTGGACCAGGAACGAAATGTTAAGATTGAGTGCTTGAATTATTGCCCAAGCGGTATGATTCAAGCTGGCGCTACCCAAATTGCAGTTTCTGAAGCAATGAGGACCAGACAGAGCGTTATATCCAGGGTTTGGTCACGTTCTCGTGTCACGTGGGAAGTGGTGGAACGGCATCGAGGACCTCAACGTATTAGAACACATGTACAGGATCGATTCATAGTAAATGCTGCACGAAGTCAACCAAGAGGACCTGAACGTATTAGAACACATGTACAGGATCGATTCATAGTAAATGCTGCACGAAGTCAACCAAATGTAACGGCGATGCAATTGGTTCAAAGGCTACAGAAAAAGTATGGTCTGCTGGTAAGCGGTCAAACTTTGAGAACGACTGCGTGAAGTCAACCTACGTGCTCGTAGACCACTTAGGGTACCAGCGCTAAGGGGAGGCAATCGAGGAAGAATAATTACAATGGGCTATGGCACACGAAAACTGGAACCATTTTTAATGGTCACTTGTGCTTTTACTGATGACTCCAAGTTTAGATTTCATTCTGATTCGCGACGAGTACGCGTTTGGAAAGAACCTGGACGTTGGAATAGACTGCAGCACCCAAAACTAGTTCATGCATATTAAGGTGGCACGATTACGGTTTGGGCAGGAATTCGCCTCGGCAGTAAAACGGACCTCGTTTGGATACAAGGCGTCAATGACTGCTCTAAAATACCGAGATGAGCCGCAATCAATTTTAAGTTTAAAAATTTTTTTATAATAAAAAAAATAGTTGTTTTGTTAAGGTTTTGATGTCTCAGAAATAAAGTTATTTAACTTTATTTAAAAGTTATTATTAGATAGACTATTAAACAAGGACTATTTTAATGTTTATATGTCTTAACACTTAACATTAAGGTTAAATTGAAATATTCCTAGACCATGTTGATGTTGGCATTTGCAGACTTTCATATAAAATAACTTTTAAACTTGGTCGTCTTTTGTTCGCACCTAGACCCGCTAGTGTATATGTATACTTATATTGTAAAGCTGAAAAGTTTGTTTGTTTAAAAGCGTTAATCTCAGGAACTACTGGATCGGTTTGAAAAAATGTTCTTGTGTTGGATATCTTATTTATCGAGAAAGGCTTTAGGCTATAAAACATCAAGCTGCGACGGCAGGAGAGTACGTAGTCGCGGGAACCGCTAGTCTAGCGTATATTTTCTATCAAAATTTAAAACTTCAAGTGAGCATTATCTTACCGGCTCAACTTTAAAGTCTTACATTTAGATGTTATGGTTTTAGAATACATTCATGATAAATGATTTCATCTTTATGATTATACAATACGTAAAAAAACCCTGTCCGACCCGAAATTGTCCTAAAGTTGATTTAATAACATAACCAAAACAAGTATTATAATAACGTAATTCCTGAAAACTTTTTTTATCGATTTTCAAAGTCAACAAGTTTAGCACCTATTTACCCTAAAACAGGGGAAATTTTCAAAATATGTTTTCACTCCTGTCACGCTATTTGCGAGTGCCGGCGAAACACCACGTTTCCATGTATGCTTTTTTTAATGTAGTGAATTTTGTTTTTTTTGGGTATTTTTCTTCTAATATTTCATGAAAATAATTACACAAACAGAACCTAATCTCGATATCTAATAACCCCTTAATCGGACAAGTTTTTTTTTACATTTTGTATAAACCTAGATGTTATCTGTTGTATCTATTGTCAGTGCAGTACTAACCTGCGCATGAACTCATCGGGGTTCATGGGCTTGATGTCTTAATGGGTCAGACAGGTTTTTTACACTGTATAAATAAACCTGAATGTTATCTGTTGTAAAGTAGTATTTGCAGTACTGACCTGCGCATAAACTCATCGGGGTTCATGGGCTTGATGTCCCTGAACTCGTTCCTCACGTCTGCAGCGGGCTGCGGGCGCGGCTGCGGCGGCTCCGTCTCGCGGTTGTGCAGCGCGTCCATCTTGCGAAGACGCTCTAGTTTAGCCGCCGGGCTTAGTACGGGGGGAAGGCCTGAGAAAGCAATAGTAGATTGTAATACAAGGGACGAAAGTGACTCATTACACTCGAGATGTTTTTGGCGCTCGAACGGAGTGAGAGCGCTAATAATTCGAGAGTGAAATGGGTGCTTTCACCCGAGTTAAATATACTATTTTTCATTTCAACTGTGAGGAAAAATAAATAAATTTAGCTATGTGATTGTGATGATAGGATGGTCACTTTCTCCCCTTGTATAACAATCTACTATTTCATGTTTAGTAGTGTTATACAATTTTAAATCGACCGATCCTGAAGAAAAAATTAAAATATGTCTATTTAATGATGATACGCACTAAAAAGTCATTAATATTTTTATATAGTATAGGCGTTTATGTATTGCTCTTGACTCCAGACCAAGCTAATTGTAACTGTTTCATTTAGACGGCCAGGTTTGCTTGTCAAAATTAACGCTAAGTTAGACGGTAGGAAATAATAATTTTGCAGGGTATTGAATAAAAAGGTTAGTCGAGTTGTCAAAAGATACGAATCGGTTAGGAGCTGGGCCAAAGAGGATAGAACCACTACGTTTTAAAGGCGTAAACAGCTGTTTCTTACGGTACTATTTGTCTACAACATAGTCGGCTGGTTTGGCATAGTTTACTGTTTTGATTAGAGGATTTCCTTAGTAAATATGACAACTCTTAAATCATTTTGGTCGACTTTCGAAGTCAAATTACAATGGTTAATAGTTAGTGCGGATCTAATAGATAAATCGGACCATATCAACCGGTTAAAAATCCGTTTGCTGACCTTGTAGACCATTGTTTGTGACCACGGAGTTTTCAACTTTATAAAATGCGTATTAGCGCATTATTGAGTTTGCCGATATGACAGTTAAAGCGGAAGAAGAGATTGTGGTTGCTGCTAGGAGGGAAGGGAATACATTAGGGCGCTGGAAGCTTATGATAAGCTGATGATAAAACAGATGGAATCTGGAACGGTTTCAAGTGTCTATTCGGAAGCTAAATCAGAGACCAATAAGGTTGATTCGGACGCTTTAGTATCCCGGTTACCGGTACTTAGGTTACCTACATTTTCTGGGGAGATTGATCAATGGCTCGGGTTCAATAACCTTTTTGATAGTTTGATCGATTCACGCGGTGACTTATCACCAGCGCAGAAATTAGCTTATTTGATGTCGTGCTTGAACGGTGAAGCACGCGGGCTCGTTCAGCATATTAAGATTTTCACACTCAGAGTGCCCTTGTGTATTGCGCAAACATATATCCATGAATCACAGTTTAGATTGACTGCAAAGTTTGATTTCGACCAGGATGACGCAGCAACATACCTTGAGCCAGGTTGATGGCAGTCTGCTCCTGCCTCTGCCTCTCCTCGGCTTGTTGCCTCTGCAGAGCGCTGTAGTACGCGAAGTCCCGCCGGGGGTCGGGCGGGGCCGCTGCGGGGGGCTTGGGCGCTTGACGCTTTTTCACCGCGCCCCTGGACATGCCTCTGTAAGACGAATAAGTATTGCACTTCGACAAACATGTCGCTTAGGTATTTTCTGTTCAAAACACAGAATTTATATTTAAAATTAAGAAAAAACGCAGTATAATATTAAACAAATGGTAAACCATAAATTGATAGTTAACTTTCAATCACGATACCTTTAGATAAACTACGGTATACGATAAAAAAACCGGCCAAGGGCGAGTCGGACCCGCGCACTCAGGGTTCCGTGCCAATTTTTCTGAATTAGGGAATCCACTTACTACCACTTAGCTTAAATACCACAATATTTTGTTGACAGCAAATATAACTTTGTTGTTATAGTGTTTGTATGAAGAACAAAGTATTTGCGGTTGTTGAAAGTGTGCTCTATCTGAAAAACTACTTGTTCGATCCGGTCCAAAGCAATTTTCGTTATAATTATTTGTTAAGATATACATTATATTATTTTTTTCAAAATTTACACTCGCTTAGTTTAGAAGTTATATGGGGGGGACACCCATTTTACCACTTTGGAGGCGTCTAGCTATGAAATGTTAGACTTTAAAAGAAAATGGTTTAAGGAACCTCTATGTCATTTTAAGATACCTATCCATGGACACGCATAGGTTTTTTTTAATAATTTTATGTTTTAGTTTCATGTATGGGAGCCACCCCACAAATATCTTTTTTTTTTGTAAGAGAATCGTAACGCCGTTAACAGGATACATCTACCTACAAAGTTTCAAATGCGTAGTACAAATAGTTTCAAAATTGGCTGTGAAATACGGACGGACAGACAGCAGACTTGACGACGATTGAATCTATAAGGGTTCCTTTTTTCCATAAGGCTACGGAACCCTAAAAATGAAGGTAAGTTCAAAAAAACATATGTAATAGAATTACTGTGTGCTAGTTATTATTAGATAAGCATTCATAAAAATGATCTCTTTTAAATAATTGTTGATAGATTTTACTATTTTGAGGTATGTACCAGTGTCAATAACTTTGAACCATTAGTTGAGTTAACTATCGATCACGTTATAATAACTTTTAGACTTTATTGTTAAGCAAGTTTTAAAATCTTTATAGGGATAATTTTTAGCGCGTTCAACTATTTTTCTGTCCCGCATTTGATGAAAAAATGCATGTTTTCGATTCTTTGTTTTTGTAGTACTAGTTTTGTTGAACAATTGTTTATTTGCAGTGAAATTATTTATTTGAGGTAAAATTTATTAAATTAATGAACATAAATTGATGGGCGATAAGTTATTTAATAATATTTCATAAATGTACTTATCTGAAAATGTAACAAATATCTGTTGCACACACGAGACGATCCAATACTGTTCGTACGCGTCGCATCAAATAGTAGATGCACAAAGATTTTTGCACTAAAAATAGGAAGCCAGTGGTGACCTAGATAGTGTTATAAGCTGATTTCTTCTTGTAACCACAAAAAAGTACTAATTGGGTAAGAACTTAGTAACAATTTATAGGGATATGGAGTAAATTCATCGCGCGGACGAAGTCGCGGAAGACAGTAATTCTTTTATAATGGCTGAATTTTCAATAGTCAGATAAGAAATATTCGTCGAACAAAATACAATATGGCTTATTTGAACGTCACCTAATTGTCAGTTATCATAGGTACCGTAAAATGCTGCAACTTTGCCAAGTAAGCGCAAATTTGCCTAATTTTTTCCGTTCTTTATATCTCAGTCTGCTTAATTTGTTGTTTCTTTCTACCATTTGTTAGAAAATTTACATTAGTATGGCAACACATTTTATTTTTTTATTTTATGGTAACTACACGGATTTATCCGTTAGCAGCGCAGAAATTGAAATTGTGTGAGCGAAAAATTTTACGGTGTCTCAAAACTTTTGGGGTTTTGTCGCCAAAAAACAGTGTTTTCGTGCTGTGATAACGTCCCAGGGTAAGAAAATATGTTCTTTTTGATGTATGGTTTTATGTTTTGATAAAATCTCATGGTTTTATCAAATGTTCTCACTAGGCAATGTTGGGCAGTGTTTTGAAAACTCAAGTGACACATCTTTGCCTGGGTCTAGGGTTGTCAAATATTATAATCAGAAATGAATACTTAAATTATCCTTTGGTAAATAATAATAAGCAAATGTGATTATTTCCCTATCATATAAAAGATTGGTTGTTTGTTTTTGTGCTTATTCATTAGTAATCGTAATTATAAAATTACGAAGAGAATGAAGTCCCGGGCAAAGCTAGTTTGTTAGGCTACTTACCTAAAATAAGCAACTTATTTTTTTCTTATGCAAATATATATATTTTTCTACACGCTTAAATGATATAAAAAAAACTTATACCTAGACACAATCCGAAGATGAACTAATTAAAACAAAAGTAATTCTATTAATGTCGTCCGTTGTGACATCCATCTTTTTGTATAAATCTACCGTTACTTATAACGGTTCGTTGAATATAGGAACGGGGCATTAGTAAATAAACCTTACTTTTATTTCAATTACTTATATAAAAATGGGGTTTGACAAAAATAAAAAAAGAAGAAAACCAAGACCTCGTAAATATTCTGATTATTCTCAGGAATCTTTAGAAGTTGCTCCAGACCTACTGCGTGATAAAGTTATTTCGTAGTATGAAGCACACGATTTTAAGACAGAAGATTATTTTTATTTTATATACCTACCTACCGTCGCCAAATAACAATTAATCTATGAAAAGTACTGTTTGTATTTTTTTTTATACATACCTATTTACCGTCGCCAAATAATAATTGTCTATCCTTGATCCTTTCCTTTCCTTTGGACATTGCCATCTAGTCCCAAAGTAAGCTACTCAAAGCTTGTGTTATGGGTGCCAGACAACGGATATAATACTTAAATACTTTTTGTTTGTAAATACATACATGATATACATAGAAAACACCCAGACCAATACAAACAGACATGTTCATGCACACAAATGTTTGTATTGTGCGGGTAGACAATTTCTCAACCACTACACCAGTCGGGTCGTCAATCTATAAGTGGTACTGTTTTTTTTATGTTGTTAATAATATTTTTATTATATAAGTAACTAGGTAGGTACTTATGATTTGGGATAAGCATTGCATTCTATTATTTTGATATAACAATATTCTCACTAAAGAATTTGAAATATATCTTTTGTGTATTTTTGGCACAACCCTACATCCAACTTCTTTTTGTATGGGAATTCTGCAGTACCTGCTACAACTTTGCCTGTCACTCACTAAAAAAAAAACTATTACATTTATGCCCGTGATTTGACTATTAGAAACAAGAACGGTCTTTTGTGATAAACAGAAAAAAATAACTACACGATTAATAGATAACCTACAGAGATATTCTTCTAGGCAAAGTTGTGTCCTTGAGATTCAACATTGCCTACGATTTTGTACGGCTATAATACGAAAAATGTATTTGATTTAAGAAAATTTGGCGCTTATTTGGCATCGCATAAAGTCTGTTTTCCTACTTAAACATTTTAGAATGTATAAAAATTATTACGTTCAATGCTATTAAGAAAAAACGTCAAAATCCAGGCAAAGTTGCAGCATTTTACGGTACCTGTATTTTATTTAAATCTGTCGCTTTATAATTTATCAGTCTGAAAGGTTTCATCCGACCATTGAAAATTGGAAACATCGGCCTTAAAGTGTAATAATAAAGTGACATCTGCTCAAATCGGCAGGTAGCACTATCAAAAATTAAAGACATCGTGTCTCAATAATCTTTAATAATTAATACGATGAGTAGAGACCGCAGAAGTCTTTAGTACTTTTGATGAAAGCTAATTTTACCGCGATTTAAGAACGCGCAGCGCCACCTGTTTTCGGTATAATAAACTATAAGGGCGTAACTTGGAACTACAAAAGATGTACAGTTCTTCATCATAACTCTATTCATGATATTCTGTCACTTGCCCATTGACATCTTGTTGAGGATTGGCAATCCAGATGGAACCATTCTTCCAAATTCAAGGGTTGTCACTATGGCAAAATCCAACCTCAGATACCGCTCAGACCATGTTTTTTTAGGTTCAGGCAATATGAGAAACGTGTGATTACCACTATACGCCGTTTAAGAATTGGTCACTCTTGCACTCCGGTGTTTCTACACAAAATTCGGGTTCTGGACAATTCACTCTGTGAGTGCGGATTAGACGAAGGCACCCCAAATCATATCTTTTTCGAATGTAGAAAGTTTCCTTTATCTTTTTACGACTTTTTACCTACTAAATTACCCCGTCCTGTGAATCTACAATTTATTCTTTCGTTCCCTTCTACATATGTAAATATGTTCATAAGTATGTTATTAGATTATAAAAATGACATAGTAATTATGGAGTTCTTGCTCTGTTTGCTTCATTTTAACACCTTTTAAACTCATCTTTGTGTCATGTTACTTTACTAACAAAGGCTATTTATACCTACTCGTAGAACTACTTATTTGTCTTTTCAAAATTGATATTTTTTTCCTATTTAGGGTTCCATAGCCGAATGTCAAAAAACGGAAACCTTATAGTTTCTTCAAGTCTGTCTGTCTGTCCGTCCGTATGTCACAGCCATTTTATTCTGTAACTATAAGCATTACACAATTGAAATTTGGTAGGAAGATGTGTCTTGTTACCCGTTTACCGATTCCCATACAAAAAATAAAAAATATTGACATTTAAGGGGGGGGGGGGGGGCTCCCATACATGAAACTAAAACCACTTGGCCGTTTTTTTTTAATAGTACAAAATTAATTTGTCATTCTGCCCCTCTGAACCTGACATTGGCGAAATTATCGGACTATTCCCTGTGGACGGATACGATATGTGCGCTTGCCACATGATAGCCACATTAAAAAAAAAGTACAGGTTGTCAGTTTGGCACACGCATACTACCGATCAAAACAAAATGTTTGAGCCGAAGTACCAAAAAAAATCTTCGGTAGGCGGGGCGCTCATTCATCTAATAGTTTGTATGGGATTTTTTTAAGGCCTTCTATTACCTATTGTGTGTGATATCATTTAAAGGGGTTATTAAGTCGCGTCGTATAATGTATCACTTATTGCTCTCTAGCATTTTTTATACATTAATGGGAAAATAATTTGCAAAACATACCGCCTTTAAGCAGATACGTATAATTTCAACTAAACTTCTTATAACTATTTTCAAAATACCTACGGTCGATTCACATATGTATGTCACCTATTGGACGACTCAACTACTGTTTAATTCGCCTAATTTTGTTTGAACTAAAATCAATTGGGCTAACGAACGATTTATCTAATGGTTGATTAAGCTATTGGATGTTTGAACTATGTACGAAGTACCTAATGTTTTACAAGTTGTTGGCAAGAATGTAGCTGCATAATTATGACTGTTTTAATAATACTCGTACTCACAAGTGTTTGTGAACTTTCTCTGCGGCCGCTACGCTGGTATTTATCTGCGGCTGGTCGTTGGTTCTCTTGATCGGAAGTCTTTGCGCTTCCTGAACTCGCGCCAGTCCCGCGGAATTGCTCGCACTTGCTCGAGGCCTGCTGCTAAATACACAAGATATAGTTTAATAAACTCTAACCGGACTACGAATAATCATTTCTTAAGTCATAATGTCGTCTTCTTTTAAATGATAGACTAATTGTTTTATTTGCAATTTTTGTTATAGTACCCAATATATTAATATTCTTCATGATTTTTTTAAGCTAAGTCATAAAAAATTTTTTTTTTTATGCAAATAGGCCCATTAAGGACAGTTTTACACATCCCAATATAAACCCTACCACATGTATATTTAACTATCTAGTCTTGCCATAAATATTGTCACAAAGAATTTTTTTTAAATTTAATTTGTATTTTTTTAGATCTTACCTTATTCTTCTTTAAATTATCAGTTAAAAAAATATAGTTTAAAAAACTAAAAAAAAACACGCCTTTATTGCTAACCGAACTAAAAAGTAGAAAATATTTTTTAATTACAAAGAGTAAGAGAATAATTCAATTCAGAGTAAAGCGTGGGGTGCTTGATATATTAAATGTTGCACCCCACGCTTTTTACTCTGAATTGAATTATTCTCTAACTAAGGATATTGAAAAACTGTTATTAAATTATTGCATTGTCATCGGTCCTTGATACGTGTGCAAAGTTACAAATTAATCAAACTTCTGGAAATCGGTCAAATTTATGCTCAAAGATTCCATTACATACATACATAGATACAACCCAAGCTAATAAAAGCGTGGTAAAAATGACCAGTGCGTCTCTTATAGGCTGCAAGTCCTAAGTCATCTTTTAAAATACGCGACATGGTTCTGGGTGCTATCTTCATCTCCCGAGATATTTTTTTTTGGTTTCGGACAGGATTTTTGCTAATTCTTTCCCTTACTGCTTTGACCACCTTTTTTATACGAACACCACGTGGACGGCCAGATCTTTTTCTGTCACAAACAGAGGAGGTCTCATTGTACCTATTGATAGCCCGGTACACAAACATTTGACTAATACCAAGCGTATGGAGAGTTTGAAAAATTGCATTTGGCTCCATACCAACTTTGTGTAATGCAATCAAAGCGATTCGGTTCTCTTTATCACCCCACTTCATTTCAATATCGCAAAATATTATAAAATGTATTGGCGCCAAAATTAGAAAACACAATGAGCAATCGTATAAAAATGACAGATTCCAAATTCAAATGTTTACTTATTTTTAATTGTAACAGTATTTATGCCCAGACTGTGTATATAATAAGTCATTACATAGTTATTTTATATATTATATTATCTGGTAGTATAGTACGGAGTATCCGATAACATAGATACATAGACAGCTAAAACAACAACCCTTCCGCAGTCCGGTAAAAACACGGTGAAACAAGATATTTGAAAAAAGAGAGACAAGAGATTTAAAAAAAGGTTAATATCAAAATCAATTTAAATTGGAAATCGCAACATCATAGTGGAACTACAGTGATTTAGTCAGTTATTTGATATCTTACTTGACGTCAGTTCTTGGCCTGTCCAGCAGCACATCCTGCAGGAATTCGACCGGGTCGTCTGGCAGCAATGGGCGGGGAGGCGGCGCGCTGTTATCAAAGATACAGTCGCTTAAATAAGTCGTCCTTCACATCAGTTAGGAGTTATAAGACAGTAAGCCTGTCAAGATTAACCGCCAACCCGGTGAGATAATATTACCAAATACAAAAAGTAAACAAATAAATAATAGTAGATAGTTATACAAGGGGAGAAAGTGACCCATTTCACTGAGATGTTTTTGGTCTCGCTAATAATTCGAGAGGGAAATGAATGCTTTCACAAGAGCTAAACAAATAATTTTCATTTCAACTGTGAGGAAAAATAAAATAAAAATAGCTGTGTGATTGTGATGATGATGATGAGATTTTATGTTGTTTGGCGAGAGATGAAACCTCAAGTTTTTACATCACACATTAGTTTGTTTACTGCCGTTATACATAAAACACAAGATTAGAAGGACAGTAACGGCACGGAAGACAACAGAATACATAAAACGCGGACGATATCAAATATTTCAAATCATTGTTAAAATACCAATCATTTTTTTCTCACAGACAATAATAATAGTAGAAGAACGCAACCTTACTCTTGTCGCCAAAACTACCAAAGGTTATATTCATAAAGATGAAATAAGAAACCAAAAATCTGGACACGGGCGGGACTTGAACGAGCACTTTCTGGCTGTCCGGGCCAAACGCCTTACCAATTGAGCCACCGTGCTATCTATCGGACCCTGCGAAAGCGCGTTTGGCCCGGATAACCAGAAAGTGCTCGTTCAAGTCCCGCCCGTGCCCAGATTTTTGGTTTCTTATTTCATCTTTATGAATATAAAATATGACACTGTGAGTGTTAAAAACATTTTATACCACAGGTTATGTCAAATTCCAGGTTCAATTTTGCCTCATGAGATAGCGCTATGAGTTGACATGAGACAGCTCTAGTTGGAAGTGAGTAAGAAGATTAATGAACAACAAAATCGCGGCAAGTCGCCTCTGCCTGCTCAATAATCGGTGCAATAATCGACCAAACCGAATAAAAAATATCGTCAAAGACAAACAAAATGTTACAATTTAAAATTTAAAAAAAATGACACTACTATGTATGGCGGGCACCGAATATTAAAGCTTATTTACTTTAATAATATGATGTGACTCAATTATCTTTCACTCCATGTCTAATCGTAGCAATTAAAATTAAATTTCTGTCGATGGGATGTAAAAGCTATTTCCACCCGTCTATCTTCACATGAAAGTTCAATTTTCCGAACTCAAGAGATGAAAATAAATATTTATTTATTTATTGAATAAAGGTACACTTACAGATTACAGTCAGACATGCATAGGTAGCTAACATTGATAAAACAGTAAGAGACTAGACGGCAACCTAAAATTAGTGTACACAGCATGTTTTTTTAACAAACAGATACATTTGAGGTAAAGTGACATAAAAGGTACAGACACAGAACATGTATTTCTCTACTTGAGACTACTACAGTGCGAGGCAGAGGATTCTTCGGCCCCCAAGATTTGTGAAATTTCTCTTTTAAATGTGGAGAACCTACTGTTGAACACATCTACATCCCAGCCACTGCGATTCAGTTCATTGTAAGTCCGACACATTCTAGTTATAGGATTACTAGCGGTCCCCCGCGACTTCGTCCGCGCGTTTTGAGTTTTCTCCCTCCCCTCCCGTCGCAGCGTGATGTTTTATATCCTAAAGCCTTTCTCAATAAATAAGCTATCTAACACAAAAATATTTTTCAAATCGGTTCAGCAGTTCCTGAGATAAGCGCGTTCAAACAAACAAACTCTTCAGCTTTATAATATAATTAGCGCAAGCGCACGTTGTACTTAAGCTGCGAACATTATTTTGGTGCGGAGTTATGTTAAAACTGTGATAGCTCCTAAGATATTTATTGGAATCAAATGATATAAAGGGCAACTTTGTTCTAAATGAAATGCTCGTGATGATGAATCTATTTATTTTGATAAGAATAAATACCTGTGTGTATAATACACCTCTAAAAATGATGCATTATTTTTTTTACAAATTTATTAACATAAAAAAGGTTGTAGTAAGTCAACCATAAAAGATAGACTTATGTTGTCGCAGATTTTATTATAGAACTCTTAATGCTGAACAATCCTGTCATACATGATTTTTGTGTAACTTAAGCGGTTTCCGCAGCGTATGCAGCGGAAGCTCTCAAAAGGAATATCTTTCTCCCGTTTTCGCAACATTTTTCATTTCTGCTGTGGTCTTATGAGTCGTATCTTTATGTTATATAGCCTAAAGCCTTCCTCAATAAATGGACTATCCAACGTAAAAATAATTTTTCAAATCGGGCCAGTAGTTTTTGAGATTAGCGCGTTCAAACAAACAAACAAACAAACTCTTCAGCTTTATAATATTAGTTTAGATAAAAGGATATATTGTTTTTATACACATTTAACGCAAAGACATTAGGTAAACGGGTTCGGTATTGTGTATTTATGCAAATGGAATGGAGGAGATCTGCCGACTCAATCGAATAATGGATTATTTTGTAAATATGCGCCAGACAACACACCAATTGACGTACTTGTTTATTTCATAACCAATCGTCGTTTTTACGTACTAAGGAGTTTTATTCCTTGTGCTACGAATACCAGAAAACGATTAAGAGGGGGGCGTCTCCCAAAAATACTTAAATACACATAAACATCCATGTACGGAACAACCGTACATTTTTGTTTATGTAGCATAATTTGTAATTAGGCCAAATGAACGCGCGTCACTCATTTTCTTTTCCCATCAGTTCACGTTAATCACCGATACGCGGCGGACGCGTTCTCATTGTCAAATCATTAGCAATATCAGTAGTAATTTAAGTTATCAATAGCAATAAAACCCTTTCTATCAAATATCATCTATCATTTAAAGGTATCCCGTACATCTTTATGGTCCTTCGAGCCTTCGCAAAGGCGGGATCATTTGCGCGTTAAACTGACTATAGTGATCGTGTAAGTGGTCTTTGGAAACAGTGCATTTTCGAAGTTATCATCAGCAACATCAACAGCAGCCTTCATTATCAGCGGGCAGCATCAGCACTACACAGGAGCAGGCCAGCTAGCTTGTTCCTACCCTAAGCAGATACAGCAGCAGCACACAAGTAAGATCTTTCCATTTTATTAATCAGGCAAAGCATTATCATCATCATGGAGGATCTACTTGCAACCCAGAACCAAATCATGGGCGCTATCAACCAGCTCCTTATCAATTTCAAAAAGGACGTGGCCGATCGCAAGACAGCACCGTACATCAAAAAACGATTAGAAACTTTAGATGCGTACTGGCAGGAGTTCCAATCGAATCATGAGCAGTTGCTTACGTGTGAAGATCAATCTCATAACTATTTCTCGGAAAATTGGTATGAAAAAAACATCGACGTTCTATAAGGACGCGCGAGCATTTATATCAGCATATTGTCCACCACCTCAAAGTGAGGACAGACCTCTTATCAGACCAGCAACTCCTCTAGCAGTACAAAGAGTAGTAGACACAGTAAATCCAAGGTCGACGCTTCCTGAGGACACTGGTAGACGTACACCGGGCCCTTCTCAGGACCACAAACTCTTTGATCTATCACCAGTAACAGGTAGCTCACACCCTCCTCACAAAATATCAAGTGGTAGCAATAGCAAGTTAGATGAGATGTTACGAAAACAAAGGAGCAATTTCAAGGCCTTTTCTCGCACCATCGCCAGCATAGATCTTAACGCGGTGGTCGAGAAGTGGGAATATGAAGACATTTTACGATCATTAAACTCACGATGGTCCGCTATCGATGACCTTCATTGGGAAATTGATAGTGCACTGTATGAAGAAAACGTAGAGTATGATGAAACTTTTTGTACCTACGAGCAGAAATACAATGAAAGCAAATCAACAGCAAAATGTGGTCAGCATGTCATCGAGAAAAATCAACTCCACAGATGGATATTCCAACATTTACTGGAAATTATCATCAATGGCTTTCTTTCAAAGACTTGTACTGTGAAGCCATTCACAACAATAGATCATTATCAAGCGCACAAAAAATGCAATTTTTAAAAATCAAATTATAAGGTGAACCCGAGAAAATTATACAGCATCTCCACATCAGTTCCGATAACTATCAAGTTTGTTGGGATCTTCTTAATCATCGGTACAATAATAGCAAATTAATATTCAGTTCTCAAATCAACATCCTACTCAATTTACCTGTAGCTCAACAACAATCGCCAACTCATATCAAAAAGATTTACGACAGTACCAACGAAAGCTTAAACGCCATTAAAAACCTGGGCGTAGATATAAGCTCGTGGGATCCACTTATAGTACACATTTTGTCGCAAAAACTTGATTCAGAGACTCACAAAGATTACATTGAGTCACTCAAAAACCCGAGAGACTTGCCTACATTAGCAGATTTTCTCAATTTCCTAGAAAATAAATTTACATCATTGGAGTCATCTCGCCGTAAACAAGATTCAACTTTAAAATCACCTCAACCTGAAACATCAAGCTACAAAAAACCTACTAATTATTTTAAATCATTTACGAGCAATCAAAATCAAACGACACATTTAGGTACAAAAAACATACAAACCGGATGCCCACTTTGCAAAAATGAACACCACGGAATTTTTCACTGTAATTCGTTTCTCAAATTACAACCAGCCGAAAGACGAAACACAATTACGAAACTTAAATTATGTGTAAATTGTCTTTACGATCACAATGGCAAAAATTGCATATCAGACAAACGATGCCGCGAATGCCAAGGCAAGCATAATACGCTAGTGCACGAGGCATATGTTAGGCAATCAAACATGGGCGCTGACCGGAAAAATGTATCTAATGTGTCCCTAAATGATATAACTGAAACTCTCTTAGCAACAGCATCAGTCAGAGTACTATCAGCCGACGGCACTTTCATCAACCTGCGAGCGCTCATAGATCAGGGTTCGCAAACTTCACTTATCACCGAAAAAGCAGCTCAGATGTTAAAACTACCTCGACAAAGATGCAAAGGTGTCATTTTTGGAGTAGGAGCCAAAGAAAACAACTGTAAGGGTGTCATCAACATCACGTGTGCATCAACTTACAGCGACTATCAATTCAACACAGAGGTGTTTATCATGAATAATTTAACAAAAAATCTGCCGAATCATACATTTAGCAAACCGGATTGGACACATCTTGAAAACATACAACTTGCCGATCCCGATTTTCATATCAGTCGCCCGGTAGACTTACTACTTGGAGCCGACGTCTATTCATCCATCATTTTAGGTGGCATCATATCATCAGATCAATCACAACCCGTGGCACAGCAAACCCGCCTCGGGTGGATTTTATGTGGCAATGTAAAATCCTATCAATGTAACGTTATTCTAAACAACGTAGAAGGCATTCAACGCTTCTGGGAGATCGAAGACATCCCTGAGGAATCGAATATGACCCAGGATGATGCTCGATGCTTAGAATACTTTAAAAATACAACACAAAGACAGACTGACGGAAAATATATTGTAAGACTACCACTATTATCAGACGCAGACGATCGATTGGGAGAATCAAAATCAAAAGCAATAGCACAGTTCAAACAATTAGAAAAACGATTTACAAAACGATCAGATATTGAACAAGAATATAAATCATTTATCAATGAGTACATTGAATTAGGTCACATGCGGCTGACGTCACCCAGTCCGCAGCCGACATTAGGTGTCTTTTTACCGCATCACTGCGTTTTACGCGCGGAGTCTTTGACAACAAAACTTCGCGTCGTTTTTAACGCATCATCAAAAACATCATCTGGCCAAAGTTTAAACGACGTTATGTCGCGAGGTCCAAATTTGCAACAGGATTTATTATCATTAATCATAAAATGGCGACAATATGAGTTTGCCTACACGGCCGACATCGAAAAAATGTTTCGCCAGATTCTTCTTCATGATGACGATCAAAAATATCAAAAGATCATCTGGAGAGAGTCACCACAAGATAACTATCAAGAATATCAATTGGCAACAGTCACGTACGGGACAAAGGCAGCTCCTTTCCTTGCGATGATGGTTTTGAAACTACTAGCAGAAGATGAAGGTCACAAGTTTCTTTCAAGTCCAGCTGCCAGGACTCTACAAGAGCAATTTTATATGGATGATTTGATTAGCGGCAGCCATGATCTCTCTTCAGCAAAGCAGTTACAATCAGACTTAATAGCTTTACTAAAATCGGGAGGATTTAACCTTCGGAAGTGGTCAGCAAATACACCTGCTTTATTACAAGGAGTCAACACAGCAAACTCAATTGATCAATCATACGACTTCAAGGAGTCAACCAAAACTTTAGGTTTACAATGGCATCCTCAATCAGACGAATTCAGCTATGATATTAAAATCAATATATCACAGTCAACACCCACAAAACGCAGTTTACTATCAGACATATCAAAACTTTTCGACCCACTGGGATGGCTTACACCCATTACCACAAAACTTAAATTACTTTTTCAAAGCATTTGGTCGCACAATGTAGGATGGGACGATGAACTTCCTACCGATATCATAGATGAGTGGTTAAAAATAAGACAAGATATACAGCAAATTACACATATTCGAATCCCAAGATGGTTAAAAAGTAGCAAAGACGACATCATTCAACTTCATGGATTTTGTGATGCATCACTCAACGCCTACGCATGTGTAATTTACTGCAAAATCAGAAAAATCAATCAAAACGGCACGCAAAGCAACACAGTGGTACTAGTCGCTGCGAAATCAAGGTTAGTACCAGCAAAGAAAAACACTAGCTTGCCTCGATTGGAGCTGTGTGCAACCCATCTCTTATCAAAACTTATGCATAAAGTGAAATCATGTTTAGCAGATTTAAATATCAAAGTGTTTGGATGGAGCGACTCAACAGCCGTGTTGGGTTGGTTAAATGGTGAACCGAGTCGCTGGAAGGCTTTCGTAGCTAACAGGGTGATTCAAGTTACAGAAGTTTTACCAGCTGAATGTTGGCGCTACGTAAAGTCTCAAGAAAATCCAGCTGACTGTGCTAGCCGCGGTATCACCACAGAGCAGCTAAAACATCATTCACTTTGGTGGCAGGGACCAACGTGGCTATCAGAGTTCGATGACAAAAACGATGACGACAAACCTGTTTACGTCACTGATGAAGAGCTAAAAAAGACAAAGCAAGCAAACGTCACAACCTACTCGAGTGACGATAGCATTATTACACACTTATTAAACAAACACAGCAATTTCATGCGCGTCACTCGAATAGTTGCATACATATTACGTATGAAGCAAAAAGCAAAGCAAAACTATTTAACAGCGGACGAACTACAACAAGCAAAACTTACGATTATCAAGCATATTCAACATCAAGAGTTCGCAGAAGATATACAGCATTTAGAAAAACGTAATAACTTACCTTCAAAAAGCAAATTACTGTCACTAAATCCTTACATCGATTCAGATCAACTGTTGCGTGTAGGAGGACGATTAAGTAACGCTATGATCAGCAAAGATATGATGCACCCTGTCATCATACCGCACGATAGCAGGTTGACAACCCTACTCATCGATCACGCTCACACAATGACGTATCACGGGGGAGCACGTGTTACCTTATCATGGCTACGACCATAGAAAAAATGAATAAGGTTAGAATGGTTTTGATCGTTCGTTTGTATGGGAACCTCTGTCGCCGGTGGGAGTTACCGCGCTGTTGCTGCAGTGATAAAAGTACCAATCAATGAATTAACGCACCAATATCACAAACCAATCACAATTTCCGCTAGGAACTCTGTGATTGGTGTAATTAGTATTTGAAACCAACTACCAATCACAGAGCTTCTAGCGGTGAAACCTCCAATCATCATTCAGTTACGTTCGTTCTATTATGTCAAAATACTAGTGATGTGGTAAAGGTCGATTATTATAAATTCAATTACCGATGTAATTTTGTTTCTGTTTGTGAATAAACATGTAGGATTTAAGTTTGAAATAATTTGGATAATTTAACAGCTCATTTGATCGCAACAAAGGGTACTACTATTGCCTTTCGGTAAAAACAATAGAAGAAAAAAATGAGTTGCTAAACGTTACTTGAAATAGAGTAACTTACACCTTTAAACATTAGTTTCTAAAAATAGTTCTTTTAGTAGAATTGAATCATTCTTTGTATTAAGAATAAGTAATATTACTTATATACGACAAATAGATTCCAATTTAAGGAAAAAAGTTTAAATGTATAAAAGCATAAAGGCCATGGTCTACATTATTCAGGTATTATATCTTACCATGCTATTTATTCATTTGTATTCTTAGCTAATACCATAAAGCCGAAGAGTTTGTAAGTGTTTAATCGCGCTAATCTCAGAAACTACTGAACCAATTAAAAAAAAGTTTTTGTGTTGGATGTCTAATTTATCGAGAAAGACTTTAGGCTTGAACTTTACGCAGGGACGGAAGGGGAGAGAACAAACTCAAATCAAAAATAGTTAAGATTACAATTAAAATAATACAATATACCTATAGACGTATGGTTGACCGGTATAGAATGGTTTTGGCATTAAGTCCGCCACATGTACAATTTTATGTTTCACGCATGTGCAAGTTTTTAATAAATAAATATGACCCAAGTTAGTATGGTGGTTAAGTTAAAGAAATGTACATACAGTTGCATGATACAACAGTTAACCTTACAGTGCTTTTGTTCGCATTTAAATCACATCACCCAAGGGGTTTTGCAGAGGTTTGTTAAATTACAAAATTATACACAAACTTACAATAAGTGTATAGCTGACTACAAATAACTCTTACAAAAATATTTGTTTGCAGGGTTATTGATAATATGACCGGATCCTTTTAAGAGTTGATGGGGGAGCTCATTTGGGACAATCTTGATCCCAGAATATACTTTCCAAAAGTCAACCATTTTTAAAGAAATTTTCTTTTTCAGTTTTTGTAGAAAAACGAGATTTCGAAATTATGATAAAATTAATACCGAATGCTTTTAGATGCTGCAAGAAAATATCAACCGATACTAGCTTACTAGCTTAACGTGCTTCATGAAGCACGGAGATGCTTGTTGTTTAGGTCACTTAAATATGGTCGGTATGGTCACTCATTAAAACACGATCGCGCCGTAAGTTGTTTAACTTCGGTATCACTCGTACCCTATTTTACAAATAAATAGACCAAACGATAAATTAAAATCGAAGATAATAACAGCGAAAGTAGAAAAGTTGAGGATTAAGCAGTGCGTTTTTGCTGATTTATATTTTTATTGCACGAATTAGAATATGATACATGTTTTTTTCAAATAGCTCTAGTAGTTCCTGAGATAAGCGCGTTCCAACATATGAACCCTTCAACTTTATTGTATTTATTATATCATTGTTATGTTTCAAATAATTAATAAACAAAACTTATTTTTATCTTTAAATACATCAGTAGGGAAATTACCATTTATCGATAATTTTACTGTGCTGTGAGCTACATCCCTAGTGATGCGTATACAAGCGAACAAAGCAAATTGGACGCGATACATTGCGTGTTAAGATAGCAGATTTGTTAAAAATATGCGTGGACAGTCATCAATGAATATTTTATTTTGAATTTAGTGCAACAAAACCGCTATCATTTGAAATATCATAATTAAAAGTGTTATTTTGCAAATAATGTCGAAATAACTACGTATTATTACTCATTGGTGTAAAAATACACTTCCTCTCTCATTTTTTATGACCTGGCTTCACGCTCTTCAAGTAATTATAGCAAAAGACGGCATTTTTGACAAAAAATAATGCAACGCTCTTGTCACGCGACTGAAGTAGCTACGGCTCAATGCAGGCATATGCCTACAATTAAGCTCGCTGCCGCACTGACCGGGGCCATTCTAACCTTATTCATTTTTTCTATGGCTACGACAGCAGTTTTGGATCATAGGTGGTAACCGCGCTGTTAAAAAGCATTTACGCCGCTGCGTAAGCTGTATGAGACATAATCCGACGAAACATCATCAGTTAATGGGAGAGCTTCCCGAAGCAAGGTCAAATCCATCACGACCATTTTATCATACTGGTGTCGAATACACTGGCTACGTGGACGTGAAGTCAAGCAAAGGAAGAGGCATCAAAACCTTCAAAGGGTACATAGCAGTGTTTGTTTGCATGGTCACAAAGGCTGTACACCTTGAATTGGTGTCAGACTTGACCTCTGCAGCATTCTTAGCAGCATTGAAAAGAATGGCAGCGAGACGTGGTACACCTGGTCACATCTACAGTGACAATGGCACGAATTTCGTGGGAGACAATCGAATAATTCAACAGGAAATTATTGAGTTGAAATCCATTATCAGCACAGAGTTTTTATCAGATATCAGTGAGATGAACATTACCTGGCATTTCAACGCGCCATTATGGGCTAGTGCAGGGGGCCTATGGGAGGCAGCAGTGAAAAGTCTCAAATACCACCTTCGCAGGGTCATCGGCGAACAAAAACTCACATTTGAAGAGTTTTCTACACTACTAAGTCAGCTGGAAGCCTGCTTGAACTCTCGCCCACTCTGCGCTTTTACTGAAGATCCCGACGATATCAATTATCTCACTCCATCACATTTTCTAGCAAGTGGTCCGGTACTCAGCATCATAGAGACGGAAAGAGACGAAAGAACACGCTGGTTTTTAACTCAAAAGATATTTCAAGACGTATGGACACGTTGGAGATTGGAATATCTTTCTCAATTATCAGCCAGAAGCAAATGGCAGCAATCAAAAAGCAACATCAAATTAGAAGACATCGTTATCATTCATGATGCCAATCTACCTGCAGGAAAGTGGGCATTAGGACGAGTCATCGACCTACACCCCGGCAAAGAGGGTTTAGTTAGAGTCGTTAGCGTCAAAACAAAGAACGGAGTTATCAAGAGACCTATCACAAAATTATCAATATTGCCAGTCAACTCTGAAGCAGAACATCAAACTTCAAGTCCCAAAAACAGCCAAAAAACATCATCTGTAAAAGAAAATCGCAAGCGCAGCAAGTTAAGGGCACCTGTAATGAAACTCAGTCATCTTATTATGTTTTCTTTGCTATTATGCACAACATTTATGCAAATAGTTCAAGGAGCATACAATGTTACGCCTTTCAAAAACACTCAAAGTCTTTACTTCGATAAGACATCAAGCATGCGACATATCAGAGATGAATGGAAAATGATCATTTATTACGATATAAATCCGTACTGGCAGGGCTCAGCGTTATTCAATAAATATATCACTCACCTTGAAAACATATGTTCAAAGTTGCATGAACGACAACAATGTGACGTAATCCTTTTACAATTACGTCACGGCAGTACCGAGTTACACTACTACGATCAGCTGCTCCTTGGTCAGCAATCTGCGGCGGCTGGAATGCGAGTACGTCGCGGGCTTATCAATGGAATAGGATCCGTCGCCCACACACTGTTCGGCGTATTGGACGATGATTTCGCAGTACAATATCAAAAGGACATTGACCTCATCAAACATAATGAACAACACCTTGTGAATTTATGGAAAAATCAGACATCAATAGTAGAAGCCCAATACAACTTTCTTAAAAGATTAGAAACATCAATTGATCAACAACACACACTTTTTAATCAACATTTAAGCAAGCTACAACAACAGATATTTATCATGAAAGAGGAGGTAGAGAGGCTAAAAGCTATCAATGAGTTTATTTTATCATCGATTATTGCTAATAACATTTTAGCTAACCTGAAAAGAATTCAAAACACGTTACTCGATACTGTTACTGACGTTTATCATGGAAAATTTGATATTCACCTTTTATCACCTGATCAACTAAAAGATGAGTTAAGCATAATTTCTGGACATTTAGCAAAAGAGTTATCTTTGCCGATTGACGACATTCACGGTGGTATATCAAAACTATATCATTTGCTGAGGGTCAAAGTAAAGGTAACAAAACAGTATCTTTTATTTGAAGTCAAGGTCCCATTGCTGACTAGAGAGAGTTATGACATCTACAGAGTTACGCCTGTTCCTCAATTAGTCAACAAGGACATGATAAGCATTATACCAATTTCCGACTACATAGCAGTTAATATTCAAAGAGATTCATACCTACCAATGACCGAGTCTGATGTACAAACATGTTTCAACTCAGATCTCGCTACAAAACTATGCCAACTTAGAGGGCCTATTTATCATATGCAGAACGATCAAAACCTTTGTATCACAGATGATTCATCAGGGAGATGCAAAACTATAACAACCAGTTGCAGGAATTCATGGAATGCACTGAATACTATAAATACCTACATGTTTTTCTGCTGCAATCAATGCATTCTCAGATTCATGTGCGGCAGCCAAGTCGAAACTGAGAGCGTCAGCAAGGCCGGTGTAATATCAATCGGCAGCAACTGTGTGCTCAAAGGAGATTCATTCATGATTTATTCACACAATCCTCAAATCAACAAAATGCATTTGCAACCAGATTTAATCGCCATAGATATTGCCCCTATCAATAACATTATCAATCTAACTGTACCTATAGGCAAAGGTAATGCAAATCAGACCGAGCAAAATGAACGCCTAGAATCCCTGAAGGAAATAGGACGTCAAATAGAGCAACTGAAGCGCGAAGACGTGACATCCGATTTAGATGGAATATCTCAGCACGACCTACACCACTATGTCGTCATCTACATTTTGGTAGCAGCATGCGGAACAGCAGGAGCAGCGTTCCTGTGGAGGCGGGTGCGCGCGCGCCGCCTCGCCCGTGCGCCGCGCGCGCGCGGAGGCGCAGCCGCGACCGGCGCCACGGCTATCTCTTCAAGCGACGTCTCTACATGACATCGCCAGTGCTAGTGTTAGTGCGAGTGCCAGTGATAGTGTGGATGACAATTCTAAAGCAATAGTGCAAAGTGAAATTGTGCAAGTGAAAAATAAAGCCACTTCTCCATTATTTACAAGTGTGCGTTTAAGTGACATCAACCACTAACATAATTTTAAGAAACAATGGAATCACCTTGTTAGCATTAAGCCATATCATTCTATCACTGACTAACAAAAACATATCATTTTTACCTATCAATCTCCATCACCCGTCATCTGCCGCCCGGCAGCATGTACGGAACAACCGTACATTTTTGTTTATGTAGCATAATTTGTAATTAGGCCAAATGAACGCGCGTCACTCATTTTCTTTTCCCATCAGTTCACGTTAATCACCGATACGCGGCGGACGCGTTCTCATTGTCAAATCATTAGCAATATCAGTAGTAATTTAAGTTATCAATAGCAATAAAACCCTTTCTATCAAATATCATCTATCATTTAAAGGTGTCCCGTACAATCCATGACTAAGGTACAAATGTTCGTGCTCATCACACAAACATTTGCCCCTTGCGGGATTCGAACCCGATTCGAGCGTAATAGTCAGGGGTGCTAACCACTACGCCAAACGCGTCGTCTTCCCCTACCCTAAATAGATTTACTCGTTCTCAAGTTGTAAGTGGACTTTCTTTATTCGCAAAGTGTCCGGGATAGACACAGCGATATTGGAGACGCGTATTTAAAAACAAACTACTATTACAAAAACTTTTATTAATGAACCAGTACCGATGACTTGACAAAAAATAAACTGTTTTCCATACTTATTGATATGATTTTAGAATGGTAACTCACTTCATAAGAAGTGAAGTATTGGTTGATTATTTGATGATAACTTTTAGTAAACAGGGTGAAATTTGAATCAGTGACCGAATTTTGTGTGAAGACTCCACTGATGAATATAAACAATTTTTCTACAGAGCAATAGTGAAATCGAGAAAAAAAATACTGTTCCATACAAAAGCTCAATTGGCGCGCGGTCAATATGTATGGAACAGCAATTCTTTTTTTCTCGATTTCACTATTGCTCCCGTAATAAAAGTTGTTCATATTCATCAGTGGAGTCTTCACTTAAAATTTGGTCACTGATTAAAATTTCACCCTGTATTGACGCCCTCCGTGTGGCTAAGCACGCTGGTTTCAAGGCGTCGCCGCTCCAAGGTACCGGGTTCGATTCCCGTTCGGGTCAACATAGAAATCAAAAGTTTATATATTCTCTCAGGTCTGGGTGTTTTGGTACCACCGTTGTGTCTGATTTCCATAACACAAGTGCTTTAGCTACTTACTTTGGGATCAGAGCAATGTATGTGATTGGTGTCCAATATATATAAATATGTAACTGAAAATTATATTGCAAACGCTATCCCAGAAACTGAAAGAAGAGATACCCGAAAAGGAAATGAGTATTAAACAGCGTGCGGCATGTAATACTCGTAGAAGCAAAATATTTTATCAATGATTGTACTGAGTATACTTAGTTACCTCGACCTGGTCACAAGTGATCAAAAATGCTTTCACTCAGAGAAATATACTCTTAAGTTATAATCCCTTATCTGTCTGGACACATTTAAACTATCAACCGTGGTCCTGGGTCCGGAGTATCCGAAGCAACTAATCTACATTTCTGAAAACCTGACCGCCCGAGCACGCAGGCTCTTCTACTTGGCCCGAGAGTTCGCTAAAATTCAAAACTTCAAACACTGTTGGACGGCAAATGGTAGAGTGTTACTCCGAAAAGAAGACAATGCCCGCTTAATTGTCATTACAAATGAAAACCAACTATCGGATCTAAAGTCAAAAAACTAATTGTGTTTTTTTCTATTGTTCAACAAATAGTCTTATTATATACTTGTTTTATATACATCATTAGTAGAATACAAATAGCACTACACTCAAAAACATATCTCACTCATGTTAAATCATCTCTTACACCCCCTACACACTATACACACCATACACTTACACTTATTTGCTTTATGTTCTTATTCATATTCATTCATTTCCATAATGTCACCCTGTCGAATGGAAAGTTAAGAGTTTACTCTAAATTCGAATGCTTATTTTTCACTTCAAACCTCAAAGTCCGACAGCACCCAATTTATACACTCGTTTTCTTGTGTTCAACAACCATACATTTAACCAACTATGTATGTACTACCTCAGCTCAGCATGGCTCCACCCTGAAAATTCAGACCACATGCGTGGTTTTCGCCCCTTATACTGTACGTCCCGTTTTTATTATTAAAATTCACGTGCGACCCTGATTTAGTTAGTAATATTGATAATGTCTCAGTTTGCTCGTCTATGGAGTGCGATCCTACCGAGGTGAAAACTGCTCTAAACAAGAAGTCGCTACATACCTCCCTTAAAATATTATCACAAAACATTCGTAGCATCTCAGCTAATTTCAATAATTTTGATACTCTGATGGCTAGCATTGATCTCAGTATAGATATTATTATTTTCACGGAGTGCTGGCTCCTTAGTGAGCCCATTATTTCTCCCATGGATGGGTTTTCTTCATATTCCTCTACTTGCCCCACAAACCAAAATGATGGTGTAGTTGTTTATTACAATAAGAATATCCCTGACTTATCTATTTCTGAACCTGATATTGTGGATGGTAGTTGCCTACTTATTAATATAAAAGGTGAAACTTCCATACTGGCAGTTTATCGACCACCTTGTTTTCAAAACGCTCATAACTTTATAACTTCTTTGGACTCGACTCTAACACTTCTAAATAAATCAAAAAACATTATTGTTATGGGTGATCTCAACCTTAAAATCACCGCTTCTAAACTTGATAAAGATACCGATGATTATCTTAACATGCTCGCCTCCCATGGGCTTCTTCCTGCCCACACTTTTCCCACCCGAGACGGATCTTGCTTGGATCACATAATGCTGAAATCACCATTGCCGGCCCAGTCTTTTGTCATTCAGTCATCAATTACAGATCACGAGGCAGTCTTACTCTCCATTGATGTAAAGAAACCCTCCCCCCCACCCTTAGTTAGGAAAAATGTTGACTACAATGGTATCTATGAAACCCTGAAACAGACAGATTTTGCGGACATACTTCAGTTAAACGACGCAAATCAAGCCACCAACCTTCTTATCCAGAAACTTCATTCCGCCATAGAGATACATACTAAAACCCAAATTGTGCCCCGCCGCCGGCGAATCCTAAAACCCTGGATAACGCCTGGTCTTCTCAGGTGTATTCGAAACAGGGATAATATGCACAAAAAATTAAAGTCGGATCCTAGTGATGTATTAAGGATTACATATCTCCGCTACAGAAACTTTTGCAACTCGCTACTGAAAAAAGTAAAGAGAGCTTATGACAGTTATCTTATAAATCAAGCTGGTTCGAACAGTAAAAAACTCTGGAATGCTATCAGTGTAGTGGCAAATTTGAAGAAATCAAATACAAACTCTGTTGACCTCCTCTCTTGTATGCCCACACCAGCTGAGTCAGTTAATTATGTAAACGCTCATTTCTCTCGGGTGGGTAAAGCACTGGCCAAAGCTATTATCACAAATAGGCTCTCTAGCTCCTCCTATCCTGCCCCTATATCACACGCTCAATCACCTCTTAATTCTTTTGCCCTTGTCAGCACCACTTATCCCGAGGTGGACGGCCTATTTTCATCTCTCAAGATCGCCTGTGCTGTGGGCTGGGATAACATCTCTTCTTGCTTGCTAAAACATTGTAAAGATCTTCTAGTTCCATCTTTGGTTCACATATGTAACATCTGTCTTGCTTCTGGCTGCTTTCCGGATGCTTTTAAAAAAGCCCTTGTTCACCCTATTTTTAAGTCTGGGCACCGAGGCCGTGCTGAGAACTACCGACCCATTTCTGTACTGCCTGCCCTGTCCAAAATTCTGGAACGACTCATCAAAAACCAGTTAATAGCTTACCTTGAGGAAAAAAACCTGCTTTCTCCCAACCAGTTTGGCTTTCGCTCAAAGCGTTCAACAGCTGATGCAGTTCATGAACTGACCAACCATGTCGCTACTAACCTGGACAGGGGTAAGAAATGTGTCGCAGTGTTCCTCGATCTTGCCAAAGCATTCGACACGGTTTCGATTCCCATCCTTCTTGATAAGCTAGAGGCAATGGGTGTGAGAGGCAGCTCACTCAATCTATTCAAGAGTTACTTCACGAACCGCGTTCAGTCTGTAACAATAGATGGAAACGTGAGCTCCTATCTCCCGATGGAGTACGGAGTCCCTCAGGGTAGCATTCTTGGCCCCACGCTCTTTCTTGTATACGTCAACGATCTGCTATCGCTGCATATTCCAAATTGCAAAATTATTTCTTTCGCAGACGACACTGCCCTACTTTTTTGTGCTGACACATGGGAGGACACTTTTCACCAGGCCCAGATAGGACTGGACCTAGTATCTAAATGGCTGCGTTCTAATCTCCTCACACTTAACGTTAAAAAAACTCATTATATTCAGTTTTCCATCTATAATGTCCCAAATAGCGCGCAAAATATTTTTAAACTTATTGCTCACTCTCATGAAGTGTCTCCGGATCAACCATGTGACTGCTCTCCTATCACTTCTACTGAGTCAATCAAATATCTTGGTGTGACCATTGATAATAGGCTTTCCTTCCAACCACATATTCTTGTAACAGCTGGTAGAATTCGTAAACTTATCTATATTTTTAGAAATCTTCGACATGTCGCAAACCCACATATAGTCAAATTAGTTTATTTGGCCCTATGCCAATCCCTTCTGACTTATTGTGTTACCTCCTGGGGTGGTGCCTGTAAGTCATACCTTATTTTCCTTGAAAGAGCCCAGAGGGCTGTCCTCAAGGTATGTACATTCAAACCCACACAGTTCCCCACGGAGGACTTGTATAATATAATTACTGCGAAGTTCTTACTGTGCGGCAGCTTTTTATAATGAACACAGTTCTTAAACAGCATCGTCTTTGTTACTATGACCATTCGGAAGCTACTGCAAGACGTAACCATCTCATAGCCCACAAACCAAACCTTAAAACCATCTTTTCACATCGTTTTTTCTGCTTCTTAGGCCCTTTTCTATATAACAGACTCCATCGCGAGTTACACATTTACCCCCTAAACTCATTCCACTGCAAGAGAAAGGTGGCCAAATACCTTCAGAATTTGGACTACTCTACCACAGAAAATCTCATGATTCCGTAAACGGCATATAATACCGACATAAACATTCATACGTACTCACACACACACACATACACGCACATAAACACATAAACTCTCTCACACACACACACACACTTACACACACATGCGCACACACACATACCCATACACATACACACACACACACACACACACACACACACACACACACACACACACACACACACAGACACACACACACACACACACACACACACAGTTGTAGTTTGTGCGATTCTTCTTCTTTTTTGGCTTAATTCTCCATTATTGTGCTGTGTTAACTTACTATATTTTTGTGTTATATTTATATCTGATCACATCTAGAGAGGAGAGTACTGGTTCTCTGTAACACAGGCATGAAGCCTAGCTCAGATGCCAGTCTCTCGCAATCAAAATTCTGTAACTTAAAATTGTAACATTGCTTACATATTGTATTTACTTTGATTGTGGAGAAGAAATAAATAAATTGAATTGATTGATTTGTTTGCAAGTACATTGCTGGTTCGAATAATCTTGTTAGAAAATAACATTTTTTTTTTTTACATAATAATACATTAAAACTATCAGAATCATAGAAAAAATGAATAAGGTTAGAATGGTTTTGATCGTTCGTTTGTATGGGAACCTCTGTCGCCGGTGGGAGTTACCGCGCTGTTGCTGCAGTGATAAAAGTACCAATCAATGAATTAACGCACCAATATCACAAACCAATCACAATTTCCGCTAGGAGCTCTGTGATTGGTGTAATTACTACTTGAAACCAACTACCAATCACAGAGCTTCTAGCAGTGAAACCTCCAATCATCATTCAGATACGTTCGTTCTTTTATGTCAAAATACTAGTGATGTGGTAAAGGTCGATTATTATAAATTCAATTACCGATGTAATGTTGTTTCTCTTTGCGAATAAACATGTATGATTTAAGTTTGAAATAATTTGGATAATTTAACAGCTCATTTGATCGCAACAAAGGGTACTACTATTGCCTTTCGGTAAAAACAATAGAAGAAAAAAATGAGTTGCTAAACGTTACTTGAAATAGAGTAATTTATACCTTTAAACATTAGTTTCTTAAAATAGTTCTATTAGTAGAATTGAATCATTCTTTGTATAAAGAATAAGTAATATTACTTATATATGACATATAGATTCCAATGTAAAGAAAAATGTTTAAAGGTTTAAAAGCATAAAGGCCATGGTCTACATTATTCATGTATTATATCTTACCATGCTATTTATTCATTTGTATTCTTAGCTAATACCATAAAGCCGAAGAGTTTGTATGTGTTTAATCGCGCTAATCTCAGGAACTACTGGACCAATTAAAAAAAAGTTTTTGTGTTGGATGTCTAATTTATCGAGAAAGACTTAAAGCTTGAACTTTATGCAGGGACGGAAGGGGAGAGAACAAACTCAAATCGAAAATAGTTAAGATTACAATTAAAAAAATACAATATACCTATAGACGTATGGTTGACCGGTATAGAATGCTTTTGGCATTAAGTCCGCCACATGTACAATTTTATGTTTCGTGCATGTGCAAGTTTTCAATAAATAAATATGACCCAAGTTAGTATGGTGGTTAAGTTAAAGAAATATACAGATGCATGATACAACAGTTGACGTTGCAGTGCTTTTGTTCGCATTTAAATCACATCACCAAAGGGGCTTTGCAGAGGTTTGTTAAATTACAAAATTATACACAAACTCACAATAACTGTATAGCTGACTACAAATAACTCTTACAAAAATATTTGTATGCAGGGTTATTGATAATATGACCGGATCCTTTTAAGAGTTGATGGGGGAGCTCATTTGGGACAATCTTGATCCCAGAATATAAGAATATGGTTTCCAAAAGTCAACCATTTTTAAGGAAATTTTCTTTTTAAGTTTTTGTAGGAAAACGAGATTTCGAAATTATGAAAAAAATAATACCGAATGCTTTTAGATGCTGCAAGAAAATATCAACCGATACTAGCTTACTAGCTTAACGTGCTTCATGAAGCACGGAGATGCTTGTTGTTTAGGTCACTTATATATGGTCGGTATGGTCACTCATTAAAACACGATCGCGCCGTAAGTTGTTTAACTTCGGTATCACTGCCGAAGGGAGTAGATTGTTGACAGTAAACCAATGTAGAACTTGTGAAAGAGTATTGAACGCATATCGATTTTAAACTGTGAATTGTCGTACCTTATTTTACAAATAAATAGACCAAACGATAAATTAAAATCGAAGACAATAACAGCGAAAGTAGAAAAGTTGAGGATTAGGCAGTGCGTTTTTGCTGAGTTATATTTATATTGCAGAAATACGTTATTTTGGTAGCACGATATAATATATAATATATATAATAAAATACTTTTTTTTTTCAAATAGCTCTAGTAGTTCCTGAGATAAGCGCGTTCCAACATATGAACTCTTCAACTTTATTGTATTTATTTTATCATTATTATGTTTCAAATAATTAATAAACAAAACTTATTTTTATCTTTTAATACATCAGTAGGGAAATTACCATTTATCGATAATTTTACTGTGCTGTGAGCTACGTCCCTAGTGATGCGTATACAAGCGAACAAAGCAAATGGGACGCGATACCTTGCGTGTTAAGATAGCAGATTTGTTAAGAATATGCGTGGACAGTCATCAATGAATATTTTTTTTGAACCTAGTGCAAGAAAACCGCTATCATTTGAAATATCATAATTAAAAAGTGTTTTTTTGCAAATAATGTCGAAATAACTACGTATTATATTACTCACCGGTGAAAAAATACACTTTCTCTCTCATTTTTTATGACCTGGCTTCCCGCTCTTCAAGTAATTATAGCAATAGACGGCAGTTTTGACAAAAAACAATGCAACGCTCTTGTCACGCGACTGAAGTAGCTACGGCTCAATGCAGGCATATGCCTACAATTAAGCTCGCTGCCGCACTGACCGGGGCCATTCTAACCTTATTCATTTTTTCTATGATCAGAATTGATTACTGGTAACTTAAAAGGCTGTATGATTAATTTTTACTCCTATTACCTCATCACACCACGTATATCTATACTAATATTATAAAGCTGAAGAGTTTGTTTGTTTGTTTGAACGCGTTAATCTCAAAAACTACTGGCCCGATTTGAAAAATTATTTTTACGTTGGATAGTCCATTTATCGAGGAAGGCTTTAGGCTATATAACATGAAGATACGACTCATAAGACCACAGCAGAAATGAAAAATGTTGCGAAAACGGGAGAAAGATATTCCTTTTGAGAGCTTTCGCTGGATACGCTGCGGAAACCGCTTAAGTTACACAAAAATCATGTATGACAGGATTGTTCAGCATTAAGAGTTCTATAATAAAGTCCGCGACAGCATATGTCTATCTTTTATGGTTGACTTACTACATTCTTTTTTATGTTAATAAATTTGTAAAAATATAATGCATTATTTTTAGAGGTGTATTATACAAACAGGTATTATTCTTATCAAAATAAATACATTCATCATCACGAGCATTTCATTTAGAACCAAGTTGCCCTTTATATCATTTGATTTCAATAAATATCTTAGGAGCTATCACAGTTTTAACATAACTCCGCACCAAAATAATGTTCGCAGCTTAAGTACAACGTGCGCTTGCGCTAATATATTATAAAGCTGAAGAGTTTGTTTGTTTGAACGCGCTTATCTCAGAAACTGCTGGACCGATTTAAAAAAATATATCTGTGTTGGATAGCTTATTTATCGAGAAAGGCTTCAGGATATAAAACATGACGCTGCGACGGGAGAGGAGGGAGCAAACTCAAAACGCGTGGACGAAGTCGCGGGGGACCGCTAGTCTTTAATATATAAAATTCTCGTGTCACAGTTTTAGTTGCAAAAGTCCTCCGAAACGGCTTGACCGATTTTGATGAAATGTTATACGCGTATTCAGTAGGTCTGAGAATCGGCCAACATCTATTTTTCATCCCCCTAAATGTTAGGGGTAGTCCACCCCTAAATATATTATTTATTTTTTGGACAAAAATTTTAATTTCTATTTTTTTATGAGACAACATACAAAAATACATACAACCCTTAATTTTCACCCTTCTACGATCAAGCCTTATTTTTTAATAGCCATTTTAGTAATTTAAGGGTGAAACAAAATTCGCTGGGAATGCTTAACTTTTAAATTACGGGACTCGGCGGGATGGGGCTGGGGCGGGACGGGGCTGGGGGCGAAACAAAGTTCGCTGGGTCCGCTTGTAAAATATATAAAATTCTCGTGTCACAATGTTCGTTCCCGTACTCCTCCAAAACGGCTTTACCGATTCTTAACAAATTTTATATGCGTATTCAGTAAGTCTGAGAATCTAATGTGGCATTAAAAAATACATACAACCCTAAATTGTTACTTTTTTATCACCAACGCCTATTTTTTATAGCCATTTTGATAATTTGATCATTTTTAATCCCGCTCGATAACTGATCAATCATATTGTTTTTCTTAACTTTTAAAATTACGAGGCTGGGCGAGACGGGGCCGGGGCGGGTGGTGCTAGGGGCGAAGCAAAGTTCGCTGGGACCGCTAGTAAGAGTATAAAAGAAGAAGCCTGTTAGCTCACCTGTTCTCCGTGCGTGGTCTGTCCTGCACAACGTTCGTGTTCTTAATAAGCCCGTTGGGGGTAGAAGGACTCGCTGAGCTGGTGGAAGGCCCGCTTAGATACCGGTCTAGGGCTGATGAAGACGGCACGTTTATCGGTTTAGGCAGTTTCTGCGTCTTGATAGGCTCTTTTTTAGGCTGGGGGACTGGATCTAAAAGTAAAATGAAATTTTATTTGTAATTGCGAAAAATAAGTTTTAATATTACATGGCGATCATAATAATTCTGTCTGCGGTATGTCATTCTAACATCATATCATACTAACTGTTGTAAAAATTATAGGGAATCCTAATTGACAACATTTCAAAATTTTCATATGCACATTTTTATTTTTTTCCTGAAAGAACTTCAAAAATTAAAGCACCCATATTTTTTCATTTTCATTTCTTTTCAGTATTTTCTCTAATAATAATTGTTTAAAAACTCTCCATTCTAAAAGAGCGTAAGTACAGGAAATTGGATATTTCGAGGTCAGTCACGTCTTTGCTATATTCGATAAAAAAATATCTGACGTTTATAGTGTTGTGGTCTGTATCAATTGTAGAATTAAGATGTCGATATCAATGATATATCCATTAAGTATTTAATTTTACTTTATTATGTAGATAACATTACCTAATTTAAAATATGTTAAAATTAACCAAATAAAACACGCAGCCAGCTGTTACGGACACAGGTTACACTGTTGGTACAGGGGCGAGGGAGACCCTGGTAGGCTGTCTCGCTCAGGTGGAGCGAGGCCGGTAAAGCCTTTGAATTTCCTGTCCCCCATATCGTACTTTCTGAGGGTAGATAGGAAACCCATAGAGTGGACTGTCGCGGGTGGGAATTTTATGACGATTAATGTAGGTAGGTTACAAAAATGTAAGAAGGAGATAGGTACAACAACATCGGTTGTCTCCCTCCATATCTCGATGTCGGAGGGTGGCTATAGGAAGCGTAAGAATGAATACACAGATGTTTATTTTGTATCCGTCCTTGTTTGTAACTAGTCTGTACGAGGGTCAAACTGAAAGTTCTTAGAACTGGCCACTTATAAACAATATAATAAAAAAATATTCTAAAATTTGAAAATAGAACTCTGCCAATATTACTGAGTATATATTTCATTCATTTGTCATTTGTTTTACGATTTGGCGGCAAATTGAAAATTGTCTGTGTCACGTCAACATGAATTTAACACGAGAAAATTTTCGTGCAATGATTTTTTATGACTTTCGATGTCATTTAAGTCAACAAGAAAGTTATGATAGACTACGATTGGCCTTTCACGATGAAGCCCCATCTCGTGCGACTGTTTACAACTGGTTTAATGAGTTTAAACGTGGTCGCACTAATCTCACTGATGATGTACGTGAGGGACGGCCTTCTACGGCGACGACTGAAAATAACATCTGTGTTGTGCGGCGTATGATAGAGACTGACAAAAGAGTGACCTATCAGCAGATTTGGACAAGCTTAGGCATCGGTATGAGTCGAGTGCACAAAATCCTCCACGCACATTTAGCGGTCAGGAAGCTTTGCGCCCGGTGGATACCTCATAATTTGACTAAGGCTCAAAACCTCCATCGTGTGGATTGGTGCCGTAAAATGATTGAAAGATTTAACGGAGGTGACTCAAATGCTGTGTTCGACATACTAACAGGTGACGAAAGCTGGATTTACTGTTATGATCCTGAAACCAAAAGACAATCTGCTCAGTGGGTGTTTCCTTTCGAGGAGTTGCCAACTAAAGTGAAGAGAGATCGAAGTGCGGGAAAAAAAATGGTGGCCTCGTTCTTTGGAAGGATAGGTCATTTCGCAACAATTGTGTTAGAGGATCAAAAAACAGTTTCTGCAGAATGGTACACTACCAATTGTTTGCCACTTGTCTTGGAAAAAGTTCGAGAGAAACGACCTCGCAGTAGGATCCTCCTTCACCACGACAACGCCTCGTCGCACACCGCCAAGCGAACGATCGACTATTTGGCGACATCAAACGTTGAATTACTGGGTTACCCGCCGTATAGCCCCGACCTCGCGCCTTGTGATTTTTATTGTTTTCCAAAAATTAAAGAAAAACTTAAAGGAAAGCGGTTTATGAATGCTGAAGAAGTGGTGGCTGCGTATCGCGATGCCATTGAAGAGACCCCTAAGGACGAGTGGGCAAAGTGCTTTTCCCAGTGGTTCCATCGCATGCAGCGGTGTATTGACGTCAATGGACAATATTTTGAAAAGATATAATAAAACTAATAACTGGCTAATGTAATCAGTTTTTTATTTTCTAAGAACTTTCAGTTTGACCCTCGTATTAGTCGATAAGTGAACCGTGTATTTTTGAATAAATATAGGGCCGTAAGTGGGCCAGATAGTACGCGCTCTCATGGTCACCGATCTCTAGAAGAAGTGTTTTATTTGGAATCTACAGTCTACACATCGAAGGAAAAGATCGTCGGATCATTAACTCAGCCTGTAGTCAATAGGAGCAACCTCTCTTATTCAATATTATTATGATATCAGAAACTTACTCCAACATTTTCTCATAACTACAAATATCAATGATATTTCTATTAAGGAATGACCGTGATTATTTAGAATCCCAACTAAAAATTTTGTTTGAATGAAAATGTTTTTTTTTAAATAATCTTCAATTTACCACGTAATTTATCGATAATGTCCAATACAATACCGGAATAAACAACAACACTAAATGTCAAAGTGACAACTGACAGCAAGCTCAAAGTTCAAAAGCATTTTTTTCTGCATGAAATGTCATTGCAAAGGCGTAACCTGTGAAATGCTAACTTCCATGTTCTTTTCAGTTTTTTTCATTTAACTTTAAAAATAAAGTGGAAAAAAATCTGAGAATTTTTCAACGTGTTCAGAATTTCAAAATCTTGAAATGGTTATCGTATTTTCATATCTTTACAAAAATGAAATGTTGTCAATTCTGGCAATTTCAATTCTGATATTTGTCTAAACTCCGAACTGTAGATTTGCATGTAGCTACTACATAAGACCAATAAAGTGTGAGATCAACTATTGATGTATTATTCAAAGACCATGAAATGTTTCGACTTTCTTAGTTTTTTTTCGGATACGTAACAAACAAGAAATGTAAAGGACTAGTATTAAAAGTAAAAGTAATATATCTCATTATTTCCTCCACAAAAGAAAAACAGAAAATGCAAAGAAATAACAATTAACAATAAAAATGTAAGTATATTTCCCTTTTGTGAAGACTGGCGCTTGAAATAGATTGTTGAACAATCTGTGCTACAAGACACTCCAGGACACATATAGCATATAATTTACAAAGCATATAAATTACACACTTAAGTAGATATAGCATTGTTACCCAAGAAGTCCCGGGTTTGAACCCCGGGTGGGGCCAAAATTTGTATCTGGGTTTTGTCTGTTTTGAAAATACTCGGAAACAGCGCGAAGTCAGTACTCTTTCACCGACCATGTCAAGTCTGTCGTCTCACCGAATAATGAGGGTGAAAGAACACAGAGTGCCCCTGTGTATTGCCTGCGCAAATGTGCACT
The DNA here is from genome assembly GCA_963924145.1 of Pyrausta purpuralis. Classification (NCBI taxonomy): domain Eukaryota; kingdom Metazoa; phylum Arthropoda; class Insecta; order Lepidoptera; family Crambidae; genus Pyrausta; species Pyrausta purpuralis. The sequence goes on along the minus strand of OZ001663.1, from coordinate 2,124,038 downwards.
ATAAACAATGTCCCGCGCACATGGTCTATTTCAATTAAGATCGACCGCCGTGATCAGATCACAGGCGACATACCATCGTGCAGGCGCAGGAAGCCGTGGTTGGAGTCGCGGTGCAGCTGCCGGTACTTGATCATGACCCACTCGCGGCACTCGGGGCACTGCTCCGTGCGCACGCCGCAGTAGCCCTCGTGCGCGGGCAGCTCGCGCCGGGGCAGTTCTAGCTCGCAGAACCTACAAAGTGATCATCATCATTATCAACCATAGTCCTCTGCTGAATATAGGCCTCCCAGGGTTTCCACACAGACCGATAACAAGCGCTCTGTACACGAAAAACACACCTCACCTCGTGTTCCCGCGATCGTGACAAGGTCGTATGTCAATCTTGTCAGTGGAAGTCCTACGCTGCGTTTTGGAAGTAAAAAATTAATGATATTTTATTGTTATTCTTTGGCGCTCTAAATCCTTCAATTAAACCTTGAATCATGAAACAATATCATAAACATTTTCAATCATATTCTCAACAAGTTTACAGCCTTGCTTAATGATCCTCAGCAATCATAGCATACTGATTTTTGCGAAATCAAAACAATAAAATCGGTCCTTTTGAATTCATCAGTATCCATGAACGATTAGACATGAATTAGATATGGATTAGAAATGGATTTTTTATATTTCTAATAAGGCTCCCTTACCTGCAAGTCTGTATAGTGTGTGCGCAGGAGTCCCTGATGTGGTCCTCGAGATCCGTTCCACAGACGCTCTCGCCGCACTTCTTGCAGGGCACTGCCGACATCAGAATATATTACGTTTGAACACAAGACACTGCTGTTACAGAATAAAGAAAGATAGAAAGAAAGATGTATTTATTTACGTAAACACGTGTACAGTTGCTTAGTATTAACAAAACACAGTAGCAATAGGTGTCAATTTTATTAATTGCATTTAGTTAGTACCAACGTGCTTTACCGAAAACTCGGCATGTAATGTCAATATTTTTATCCTTAATTTGAACAAATAATAATTATAATAACTAAGTCAGTAATAAAAAGTAATATGTACAATTATCAATTCTAAGTGTCAAAATTTATCATCAAGAAAGTCATTTATATTGTAGTAACACTTATCAACTAGGAATGTTTTAAATTTCGATTTGAATTGCTCAGTAGATAATATTTTATATTCATTAGGGAATTTATTAAAGATTTAAAAGTACCTATCTGAAAATTGATTGGTTCCTTTAATCGCGATTTTGATATCCAAAATTTAAATTGCTTTAATACTTTATCTGTAGCAATCAATTGCGCACACCATCACTTAAGTGTACAACCTTTTACACCTTTGGATGGGGGGTAATTAGGCCTATGAAAAGGTGCCAAACAGGCAGAAATAGTTTTACATAATTTATAATGTAAGTATAGTATTGTATTTAATTATATAAAGCTGAACACCTTCTCAGACAGTCAAACCTTTACTTAGTTAGATCATGTAGAGACGTGGAAACAAGTGCAATGATATGTTAGACATTTCCTTATAACTTTAAATTTGTAATGTAACTGACTTATTAGTCAATAATGAGTTGTCTATCCTACTGAGCCCCACTGAGAAGGGTGTTCTGACTGAATAAAGGTCTTGTGGCGGACTTACGCAGCTTGTGCATCTTCTCATGGTGCTCCTGAAGTTCCGCGTGCGGCACCGGCTCCTTGCACACAGGGCACATCTTGATGTTGCGCGCGCAGTGCACTGCATGCGTCGTGAAGTTCACCGCAGGAATTTCACGCTTGCTGCAAGTTTTATTTATTAATGTTTTTTTAAATAGAAAGTTTACTAACTATACTCTTTGGAGTTCTTTATATTAATAAATATTGGACACCAATCACATACATTGCTCTGATCCAAAAGTAAGTAGCTAATGCACTTGTGTTATGGAAATCAGACACAACTGTGGTACCACAACACCCAGATTGTGACAATATAGAAAATTGTGATTTCCATATTGACCTGACCGGGAATCGAACCCGGGACCTCGGAGCGGCGACACCTTGAAACCAGCGTGCTTATCTACTACGCTAAAGAGGTAGTCAACATTTTTAGTTAAAAGTAAGGTTGTTTTATCAATGTACAGATCGGATTGAGGTAGTGCTCTACAGATTGGACAACTAAAATATTGAAGTTATCAGTGAAAATATTACATCATTATTAATATGAATACATGTTCTATCAAAAAACCATTACATAGAACGAGTTAAGCAATTGGAGAAAAGTGTTAATGTAAAATTTTACTCATTAAACCCCTTACACATTGCAACTTTTAGCTTTGATGCAGTCGCGCATTAGTATAGATGTATGCGTCAAAATTCAGTACATATTATGTCAATTTCCAGCTTCTGCATAACAGCTGTATTGATGCTAACGTGCTTAAGCGCCGCGATTCTGTTTCAATGCTAAAAGTGGAGCAATGTTAAAGGTTGACATATTGTGACTGTTAGCATCGCAGCTAAAAGTTGCAGTGTGTAAAGGGTCTAAGTGAATGTCTTTGGATAGAGCATTTTTAATGTAATAAACACAACACTAAAATATGCTTTATTGATTTAGTATGGTATATTGACTATCAATATCAGTATCTGTGTCATTATTAAGAAAGTCCAAAAGATGATTTGACAATAATAATTACTCCTTATTATTGATCAAATATCCAGTTATGTCTTTCAAGGAAGCAAAATTATTTTATTTTAGTTCATTAGAACTGTATGTTATTAAGATGTTTCTTGCACACCCTTTGCTACACTCCAACCGATACTACTCTTTATACATACAATAGATACACTAGATTCAACATTCATGTAACATGTAAATTACAGCTTTACACACTGTGTGCCAATCGTAGGCAGTTGGGCAATAAAACTTATGTGCCTGTGTTAAAGTGGTTTACTCAATACTTACAAGCATATCATTATTTCATAACCATGAACATATTGAATTCTCTAAGCCGGTAAAGAATTCTCAAAGAATGAAACTGGACCTATCCAAGCAGTATTTTTTAAACAATTGCCTGCGAGAGGTAAACAGCCGCTTAACAAACTACAACAGCTGTAACTCAAATGCTCTACATTGGCTAAAAATAAACTACAAACGTGTGCCGATATAAATAGGATTATATTGACACAACATTACAAGACGATTCACGCACGAAACTTACCAATTAGTGCAAGTCTTGGTCTCTGCTTCGTCCATATTTCAGATAAACTTGTACAGTAAAAATAATCACAGATTTTTTCCAATTAAAATCACAACATATGAATGGAAGTAAGAACAGTGCGTAGGGGTCGACGATTCAGCTATTTCTGAAGACACCCGCCATTATTAAGAAACGTTTATAACACAAAAGGTCTACACAAGTTAGTTATCGCCGCTTTATAATTTTTATCTTCGTACCTACCCTACGACCTTATTATTATTTTTAATCAAAACAAAATACATTTCGGTAAATCCCGCAAAACTTTTTTCCAAGTCGCTAGTGATGTACTGACAGCTGCTGGCTGAGCAAGCAGTAAAAAAAAAAACACCGTGCATCGATTTGATATATAGAAAACGATTCTCAATTGAACATGCACAATAAGGCACAGTTGTTTTGTTGGATAGGAAGGAATAGTACAGAAAAATAGTAGGTACACTCAATTATTGATTGACACCTGTACTTAATAGTCCACCCGTCTACATTTATACGTGTAATGTTAAATGCGTCAAACCTCAGATCAGCAAGGAACGCGCTACAGTGCCATCCGGTACCAGAAGTATCGCCTAAACTGTACAAAAGAATGTTGGAGGAGGGAGCTGTCCACATAGGGCTTGAGAAGAGACCTGTGGAGGACCAGTCACCACTCGTCCAATGCGCCAAATGCCTTGGATTTGGGCACACAAAAACTCCTGGCAAGACTGCCCAACAAGGCAAAACGGTGGCGCCCCTAGCTGTAAGAACTGTGCTAGGGCAAAGGCTGATACTAAAGAAAACCCACATATGGCATTCAGTCCATCTTGCCCGCAATGGCACACATGGGACGGAATAGCGCGTTCCAAAATAGCATATTGCTAAGGTTCGCCCACAAGACAACGGCTCAGTCTCCACCGTAAGTACAGGCTCTTCAACAACAATATACATCATTCAGGCTAATCTGCGAAAATCAAAGCAGGCCACGAATGAACTGCTCCTGGCCGCGGAGAAGAGAGGTGCAGGAATCGCCCTGGTGCAAGAACCCTACGTTGGATCCACAGGGATAGTCAAACAATACCCAGGCACTAGGGTAATTCAATGCACCATTAACAGGCAAAAACCGATAAAGGCTGCGATTCTCGTCTTCGGTGACCTGTTAAAAGTCATCCACGACCCCCAACTGGTCACCTAAACAGAGTGCGCAGTCCTATTGGAGGCCGGATCTCTGCGACTGGGAGTGGTATCCCTGTACTACGAAGGAGACCAACCTATAGAGCCGTACATTGAGCGTACCAAAGCAGTATGCTTAAAACTAAACACCCAAAAACTATTAATAGGAGGAGACGTAAATGCCTGGAGCCAATGGTGGGGCAGCTCATCTGAGAACGAACGAGGTGCAACATACAGCTCATCCTTAACGATATGGACTTCCACATTCTAAACGTTGGAGATACACCTACCTTTGAGGAGTATCGCAGAGGGAAACTATGCACAAGCATCGTTGATGTTACTGCATGCAGTATCCAACTTCTAGGTAAAATACAGGAGTGGAAAGTTGACCGAAGCCTAACCACATCAGACCACAACGCCATAACGTACAACCTACACGTAGGCGAAAAACTATATAAAGTAGAACGCCCTACCACAAGGAAGTACAATACCAACAAGGCAAACTGGTTGAGCTTCGATAGACAATTACACAAGTCCCTAGAAGAGCGACAAATAACTCCAGACAACATCAAAAAGGCAACCAACGGAGAAGAGCTGGAGTCCATAACTGAAGCCTATACAGCAGCAATCGAAGTAGCGTGCAAAAGCGCGATTCCAAGATTAGGCAGCAAAGGAAGAACGGCTGTGCCACCTTGGTGGAATCAGAACCTACAGGAGCTCAAAAAAGACGTCCTTAGAAAAAAGAGACGTATTAAAAATGCAGCCCCACCAAGAATAGAAACCGTACTGAAAGAGTACCGTGACGCCAAAGAGCTGTACGCTCAGAACACAGGAGGCTCAGACAGAGAGTTGGAAGGAATTCTGCTCCAAACAAGACAGAGAGAGCATGTGGGACGGGATATATAGAATCATTCGAAGAACGGCGAGAACCCAGGACGACACACTGCTTCGCGACTCGAGTGGGCAAACGCTGAACCCAAATAAGTCAGCAGAACTTCTTGCCGAAACCTTCTATCCGAAGGACTCTATATAATAATAATAATAATAAAAATACTTTATTGCACACCATTAACATAATTACATAGGATAGTGTCTTATATATTTGCTATAAGTACAATTTAGGCGGTCTTATTGCTTGTAGCAATTTCTTCCAGACAACCTTCAGGTAAGGAAAAGCATGAGGAATGAAAGAAGAGGCATGGCGATGAAATTATTTTAAACAAATTTAAAATGGACAGGTTTTTATAAAGAAACATAAAGGAAGATGATAAGTGCATATTATATAAAAATTAAATATCAATAAATGATCATATAATACACACCATAATACAAAATATATAAACTAGTACATATTTAAACATTAATATAAATATATATATATATATATTAATAAATAGGTTAAAATAAATGCATAATCAGTTGCAACCAGCAGATCCGAGAAGAATAAAAGGAGTAGTAAGTAAGTAAGCAGATATTGTCAAAAGACTAAAGAAATTATAAACGAGAAAGGAAAAAGGTTTTTACTTTACGTTTAAAAGTAGGCAGCGTTTTGGACTCCCTGATTGAAAGGGGCAGAGAGTTCCATGAACGGATTGCCTGTATTGTAAAAGATTGTGAGTACGTACGAGAAGCATGAGGAGGAAAAAGGAGGCGAAGTGTTTTGGAGGACCGCATATCACGACCCTGAGGCGGCTGCATGAATTGGAAGCGCTCTTTCAAGTATGGAGGAGATTTAGGGTTAAAAAGAATAGTGTAGAGAAGGGATAGTACGTGTAAGTCACGACGAAAGCGAATGGGCAACCATTTCAGCTGAGCGCGGTACTCTGAGACATGATCGTATTTACGCAATCCGAATATGATGCGAATGCAAAAGTTCTGAAGGCGCTCAAGCTTACTTAGGAAGATCTCGTTGAGATCTATATCAACAGATGATCCGTCACATGCTCATATCAGACACATTACAAGGAGCGGAACACTAGAGGAGACAAGCAAACTGTCGCCTGATGACCCTCCGTTCACGCGGGCCGAAGTGGAAGCCGTGCTTGAAGCGCAGAATCCAAAGAAAGCCCCGGGAGCGGATGGTTTTACGGCAGACATATGCGGAAGGGCAATCCGAGCTGCAGAAGAGGTGTTTATGGCGATCGCTAACCAGTGTCTCGCCATATCATACTTCCCAAAAATCTGGAAGTCTGCCCGTGTAGTCATCATCAAAAAACCAGGTAAGGATGACTATACCCACCCGAAATCTTACCGCCCTATAGGACTTTTATCGGTACTAGGGAAAACGGTAGAAAAACTTCTGGTGGGTCGACTCCAATGGCATCTCCTTAAAACTCTCAGTCCAAAACAGTACGGTTTCTTGCCGCAACGTGGAACCGAGGATGCCCTCTACGACCTGACGAGTTATATAGCCAAAGAACGGGCCGACAAGAAGTCGATAATTGTAATCTCGTTGGACATAGAGGGTGCCTTTGATAACGCGTGGTGGCCGGCTCTCAAATACCAACTTTTACAAAGACACTGCCCAAGAAACCTCTACAAAGCAGTGGAATCTTATCTGGAAGACAGAAGCGTAGAAGTCCATTACGCAGGATCTACCTGCAAAAGAGAAACCAACAAGGGTTGTGTGCAGGGATCCATAGGAGGCCCACCTTTTGGAATCTCATTTTGGACCCGTTGCTCCACCTTCTGTCCAAGGAGAAGGTACACTGCCAGGCGTTCGCCGATGATGTGGTCCTAGTCTTCTCTGCCAAAACAGTGTCAGAGATGGAGGAACCCATCAACGAGGTGTTAAACATGACATCAGAATGGGGAAAGCAAAACAAACTGAACGTCGCGGCGCATAAGACCAATGCCATGCTCATCACCCGAAGACTAAAATTTACCCCTCCTAAACTTATAATGTCAGGAGTACAACTCCCCCTCGTTGATGAGATCAAACTTTTCGGACTGATAATAGACAAACGACTCAACTTCAACTCACACGTATCCGCCATCTGCAAAAAGTCAGCGGACATATATAAACAGCTAGCGTGTGCAGCGAGGGTCACATGGGGTCTAAACAGATTGCTAATCTTTTTAGGGAGCAGTTTATGGTCTCATCACCCTTGGGGCCGTCGTCAGGTCTCGTGCCCGGTGCTGGGACTAAGCGTGATCTAAGTGTGGTTACCAATGGAAAAACTATTTCGCGGATTATTAATACAATGGTAGCTGGTAAATCACCGGGCCACGATGGTCTCAGTGTTGAGCATTTGAGGTATGCAGGTATACATCTACCCAGAGTTTTAGCACTGCTATTCAATGTTTGTGTCGTTCATTCATACCTACCCGCTGACTTGATGAGAACCACAGTGGTTCCTATTGTAAAGAACCGCACGGGTGACGTCTCGGACAGATCAAACTACAGGCCAATCTCCTTGGCAACAATAGTTGCCAAGGTGTTTGACAGTGTGCTTAGCTCAGTGTTGGAAGAGCACTGCACGCTCCATGATGGCCAGCATGGCTTTAAGCGGGGTTTGTCGACGGAGACTGCAATACTGAGTTTGAAGCACACTGTTAAATATTATACAGACAGGAGTACACCAGTGTACGCCTGTTTCTTGGATCTCAGCAAAGCCTTCGATCTGGTTTCATACGACATCCTGTGGCGTAAATTGGAGGAAGCAGGCATACCCAGTGGCTACACTGATTTGCTTAGGTTTTGGTATTGTAATCAGGTGAACTATGTGAGATGGGCGAACAAATATTCCGAGCCGTACGGGATGGAGTGCGGGGTGAGGCAAGGGGGGTTGTCCTCCCCTAGGCTCTTCAATTTGTACGTGGATGCACTGATTCGGGAGCTCAGCGGCATGCGCGTCGGCTGCCATATCGGCAAAGTATGCGTAAATAACATCAGCTACGCCGATGACATGGTCCTGCTGGCGCCCTCGGTCAGTGCACTAAGATCACTTCTCGCAGTTTGTGAAAAGTTTGCGGCCTCGCATGGTTTGCTATACAATACCAAAAAGTCACAATTTATGGTGTTTAAGGCTGGCAGTAAATGTCCCAATGTAGTACCCCCTATAAAACTGTACAATCAACCCTTAGACAGGGTTTACATGTTTAAGTATCTGGGTCATATTGTTTCTGACAGTCTTAAAGACGACAGTGACATTGAAAGGGAACGCAGGGCGCTGTCGGTCAGGGCAAATATGTTGGTTCACAGGTTTGGTCGCTGCACGGATACAGTTAAAATCACACTTTTTAAAGCCTTTTGTGTATCTTTTTATTCGTGTAGTTTATGGACCAACTATACCAAAAAGGCCTACAGCGCCCTGCGTGTTCAATATAATAACGCCTTCAGGGCTTTGTTGCGGCTGCCGCGCTTCTGCAGCGCTTCTGCGATGTTTGCGCTGGCAGGAGTAGACAGCTTTGAAGCTGTAATGCGCAAAAGGGCCGCGTCTTTGCTACACCGAATACGCGGCAGCTGCCACAGCGTCCTCAAGGAGATAACCGACAGTGGGGATTGTCCTCTGATCGGTCACATGATTGGAATAACTAGATCTTTATACACAATTGATTACTAACATAGTCATTAAGTCATTCATTTCATTGTACTAACAATCTGGATCGCAGTTGTCTGAAATAAATATTTTTATTTATTATTTATTTATAAACGGCGAGATAGTACTTTGGTAGAGTTTGGTTAGATGACTACCAAGGATTGCGTAATAATAACTCCGTTGAAGTTGTAGAAGGAATGTATATTGTAGTAAACTTAACCTAGTATTTATATAAAAATATGTACACAGTTGACCAATAGCAAAATATACATTATAGCCATTCAGAGCACTTGGACACAGTATTTGACCGTTATTGACCGTTACAGAATATTAACCACCTATGTTTTCTACACATCTCTGTCTAATCATTACACTATCTCCCTTATCGCGGCAGTGTCGGCCGGCCGCGGCGAGAGCGTGGAACGAGACGGCGTCCGGAAGTGCGAGGGAGCGCGCGAATGTAGGCCACCATAAATATTTCCGCGGCTTCTCGGCTCTTTCTTACGGCGACGGAAATAGTAGTGAGAAGACGTGTGCTAGCTGGGAGCGCGCGCCACGATGCGTGTCGCGCTGCGATGCGTAGTCTTCGTGTGATAACAAAAACAGTTCTTATCAGAACTACCATCTGTGTTTCTGTCGTGTAAAAGCTCTTTTCAGGGCTGTTTACCTCTGTGTTTCTGTGAAAGACGAGTTGCGGCTGTGGTAGCCACAGTACGAACCATATACGTAGCGGTAATAGAACCCATCATCACATACACAGCTCCAAAGAACAAAAAGCGCCTGGAGGCGGTACAGAGGGGCTTTGCGCAGAAAATATGTAAGGCTTATAGAACCACTTCAATAACCTCTGTGCAGATTCTCTCTGGGACCCTACCTCTAGACCTACGCATCCAGGAAACAGCAACCCTGTACGAGGCAAAGAGAAGATACGCAGCCGATTTCTTACCCCCTGGCAGGAACCTGGAAAACAAAGTTAAATTTACAGACTTTCCACATCCATCCAACACTACTGCCTTGGGGTATGAACTCCTCGAGGATATGAACCCGGAAACCCAAGAACGCCACGACATCTCAGGTCCACAGGTTTATACCGATGGAAGCAAGATAGAGGGTAGAGTAGGAGCAGCCCTCACGTGGTGGTAAAACGGTAAGGAGACAGGAAGCGAAACCTTCAGCTTACACCCAACCTGCACAGTCTTCCAATCGGAACTATATGCTCTCCATAAGGCAGTGCTAAGGGCAAAAGAGAGCGGAACGGACACAGTGAACATATTAAGTGACTCACGATCTTCACTGGAACTACTGTCTAACCCCGCTCATCTACACCCACTGGCAAAGACCATTAAGGAGAACATATCAGCCATGAATGCAGAAGGGAGACAGGTGAGGCTGTTTTGGCTAAGAGCACACGTTGGAACAGCGGGAAATGAAAGAGCTGACGAGCTCGCAAAAACAGCCGCTACAACAGAAAAGTCAGAGCCAGACTACGCAGAATTCCCATTGTCTTATGTGAAGAAAAAGATCAGGGATGAATCGGTCCAGAGATGGCAGGATAGATATGACGCCTCTGCAACGGGATCAGTAACCAAGGCCTTCTTCCCAGACGTACGCGAGGCGTACCGGCTGCTGAGAGCAGTAAAACTGACCCCGCTCCAGACCCAAATCTTCACAGGACATGGCGGTTTCGGGGAATACTTACATCGGTTTAAGCTTCGCAGCTCCCCCGGATGCGAGTGTGACCCGGACACAAGCGAAACAGTCTGGCATATACTATTAGATTGCCCGCGGTTCCAACTGAGCAAGCACAACCTGGAATGCGACATTCAAATGGAGCTGACCAAAAATACTATGACAAAAGTCCTAAAAAGTGCGAAGTTAAGAACCACTTTCTTAAACTACGTGGAATCAGTCGTCAAAATAATAACAATGCGGAATAACGCAATACCACAGTGCACACCCACGACACAGGACACACAACAACAAATACAACAACTCACCACACAGAAACCCTCACAAAGTCAACCTAAACCCTACAATCTGCTGGCATCCGGTGAACCGGGAGAGCCTGGTATAAGGCAGCGGGAAGTCGCGCTGTTCATGGACAACAACTCGGAGCGGCTAGGAATCGCATTCTGTAACGCCATGGTACGAAACACGGTCTATATTTCACCCGGTTTCGGCGCACTTATCAACGGAAGTACCTTTAAAACATCAATGAGACTAAAGGTCTACAACGAATTACCAATTGTAACAATAGAGCAGCAAGAGTGTAGAATAGTGCGAAAGAAAAACAAGACTATCGCACTATTCTCCAACGAACTGCATGTTACGGAATTCGAACAGGCATGCAAAGTACTTACGAAGATAGGAGAGCGAGGGGAGAAAGGAACATCGAGACCGGTTAAGATCAGTCTGGATGCGATGGTCGTAAGCTACCAAAAAGGCAATACCGAGGACTACCTTGGGGCCGTGGCAGCTTCTAAATATCACGAGGTCGTGGTCTATGAGGACAGAGGCCAAAATCTCAGCTTCCTTAAACCACGACCAGCAGACCAAAACGCACCACCACCACCCACAGATTGCTGGGAGCACCCTATAGTCAGAACTGACATCAGTGGGTCCGAGCGATTGGAACTTAGGGTGAGAAGCGAAAAGTGCCAGACGAAACGGAGTGCGAAAAAGCTGAGCGTCGACGAGAAAGAGGAAACTCAAGACACACTCTCCACTATGACAGCAGCACTCAGCAGTGCTTTCAGGGCGATCCCGGAGATGATCACCAGAAAAATAACGAGGATGAGGAGTATAACAGCGATCGAGAAAGCAGTCGAAAAGTTTACCTCACCACCACCAGAGGAGGAAACAAACCCAAGAGTGGAACGCACCAGGGCAGACATGGGACAAGTAGCTCCACCGACTCTCAGACCAGCCTGTCAACCACAGGAGCACATGCTAAACGCCTTTATCGAGTTCGTAGCGGTAACTAAAGCCACTAGAAAAGTCAACGAAGACACTTGCAAGGGCATCACGCAAGCGTACAATCTTGACAATCTGGGACTGCTGCGAGCTAAATTAAAGGACGCAGAGGCCGCAATATACGACAGCGAACAATCCAAGGTTATCCATGGACAAATGTCGGGGTCGTATATGGTGGCATACAGCAACGCGTGTGGCTTCGTGGGACAGGACGAACAACTGAGTAACTTAGAGGAGGGAAAACTTGTCTTCGAAACACCGTCCGAAGACCCCATAGTCGTAGTCGCAAAGTGTACGAAGGTCATGCTCGACGACAGAATAATCGAAATGGCTAACACCATATCGGGAGATCTGTCGAAAGGTAAGGTCCCGGAACACTGGACTATACCGACAATTACATGGGTCAATGGAGTCCCTGGTTGTGGCAAAACCACGTGGGTAATGTCCCAAATAAACCCCGAACAGGACATAATAATCACAACCACGACTGAAGCAGCAAAGGACCTCCGAGAGAAACTGGCAACGAGAATAGGGGAAGAGAGGGCGAAAAGGAGAGTCAGAACAATGGCATCTCTACTTGTAAATGGTATGAGTGAGGGAGAATCGTGCACACGCCTCATGGTGGATGAAGCCCTCATGAACCATTTTGGATCCATTGTACTGGCTATCCAAATAGCGAAAGCCAGCGAGGTGACTTTGTTAGGAGATAATAACCAACTCCCATACATAGATCGCTGTAATCTCTTCACCTTGGAATACAACAGACCTAATAAAATCACAGAGGTTACTAAGGAGTTACTGTGCACCTATCGAAACCCCAGGATGTAGCGTATGCCCTTAGTGAAATCTACAGCGGCATATACTCAGCCAATACTCAAGTACAGTCCCTTTCCCTCAAGCGCTTCTCAGGTGCAGTGATCCCAAAATCGGAAAGAACCCTATACCTCACTCACACCCAAGCTGAAAAGGCAAGCCTACTCAGCCAAGGATACGGGAAAGACGAAGGATCACGCACACTTACCATACATGAAGCACAGGGGCAGACTTTTGAGTCAGTGGTGATAGTGCGCACAGTATCAAAAAAATCCCATCTCCTAAAGAGTGTTCCCCACGCTGTTGTGGCCATCTCTAGACACACAAAGTCTTGTGTTTATTACACAGACAATGCCACCGACGACGCCACAGCTCGTCTGATAATCCGGGCAGAGAAGGCTACACCAACAATAATCCGGGACTACAACCTGCGGATGGCCATGCGCAGGGGCGACGAGCAAGTCCGAAACAAGATATTGGCCAATCCACTAACATAACTAACTCCATCAACCAAGTCACTAAGAACATCTTAGTACTTAAAGGCGACGACGTAGAGGGATTACTTTACTCCCCAAACACAAACACTAACACAAACTAGAATAAGAGCAATATTGTTTAATATTGTATAGCAAATCACAAGGATAATAGAATTCCAAAACCTTATAGAATAATACAAATATGTAATAATAATAACAAAAAAAACAAGAAAAATATATGCACATATACAAATAAATATAGAATAAGAAAATAGCAATAATAACAACAACACAAGAAAAAAAGTTATCTTAAGTAAAAATAAGAGACGATGTTTAACTTATAAGAGAGTTATAGCATAAACTAACAACCCTAGTAATAAGTATTGTAAAAAGCACTGTAAATTTTTGCGCGGAGCGAAAATAAAAATTAACCCAACATAACAAAAAACCTAAATCAAAAAAGGCACGGACCAAAGAGTCTGTGGACTGTAGTTTTAATAATAATAAAAAAAAAAACTCAGATACTCCAAATGATTTTTTACTTGACCTTATTCTGAAAGAAAAACTTAGTAGTACTGCCTGCTCTGTCGAGAGAGGACTCGGTAGGTCTTAGTATTAGTAGACGACCCGTCTGGTGTAGTGGTCGAGAAATCGCCTATTACGCAGTGCAGCGGGTTGCGTGTCCGATTCCCGCACAAAACAAACATTTGTGTGCATGAACATGTCTGTTTGTATTGGTCTGGGTGTTATCTATGTATATCATGTATGTATTTATGTACAAACAAAAAAGTATTATATCAAGTAAGTATTATATCCGTTGTCTAGTACCCATAACACAAGCTTTGAGTAGCTTACTTTGGGACTAGATGGCGATGTGTGGGAATGTCCAAAGGATATTTATTTTATTTATTTATTACTATCTTCTACGCTTATAAAGAACTAACCATTGCTTGTTTACCTACGTGTTTGGTTGTTTGTTTGGAGGGTTTGCGCACGTGATGGCTTTTGTTATTAACATTTTAATAAAGTTTTTTTTTAATGTTACTCATGTTAAAAAGTGACTCAATTGCTGCTTCTGGTTATTCTTATCAACCTGTTTTAAGGTTTTTCGCATTTAACAGATAAACGTAAGTTCGTCTTTGCAGAACAGTCGCGACTTGTGTTCATTATGTTGTTCATTCCACGATCGTACTTACAATCATAGCTTGTTAAGGAGTACGAAATGCCCGTACATACGGCCGTAGCCGTAACACAGTTACAGACATCGGGAGTAGACGCCCTGTTTGCATGTCGAATTCACAACATTTAAAAAATACTAAAGACATATTTTTATTTTTTTCCTAAAAGAACTTAAAAATTAAGTCACCTGTATAAATATTTCAATCACCACTCCTTTTCAGTATTTTCTCTAATAATACTCGTTTAAGAACTCTCAATTCTAAAAAAGCGTAAGTACAAGAGGTTGGATGGTGACGAGGTCACGACTTTGCTATATTCGAAAAAACAAATTTGACGTTTAATAGTGTTGAGGTCTGTAGCAATTTTAGAAGTAAGATATCGATGTCTATACATCTATTACGTATTTACTTTATTATGTAATATTACCTTATTTAAGTTTTGTTAATAGTAACTTCATATTGATTATGCATATCCATGTGATTCGGGATCTTCCTAGTCTACGGGGCTAAGATGTTCGTACCACCGCAGACGGCTCTCTTGTAATTTATCCGGGATGGGTCTCACTTTAAAGGTGCCTCTTATGGGCGTATTTCTGACATTATTATGATGTGATTATTTAATATATACCTAGTCTTGCAATAAATATTGTTACAAAGAAAAAAAATCTTTTTAATGCAAATAATATGTATAACTTTTACAGTGTGTTAGTTTTATACATAAATATAAAACAATTTAAAATATAAAAAGTTTATTCGAAGTGGTCTTCACTGGCTGCAATACAGTCCTTTAAACGTTGAGGCTAGTTATCAATAGAAGCACGCACTCTTTCCATGGGAAAATTCTTCACTGCCAATCGTATGGATTGTTTTAGGGACTCCAAATTATCATAGCGTTTAGATCAAGCCGTACTCTCTTAATCTGACCATAAATCATAATCCAGCGGATTAAGATCGGGATTAGACGACGGCCAGTCTTCAGCTCTGCATGTAATTGAACATGGTGTTGTTCAGGGGCTTAACTACCTCCTCAAGTAGGTATAGTATCTTGATTCACTTGTGCCGATGTTTTGATACCTTTTTCACAAAAATATGGCTCAGTCACTCCTTCACAGCTAACACCCCACCAAACCATCACTGAAGTCGGGTAATGGCCACGTTGAACTCTGCCGACTAATTGGGAAGTTTCCTTAGAGGTTTGAGCATAAATACGGTCATTTTGTTTGTTAAAATGTTGCTCAATTGTAAAAAAAAATCTTATCCGTAAACAAATTTTTACTGTGAACTCCCTTTGCGTACCGCTTCAGTAGTTTTTTCGATTTTAACACCCTATTCTTTTTTAAATTATAAGTTAAAAAACACCAGTGCGTCTCTTATAGGCTGCAAGTCCTAAGTCATCTTTTAAAATACGCGTCAAGGTTCTGTGTGCTATCTTCACCTCCCGGGATAAAATCTTTTGCTTTCGGACAGGATTTCTGCGAATTCTTTCCCTTACTGCTTTGACCACCTTTTTCGTTCGAACACTACGTGGACGGCCAGATCTTTTTCTGTCATATACAGAGGAGGTCTCATTGTACCTATTGATAGCCCGGTACAAGAACACTTGACTACCAAGCGTATGGAGAGTTTTAAAAATTGCATTTGGCTCTATACCAACTTTGTATAATACAATAACTCACAGCGATGCGGTTCTCTTTATCACCCCACTCCATTTTAATATCGCAAAATATTATAAAATGTATTGATGCCAAAATTAGAAAGCACAATGAGCAATCGTTTACAAATGACAGATTTCAAATTCAAATGTAATATCTTTCTCATTTTTAATTGTTACAATATTTATTGCCAGACTGTGTATAATATGATGTCTTATTTTATTTTTCATAACTTCTAATATCAATCATATTCCGAATGAGGAATAATTATGATTATTTTGTATTTGAACTAAAAAAAGAATGCATAAAGTACTTTTTAATAATCTGCAATCTACCATACTGTAAACTATCGATAATGTTCAATACAGCGACACCACTAAATGTCATAGTGCTGTCACTATGACATTTAGTAAGACTGATAGCAAACAAAGACGTAACCTGTAAAACGCCTCTTCTAAGTTCTTTTCATTTAACGTTAAAAATAAAGCACAAAAAATCTGATAAAAATAATTAACGAATAAAATATATATGTACCTAATCGAATTTTCATACCTTAATACAAATGTAATGTTGTCAATTGCCGAAATTCCGAGTGAATGCGAGATCGATGCGCGTAGGTATAGTTCGCGCTTCGTCCGTTTGTATGAAATGAAGTTGGTAAACAGTATAGATTTAATAACATAACCGTGGAAAATGCGTCATCGTATCGTATCGTACCTACTAGGAATGATCGATATTCATCGATGATAAATAAACATAGATTGTTTAAACACCGATGCAGATGTATTGACATCAAATTAAGGATACATCGATGTTTTATGAATAGAATATCGGAACGGATTTTTTCTTTATGACGCTATCAAGCATCCTAAGTAGTATTATATTATCTGGGCTAAAACTTAAGGAAAATCACCTACCCAAGTCAATTTTAGTGTGCCCAAAAAATACTGGGAATGCAAGTTTTTTTCTTTACCTTCCAATAAAAAATCATTACATAAATTAGGTCATTTTTTTAACGTTGTTTTTTTAATTGATATTTATCGAACATCGATTCCTTTTAACTGACTTAAAACAGGTTCTCAGTTCGACCTGTATGATTGTTTTTCTGCGAATATCTCACGTTCAACTGGACCGATTTTGATGCGGTTCCTAATTAAGTATTGGTTGCGCTGAGGAGAAGGTTAACTTTTTATGAAAAAAATAAATGTGTTTCAATTATCCCAAATATATTAGATGTGTCGTAATTTTCAAATAAATAGCTGCTATCATTTATTCGAACTAGTATTTATAACAGTTACATTTAAATTTATTTGCTGGCAACACCGATATATTTTGGAGGGGAGTTTTGTATTCGGGGAGAGCGCGGAGTCCGGCAGTTCAGTTGGTTTGCGGCATCAAGTTGAAGAGGTTGTATCTAAAGTTGTACCCTGTTCGAAGAATAAAAGTATTGAAAAAGTCTAAGTGTTATAATTTCATTACATATCAGAAGTGAGCAGGAATCTGCAGCCCACAAAGAACAAGGTACGTGAAATAGTGTATGCTTGAATTATGACCAAGTTAGTGAGAATATGAAGTGATAAAGTTAACTATTACCAAGTGAAATTTATTTTTAAATAATACGATTTTTGTAGCACGTGGTCGGGGCTACCCTCCGATCGTGCTACTTAAATTCAAAGCTTTTGAATCCACGTGTGCCGTAGTGTGCTCTGTTTGAGGTTGGGGCTACTCTCCGATGAAACTGGCACAATATGAGGGCACGTGTAGTTGAAAGCAATATTTAAAAATTGATAAAATTATTATTAAAACCTAAGAAAAACTGTCGCATATTTTAAAACAAATAGTTAAATGAGGTTTTAACCTGGTAAAAAGACAAAGCGTAGCTAAGATTAGGATGTGTAAGCTTAATTTAAGTGTGGAATTCGAATGCTTATACGTGACATTGTGTTCTGTGCATGGTCGGGGCGACTCTCCGACTGCATTAAGCATAATGCGATGCGCATTTGCATTCGAATTATTTGAATCCTCGTGTACGACGTTGTGTTTTGTGTATAGCTGGAGCTACTTTCTGACAGCACATGATACGGAGTATACTTGTATTTAAATAAGTTGAATCTATTGCCATTAAAGTCAAATCGTGACTAAGGCAGCATAACTTAATCCCTCAAGCGTATGTGAACGAGACACAATGCAAATTCTTTTGTTATGCGGTTGCCTGCAACCGCTCGGGTGTTGAAGCACTAATTCAAGTGTGACATTCAAATGCTTATGCGTGACGTTGTGTTCTGTGCATAGCCACATGGGCATGATACGAAACGCATTTGTATTAGAATTATTTGAATCCTCGTGTGCACCGTTGTGTTTTGTGCATGGCCGGAGCTACTTTCCGACAGCACAGGCATGATACGGAGTGCACTTGTATTTAAAATATGAGTGGGACGGATAAACTTAATTCAAGTGTGACATTCAAATGCTTATGCGTGACGTTGTGTTCTGTGCATAGCCACATGGGCATGAGACGAAACGCATTTGTATTAGAATTATTTGAATCCTCGTGTGCACCGTTGTGTTTTGTGCATGGCCGGAGCTACTTTCCGACAGCACAGGCATGATACGGAGTGCACTTGTATTTAAATATGAGTGGGACGTATAAATTTAATTCAAGTGTGACTTTCGATGCTTGTGCGTGACGTTGTGTTCTGTGCATAGTCTAAACAAATCCCAGACTGCATTGGCATGATACGGAGCGCTTTGCATTCGAATTATTTTAGTCCCTATGTGCGACGTTTTGTTTTGTGCATCGCTGGGGCTACTCTCCGACGGAACAGGCACGATATGGAGTGCATTTGTATTTTAATAATGTATTTTGTCTGGGAATAGTTAAGTGCGCTATGACCCTGACGAGAATAATTTGCCTTAGACTGATTATGTGTGTCAGTTTGTACTTAAATAGGAATTGCTTTCGTAGCTAAGTGCGATACCTGGTTGATTTCTTTGTCTGGGAATAGTTAAGTGTGCTATGACCCTGACGAGACTAATTTGCCTTAGACTGATTATGTGTGTCAGTTTGTACTTTAATATGAGTTGCTTTCGTAGCTAAGTGTGATACCTGGTTGCTTTCTTTGTCTGGGAATAGTTAAGTGCGCTATGACCCTGACGAGAATAATTTGCCTTAGACTGATTGTGTGTGTCAGTTTGTACTTTAATATGAGGTGCTTTCGTAGCTAAGTGTGATACCTGGTTGCTTTCTTTGTCTGGGAATAGTTAAGTGCGCCATGACCCTGACGAGAATAATTTGCCTTAGACTGATTATGTGTGTCAGTTTGTACTTTAATATGAGTTGCTTTCGTAGCTAAGTGTGATACCTGGCTGCTCTCTTTGTCTGGGAATAGTTAAGTGCGCTATGACCCTGACGAGAATAATTTGCCTTAGACTGATTGTGTGTGTCAGTTTGTACTTTAATATGAGGTGCTTTCGTAGCTAAGTGTGATACCTGGTTGATTTCTTTGTTTGGGAATAGTTAAGTGTGCTATGACCCTGACGAGACTAATTTGCCTTAGACTGATTATGTGTGTCAGTTTGTACTTTAATATGAGTTGCTTTCGTAGCTAAGTGTGATACCTGGTTGCTTTCTTTGTCTGGAAATAGTTAAGTGCGCCATGACCCTGACGAGAATAATTTGCCTTAGACTGATTATGTGTGTCAGTTTGTACTTTAATATGAGTTGCTTTCGTAGCTAAGTGTGATACCTGGTTGCTTTCTTTGTCTGGGAATAGTTAAGTGTGCTATGACCCTGACGAGAATAATTTTCCTTAGACTGATTAAGTGTGTCAGTTTGTACTTAAATAGGAATTGCTTTCGTAGCTGATTATGCTACTTTATTGTTTTCTTTGTTAGGAAATAGTTAAGTGCGCTATGACCCTGACGAGAATAATTTGCCTTAGACTGATTATGTGTGTCAGTTTGTACTTTAATATGAGTTGCTTTCGTAGCTAAGTGTGATACCTGGTTGCTTTCTTTGTCTGGGAATAGTTAAGTGTGCTATGACCCTGACGAGAATAATTTGCCTTAGACTGATTAAATGTGTCAGTTAGCAATTTAATATAAAATGATTTCGTAGCTAATTATTCTACTTGATTGTTTTCGTTGTTAGGGAATAGTTAAGTGCGCTATGACCCTAACGAGAGTAATTTGCCTTAGACTGATTATGTGTGTCAGTTTGTACTTTAATATGAATTGCTTTCATAGCTATGTATGATACCTGGTTGTTTTCGTTGTCTGGGAATAGTTAAGTGTGCTATGACCGTGACGATAATAATTTGCCTAAGACTGCTTAAGTTTGTCAGTTTGTACTTTAATATGAATTGATTTTGTAGCTAAGTATGCTACCTGGTTGTTTTATTTGTCGGGGAATAGTTAAGTGTGCTATGACCCTGACAAGAATAGTTTGCCCTAGACCGATAAATTGTCAGTTTCTACTTTCATATGAATTGATTTCCTCACTAAGTATCCCAACTGGTTATTTTCTTCCTCACTGGATATTTTTATCCCTTTCGAGAATAATTTGCCTTCATACTGATAAGTGTGTTAATGTCAGACTGATTAAGATGTACTTCGATATGAATTAATTTTATAGCTAAGTACGCTACTTCATTTTTTTCCATGCCGGAGAAATAGTTAAGTGGGCTATGACCCTAATAGGAATTATTTGCGTTAGAGTGATTAAGCGTCACTGTCAGACTGACAGTCACTGACAACTTTTATATGGATTGGTTTTGTGACTAAATATGCCAAGTGGTTGTTTTTTTTCGTCGGGGAATTGTTAAGTTTATTACTTTTATATGGACTGATTTTGTAGCTAAGTGTGCAAATTGACAGGTTCCTTGTCAGATAATAGTTGAGTGTGATATTTCTCTGACGGAGGCTACTGTGGCTGATTATATGTCCGTTTGTACTCTAGTATGAACTGAGTTTGCCACGCGGTTATTCTCTTAATGACATAGCTTTTTGATACAGTGATTTAAGCCAATGGTAAACTTACAAGTGGCTAACATATCCAGATAATAATCTTGATGCTAGGCAAAGTTATAATGGTGATGAAATTTTGAGTGCTATATTAATTACCTGCCATAAATGAAAGATATTTTTATATGTAAAAGTTAAATAAAATATGCAATTTTTCATAAATATTACCTTATGCTGTTGTGCTAATTTTTTCATAATTGCTTTTATTTTACTTTTTACAAACCCTTGAGAAAAATATTTACTCATAGCTTCGAATTCATAACTGCAATTTTCTGGTTCAAAATTAATATTCTATTAATGAATAAATGTTTCTGCCTACTTGATTAAATTCAAATCATTTACTAGCAAAAATTTGTTAAAATATAAAATGCTACTTAAAAGCACAGGTTCACAGGTTTTTACAAAAAGCAATGCAAGGCGTGAAAACTTTATTTAAATGACATACAATATTTTGTCCCATAGCGAAATCTAATTTATCAATATATGACAAAGTTTTTCATATTTTATTATTATAAATTATAAGTGTATCATTATTAATTTCTACTAAGTTATGAAGACAATTCTCAGCCAATCTTATCAGTTAATCTTATGATGATTATACAATAAAGGCATCTGATGAATTCAAATGATTTTGTTTCATGCGATCTGATGAGTCTGCATCACACGCGATGTCGCGCATGAGCTCGAAAGAAGCAAAGACCCCACGGTGAACGATGGAGGATGTCACTGAGAGGCAGAGCCGAGAAGGAAGACGTGTAGCTGGCTGGACCCACTCAAAACTCCAAATTATACCCTAATACAGCTTTGGGGCAATTTTGGGGGTACCTCATGCTGAGCAGCATAAGAAACTGTCACTGTTTTCAATGTCTCTTTTCAAGGAGTTGAATATGTTGTAGTAAGTATTCAATTTAAGTCGGTACATTTTATTAGCTTTGAAATAATTTTCTGCGTTATAATACACTTTTGTAATGACCTACCCTCTTGAGAGTTTCCTCTTTGTAACAATTGTTTTAAGTGTAGTATTGGTAAGTCTATAAAACATTCTGATGATTCATTAAAAAAGAAACGTTTCCCCATGAAATAATCAATCAAATAATCCCAAAGAGCAATATTAAGCAGCTAGTATAGCTGTAGTTTAATTTTTCCAAAGACATTCTTACGAATAGGCTGTTTGCCTAAGCTTTTAAAATTTTAGACGAAATATTATTTGAAATTTAATTTAAGTAAATCGTAAAGCAAGTACCTATTATATATACTGCCTTAGGCTCTATTCTACTGTTGTAGTTATCAGAACACGATATTTGACATATTTTTATCAAATACTGCATTATATGATTACATTCAGAACAACAAAAATAATACATAAAAGCAAGCTTTCATTTTTAATTCTTACAACTTATATCATTGTATATTTTTCTTTCGATGAGTTTTATAATCATATCATAGTGTTTCTGTTACTAAACTATCTTTGTTTTCATACTATGAAAACAAGTACCGTATCTTACCTAGGTCTCAGTGGATTGAATTAGTAACACTAGAACCATTTAATATAATTTCACCATCATACTAAAAAACTATTGCTTGATTCAGAATAAGGTTAATAAATTTGGGAAAAGAATGCTTATTTTGTGTGTATTCATCTTAACTTGCAATTTCTTGTGCGCACAACCTCATTCCCTATCTTATGGGTTGTTTTCGCTGAATTTTTGGTTCACAAAAAGGGTATGATTGTGATTTCTTTTTTAAATTAAGTAAAAGTACGCCACAGCTTTTTGCTTGATAAACCTTAATTATTTATTGCTCCCAAAGAATACAATTCACTTGACCAGAGATATACAAAACACAAATGGTATTAGGAATCGCAAACAGGTGCATTGACATGTTACACGAATTATTTTTATTTTTAACTTTTGGCTAAACTTTAACAAGAATCGAGTCATTCATTAAGTATCAATAATGTTGCGGGTGGGTTTGATAAAAGTTTCGTTCTTGCCGGTTCTCCGTTCGCATTTGAGAAACGCATTACGTAACTGTAAGTAACTGTAATTGTTTTTTATTATAATTTTAAAAATAATAAGTGTAATAAACTTTAAATCTAATTTGATGATTTATTGGATTTGAAATAATTTATACACTATTAAATATAAAGATCCTTTCGAAAATGTTATATCATGCTTCTTTTAACAGATAAAGTGAATATGATTTAGTTTTTAAGCTGTCTGGCAAATGTTTGGTACATTACACCTTGATAATGTAAATGCAATACACTGCACTTTTTATAAACAAAATATTTAGGTTACATTACAAAACTTTATTACCTATGTTTGAAGGTTAGTAAATGTAAGATCACTATTTACAGACCAATAACATTACGACTAAAACTCTCAAAACATTCTAAAGCGTATTTTATTCAATTTAATTCTTCATAATGTGCACTTAGCGTTACATAAACTATAACTTAATTGACAAATTGCACTTTAAACTTAGTTACCGCTAGTTAATGAGTAAAACTAAACAGTTTTAATGTAGTGAATCTACAAGTCTGGTATTAAGCAGCCGCTTATAAAGTTACAAGTTACGTTTGTTGAGAACGTTTTAAAGGATTTTGAAAGTTATTTAATTTTTTTATGAATATTCAGAGTACGCAAAAGTGAACTTACTATAGTTGAAAACGCCGCTTTTGATGAATGATGAGATCAATTGACAACCTTAAATAAAAACACTGAGACGGTTATAAGCTTGAGTCGAAGTAGTACATAAAATCTGTAAGATTTTAAAACATTTTTTTTTTAAATATTAGTTCTACAGCTTATAATTACTCAATGTAGACATTGTTGATGTGTAATCAAATCAATGGGCATTATTTTTTTATAATTTTACGAATTCATAGCATTTTATCATCATATCCATGAATGGTATCTATCATAAATTATCGCCATCTAGTGATTGCGTTGGCGACGCGCTGTAAGAACAATATTTAACAATGTTTGCTGGCACAAATATTTTATCTGCCATGTTTAATATTGTACAATGTTTGAATTATTTTATATAAAATAAAATAAGACCCAAAGAAAACTAAATTAATATTGATTTACAGTTTTAATTATTACTTAATCTTGATAAATCTTACCAAAATTGTATTCAATTTATTTATATGCTGTTTCGAATGGTTAAGTAGATCAACAAGACGAATTTTGTATTTAGATTTAACTTTAGTACTAGACGGTCTGGTAAATACAGAATGTTGAAATATAATGTAGAATATTTGCTATTACTGCGCGAATGTCGTAATGACTCAAGGAAATTATTAATTATCTGAAACAAATTTTATATATACTTTCTTAGCATTTTGCAACCAAATTTTCATTATTATGAGTGTAAAATGAAAATTTCATGTTTTATTTATTACACTTTAATTTTCTTGGCATTAATAATTATTCATGCACATGTTAAATTATTTAAATTCCGTTTGAAAACTTTAGATTGCACTTACATGCTATATTTACTATTCAAAATCATAAGGTAATGTTTGGTTATTTGTGTACTCGTTTCAACCCAACTGAACTGCAAGCCATCCGAGCGCCAGGAGACTGCTCGATGTAGGACGGCCGAATGTCGTAATTTTCAAATAAATAGCTGCTATCATTTATTCGAACTAGTATTTATAACAGTTACATTTAAATTTATTTGCTGGCAACACCGATATATTTTGGAGGGGAGTTTTGTATTCGGGGAGAGCGCGGAGTCCGGCAGTTCAGTTGGTTTGCGGCATCAAGTTGAAGAGGTTGTATCTAAAGTTGTACCCTGTTCGAAGAATAAAAGTATTGAAAAAGTCTTAAGTGTTATAATTTCATTACAGATGTAACTTAATGTTGAAAAACAATTGGAATGAATTATTTATTATATTGTTGTTAGTTTTAACTTATTAACTATACTTATATTTTTAACTTGTAATTTTATTTCAAGTGGTGGAACTTCTCGAAAAAAGATATGATCAGAGGCGGAATTGTGTAAAGCAAAAATTTTCATTTGACAGTCCAAAACGTACGGTAGGAATTCCACCTGAGGTGGAATTGTGTAAACCATAGAAGTATGTTCAGTCGCCGTCAGATATATTGGAGCAGACAAAGTGACCAAATACTTCTGAACAGTTTAAAATGTCAATAAGTTCCATACACTACAAGTTACCATTAATATCAGAACATGCATTACTTCATTAATATCTGAGCAGAAGCTAGTCAATAACTTCTATACACACAACTAACCAAAATTATCTGAACACTCATAACGTCAAATGTATCTACGCAGTCGGTCTTAAATATCTGAGCAATCAAGGCAAATTGCAGAAGTGCTTCCAACTTAACTATAAAAAAAAGTAAAAACCGACTTCAAAACCAAAATGCATTAAAAAGTCTTAAATAAACTCTTCAACATTAAAAGGAAAGGAATCCGTTTTAGGCAAGCAATTTCTTTTTGGAGTCGGTGCTGTGATAGTTGATGCTTGATGGTCAAAGTGATGGCACCAACTCCAAAACAGATTTTTTTTTCCTTTCAATGGTGAAGAGTTTATTCAAGACTTTTTAGTGCATTTTGGTTTTGAAGTCGGTTTATACTTTTTTTTAAAAGTTTATTTTATTTCTTCATTTTTAGTGATTACATAAGAGGGGGGGGGGGGAGTTGCACCTTATGATTCTATTTTTTAAGAAGCTACAAATTACCTATCAAGTTCTGTCATTATAATTACTGAACTCCTAAGCGTTAAGGAGTTCCACCATTAGCTCAGCCCCACAAGATGTTGACTATCAGACGTAACAACACGTCAACGTTAAGATTCTAGTAAAGAAACACAATACGTGCCTTTAAAATTTGAGGGTTTCCCTCGATTACACCAAGATCCCATCATCAGATCCCAAAATGGAAGAAAGAAACGGGACCAACTAGAAGGTACACCCTCTAAGTAGGCGAAATTTTTTTTCGATTCGGTCGACAAACGACTGAGATATGAGGTAACACAGATACAAAAAAAAACATACAGTCGAATTGATAACCTCCTCCTTTTTTGAAGTCGGTTAAATAGGGACTCTTTTCATAGTTTATATTACCTATAGTAAGATGACGCTGGCAGTTAGTAACGCTTTGTAGTTTTCAGTATTGTCATCACTGTCATGAAAGTGTCATGCAGTAAATAAATTCAGGCAAGGCGCGGGAAACGAAAAGGGAAGGACGTACCTTATTTCTCCGTTTTAGTAATTGGTTTTTTCGCGTCAATTATTGTGATTTTGTGGTGGAATTGTCATGATAATTTGTGCTTTTGAAGAAAACAATGCAATTAAAGTGGGGAATTAAGTGAAGCGATCTGATCGCGCCGTTTTACCCGGATCGCTGTTCCTGCGCTAAGCTTCCTTGTTGAGCATTGAAATGCGAACCACCTCGCATTTCAATGAGTTAGGTTAAGATAGGCTAGTTTAGTGTTAGTTTTAGTTAATAAGTGTTAAAAAATGATCAATTTTCACTAAAGAATAGTCTGTATGGCCTAGAGCAGAAGACGTAAAACGTGTATGAAAAAAAAAAAAACAGGCAAGTGAGTGTTCAGATATTATTGGTTAGTTGTGTGTATAGAAGTTATTGACTAACATCTGCTCAGATATTTATGAAGTAATGGATGGAACTTATTGAAATTTTAAACTGTGCAGAAGTATTTGGTCACTTTGTCTGCTCCGATATATCTGATGGCGACTGTACTATGCCTTATCGAGGATATTAATTTTATCGTTATGGTGTAAGGTAAGTAAACCAATCGTATTCATTTGACAGTTCAAAACGTACGGTATGCTGTCAAACGGCAAAGTACAAAGCGTTTGAACTGTCAGCTGAAGACGAAACAAAAGCTTGAGTTTTGCGCGGGAAACGAAAAGGGAAGGACGGACCATATTTCTTCATTTTAGAAATTGTTATTTTCGGGTCAATTATTGTGATTGTGCGGTGGAATTGTCATGATAATGCGTGCTTTTGAAGAAAACAATGAAGTTAAAGTGATAATTATGGTGAAGCGTACTCTAATCGCGTCGTCTTACTCGGATCGCTGTTCCTGTGCTTAGCTTCCTTGTTGAGCATTGGAATGCGGACCATCTCGCATTTCAATGAGTTAGGTTAGGTTAGGATAGTTTAGTGTTAGTTTTAGTTTTAAGTATTGAAAAATGAAAATACGATAATGAAGAATTGTCTGTATGGCGTACAGCCGAGGACGTTAAACTTGTATATTAAACAAAAGCTTGGTTTTGCGCGGGAAACGAAAAGGGAAGGATGGACCATATTTCATTTTAGAAATTGTTTTCTCGGGTCAATTATTGTCTTTGTGTGGTGGAATTTTCATGATAATTTGTGCTTTCGAAGAAAACAATGGAGTTAAAGTGAGAATTATGGTGAAGCGAGCTCTAATCGCGCCGTCTTACCCGGATCGTTGTTCCTGCGCTTAGCTTCCTTGTTGAGCATTGGAATGCAGACCACCTCGCATTTCAATGAGTTAGGTTAGTTTAGTGTAAGTTTTAGGTGTTAAAAAATTAAAATAATAATAAATAATTGTCTGTATGGCGTACAGCCAAAGACGTTAAAATAGTATTTAAAAAAAACGAAAGCTTACATTTGGAGTTTATGGCGGGAAACGAGAGGAAGAAGTTGGATTTTGTTTCTTCATGTTAGTAATTGTTTTTTTTTCTAGTAATTTATTGTAATTATGTGTTGGAATCATCATAATAATGAGTGCTATTGAAGAAAACAATGAAGACAAAGGATGAAACAAAGCAAAGCGTGCTCTGATCGCAGATCGCGCATATTTTAATGAGTTAGGTTAGGCTAGGCTAGTTTAGTGTTAAGAGTAAATATTGAATTTATAAATGAAGAATCCGGCTACGTTAAAGGACGTTTAACTTGTAAATTAAAAAAAAAATTTACAATTCCACCTCAGGTGTGCATTGCGAATTTTGATATGCTAGTTCCGCACTTTTACCGGTACCTATAATATATACCGGTACTAAGGTTTCGGGTTTTAAGTGCAGTCGCCCGCTGATCAATAACACTTATTAGAGGCAAAATTCGGATACCTTGTTACCGTAATAGTAATAGCGGACTTATAATTAAATTCAAAATTTGTACTTCCTTTTGGATGTTCAACAAATAATTGAACAAATAAATAAAACAATAGTTATTTTAAATAAACTTTATCTTAACTACATTTATTATACGATTTATACATGTAAAAATAACAATCATTGAGTGATATAAATTACGATCTACATAGGACACAATAATAAACGGTAAGATTACATTATAGAAGCCATTCAATGATCATGACTTTTACTTATTATTTTAATAGCATTTAACAACTCTATTTATATCACACAGTAGCCTTTTATAATAACAACAGCTTGTTTTTTTGGCAAGTCGCGTTGTTACTGCATCTTTAACAAAAGAATATCTAAATACACTGTAATTTTAGTCACAACAAAAATTTAAAGTTAAAGATTTGTTATGTACAACAGTACTATACCGTCATACCATCGCACAAGAGCCAAAATCGATTGCACCTTGCGTCGAATTCTGCTAAAGTGACGCCTGGTGACGCCCGTTTTTGTGTCATACTGAAAGCGATTTTGGTTTGTGGTTATACAGTAGACACCTCAACCTTTCATGTTGTAAAAAGAAGGGCTAATTCTATTGCTGCATTTCTAAGTCTGATGGATGGTAATGTACTTTATTTGGACTAAATAGACATTTTCAGATCAACTAGGGTGCAAATAGAAAATTAATGATAATGTTATCACAAAAAGATACATATCATACACATACACACCATTTCTGCATCAGATATTGTTTTTTCTTTTATTAAGAAACTTATTTATGCTTGTAAAGCAACATCAATCGCTTTCAAGCCAACTTTAGGAAGAAGACATGTCAAGACGCTCCGAACTTTCCCTTAGCATTTAACGGCAATCCCTTGTGTTGCCTTTTAGTTGGTAATATAACATAAAACCATCAATAGTTCTATTCTGGTTTACAGTACAGTGTCACTACACTCACGAATCACGCACTACACTATAGTCCTTGTCCTTGTATTGCCGAATATTGTAAACAATCTTAGCATTATTTCTGAAATTATTCATTTTAAAATAACAAACACAAAACTCACTACCTATACAAGATGTTTCAATCCCGTAAAGAAAGAAGGGAGCTACTCAGAATAAGCAACTTAACAACTTTTTCCTAGAAACATGGGTTTAAATATGCCAAAAATATATCATTTCTCCATAGACATACCCATCTGGTCACGTGACCGATTTCGTATGGGAAGTAAATTTTTTTTGGCGCTATGTTTCTAGAAGAAAGTTGTTAAGTTACTGAATCTGAGTGGCTACGTTCATTCTTTACAGGTTGTTTCAAAACACCTTGTATTGCAAACTAAGGTCAAACAGTAAATTAGTTTTGATAAAGATATCCTTTATAAATAATAATAAATATCCTTTGGACATTCCCACACATCACCATCTAGTCCCAAAGAGCTACTCAAAGCTTGTGTTATGGGTGCCAGACAATGGATATAACACTTAAATACTTTTTGTTTGTAAATACATACATGATATACATAGAAAACACCCAGACCAATACAAACAGACATGTTCATGCACACAAATGTTTGTGTGCGGGGATCGAACCGGCAACCCGCTGCGTAGTAGGCGATTCCTCGACCACTACACTCGGGTCGTCGAGGATAGTTCACAATATTCCACAATCACATTACAATCACTTCACAACACATCACTGTCACGTCCCTCGCGCCGGCTAGTACTGCGAGCGCTGGAAGCCGAGCCCGACGCCGCGCATGGTGTGCGTGGTGGCGCGCGCGACCTCGTACTGCGCCTGCATCGCCTGGAACAGCTCCTCCTGCTTCTTGATCGGGTCCGCCGCCGGGGGGGGCTTCTCCGCGCACACCGCGTCTGGGGGGATGAGGGTAGAGTTGTAGTGATACCTTTGTCTAGTACTTCAGCTAGATTTTTTCACCGACTCACTTGAGTCAGTGAAAAAATCTAGCTCCTTCTATTCTATAGCTTCTAGTTATATTATGTAAAACACCGTTCATACTTATGAACGGTGTTTTATATAATATAACTAGTGGCTACTCGCAGCTTCACCTGCGACCTACCTTTCAAGTCTAAAACATAAAATACAGATATTGGAACAAATGGTCCTGTTTGAACTTTTTTTGACAGTTTCTATTCAATAATATAGTTTCTTTATGATTTCCCATTACAATCTGATATACAAGGCAAGTACTTTGTATACCTGATTGTTGGAGTATTTGATGTAGGCTTAAGGACATCCTTGGCACCTCCTTGTTGAGTAAGGTCAGTAATGAAATGAGACCTATTAGTTTTGTATATTCAAGTGGATCCACAGTTAAAATTGAAGACCAGGAAGGTACACACGGCAGCACGTCAGACTACTACACTTTGACCTTGAGCGCTTTGAAAGTTGAACGGAGAGAATCGTGCGAAAGAGACAAATATCCTATTTCAGTCCTACTTCAAATGAGTCGTGCTGCATCGCTTCTCATGTGATTTTGGCTGGAAGGATGGTGTGATTTATTGAAATGCAAACAAGCGGTTGCGTATTTCTTTACTTTTCGTTTTTTTTTATGATATAGAAGCAGCTTTGCAGATTATATATTTATTACTTTTAGTGCCTGTATAACCGGTTCCTGTTAAAGTTCCATATAGCTATCTGGAACCCGTGAAACAAGCCCTTAGAATACTTTTTGAGTTTTATCTCATTTAAACTCTTTACGCTTTCATTACACTTTCAAAGAATGCTTTGGCCCCCTTTTTATTAATTACTATTAGTTACGTCGCCCGTTTTTAAAATAACTATTTATAAAAGTATCGTGAGAAGTAAAATAGCGCTTATGCACTCAAAATGCACATTACTTTTTTAACTGTCTTTTGATATATTGTTTGAACCGTTTAGCCTTAGGTAAAGCATTTCAAGCATAATGTAGATAATACCCGCTTGATGTGCGAAGTGTGGGTTCAGTTCCAGTCTTGGACAGAAACATTTTATTCCAAGCGTTTGCAATAAGTGCAATGAACTAATTATTACGAATGACTGACTTATTATTACGCTGTAACATTACATTTTGTTCTGCATTAGCGGCAGGTTTACCTACCACAAACCATTACAAAATAGTGAAGCTAAAGGGCAAATCACAACTGATAATCTTCACTGATCAGATTGACGAGTTCAGAAGGCACTTAGCCTATCAGTTCGCGGTCATGCAACCATGAGGTTAGTCTAGTAGTATTATATTATCTGGGGTCTTAAGTTAGGCTAAGAGCGCACATTTGGCGAGACGCGACAAAGAGAACGAAAAGATAACAATTGAAACTAAACCCTAACTTAATTACATACAGTTGAAATAGCAAACGGCTCGCTCGCAAGAACATCCCGATGCCACAAGAGCCGCCGCGCGACTCTCACGACTACTCCTACTAGCTTCAACCGTATTTCATTACATTAAGGTTTACATTAATTGTTATCTTCCCGATTTTTTCGCCGCGCCTCGCCAGCTGCGCGCAAAGCTAAGTTAACTTGTTTACGACTGCTTCACGTTCGCACGACCGTGCCAAAAACTAGTGAGCCAAGGGTTGAACCCAACAAACGATAAAGTATTAAAATCCTAGTCTGAGATTTTAGTCCAATTGAGCTCACGGCCTCCAAATTTGGTGAGTCCGATCGCATGAGCTAATATTATTTCGGATATTTAATATCTATATCGGATAGGTAATATTGATTATTTGGGATATTATAAAGAAGATATTAGATAGTATTGAAGGCCACAGAACGAACTATCGATGGGGTGACGATTTGACGAGTTTTGAAACGCAATAGGAGATCCGAGGCATGATAATGGCTCATAAAAAAGTTACTTTTAATTTTCTGATATAAATAACAAAGTATAAACTAGCTATTGATTAGAAAAAAAATAATAACATCATAATAAGTGAAAAAAAAATATTTATTTATTAATAACTTATAACAGCATGCAGCATAATAACTTATTTATACTAAGATATTTATAAAAACGGCAGTTAAAAAATGAAAGAGAATTACATACTCCATCATAAAATTTGCAAAATTGTCGCTTAAATTTGTAACAAAATGAATACCTATAGAAACAGAAAAACAAGCTCACCTAAAGAATTACAATATTTATTTTATAATAAAAACTCTCGACGATATCTTTATTCATGATTGATTGATGATTATAAAAATTTGCAAAAACAATAATATCTCTAAAACTTTTTTAAAATAGATGTAATATTAATTACAATATAACATTTTATGAAAAAAAGTTAACTTCTTGATAACATTATTAACAATAAAATTTGTAAGAATAAAAAATCATATTAAACTTCTCTACGCTCGTTCATTATGGTTATGCTATCATGAAAAAAGAGGCAAGAATTATTTTTTGCTCAAATTATTATAACTTTGATTGGGAGTTCTAAAGTTACTTTTTTAAATTATTACCAACCTAAAAATAAATCTGGTTAAACAATTCAAACCTAACCATCTTAGGACCAGAACTACCATTTATTTATATATTTTTACCTTTTTGTGTGTCCAACTGGTGATTGGACAAGATTATCAAGATTTACAGACAGAAGATCGAAAATTATTATGACAGTAGTAACAAGCAATATGGCTGAAATTCAATGTCAAATTCATCATGGTTTGTAGGTAATAATGACATGTTGATGCTGATATTACTATTGACATAGATACCTACAGTTCTCTTGCAGACAACATCTAGGTGGAGAATAAAGGTCACAAATAACACAAAATTACCTACGTTAAAGTCATTATTTTTGTAAATAGGCCCACATAAGGCATTTTTCCATGTTCTAACTTAATGTTATCATACCACAGTTTCGGAACTTTTTTGGGCTACTACTGAGAAGATGGAGCGGAACAAACTCAGACTTTATTATCTTGCCACTTTTTCAAGATTTACAATAAGTTTAATACAATTATGTCTTTGTGAGAGCCGAACATTAATTTGTTTGCTCACCATTAATATGAACCCAGGACTACCTACTTTTCTCGTCGACAAATATAACAATATTATTCTCCCAATCAAAATATAAATTTCAAAGCAAAAACTAACTCTTGCCTCTTTGTGATGAGCATTTAGTTCTATTTTCTTGTCTGGCCGGCAGCACTTCTTCCCCGCTTCCTTCAGTCTCCTCCTGACTGTATCCAAAGAAATCTAAAACAAAAAAAACAAGTGTCGGTTCCTTTTACATAGAACATGATAGTGTGAACCAACGCTATACTGCTGCAACTGTAAAAGCTTGTATGGCCGCAGCTGTATAGGCCCTGATCACACTTTAACTTAGCAAACCAAATGAACACTTTATGATTTTTTGATATTTTTGAGACTTATTTTTACTTTTATTGTTATGATAATGAATTATATTATAATATAAATTTATTCATAACAACCACTGAGATATCGGGCGGATACGGAAAATAAATAAAAACTTCATTACTATTAATTGCACTTGCACAGCCAAAGTTGCTTTTTACAAGTGCAATTTATATTATTAAGTTTGTATAGTGACAAAACATAATTATAACTTTATTACTCTTTTTTCCCTTTAAGGAGGGACCTAACTAATAAATATAACTGTGAATCGATTCAATTAAAAGCAAAATATATTTTTTTTTAAACTCTAGCAGGGGTATAGTCAATAAATTATTATAGAGTATGCATTGGGCGAAGGATTGCCTTTGCAAATTTTCCATCAATTCTTTTTTATAGTCGGTCTATTTCCTGAGAGTTTGAAACAATCAAATAAGTCAGTATTTAAGCAAACTAAATGCCAGTGTTTTAAAATATGCTATATATTTTTTCATTCTATTTCTATGGATAAATCTAGGATTGATGCAACAAACTCACATTGTAAGTAGAAGAAGTAGCTCTCGTACTGGGGAAGGGATCAGCGGAGTGTGCCGCGACTATGGCCGCGTCCTCCTACTCTGCCGTCGTGGCTCCCTCATAGCGCTGGCGGTAGTGGGCTTCGATGGTCCCTGACTCTTCCCACCGCCACAACCAGAAATAGTTTTTCGCTAAAACAAAACGTCAAACTTAGTTTATTTGCTATTTTAAAAGTTATTAGTAAAACCATCTACAAACAAATATTGTTGATGGTTTATATATATATATACCTATCCACATTTTTCAAGATAGAAAATGATACCTAGCTAAGTAAATGACACATCGCTCAGGTATCAAATGCCCGCCGGCGGTCGCGTAGGTAAACAAACAAGATAATAACAACAGATTGTTGTTAAACACATCCGTAAGATTCATCCATTTTATTTTGTAATGTGATATTAAATTGAATCGTTATCTGACAGTCAAACACTCGTAATAAAATCAAATAATGAATTGAGTCTTTTGTTATAATTGTTACGTTTATTTATGAAAATTTTAAAACTCAACTTTAGTTAGCTAAAAGTGCTTCGAAACAGTGAGTAAACATGAAAACAAGTAAATTATTTGGGAAACTGTTTGTGTGTCTATAAATTCGAATGAAATTAATCCTTCCTAAATCTTTAAAACAAATAAAAATCTCACTTCAGTAACTAATTTGAGGTTTTAATTAATGTGAGGAAAATCATAGCTAAGTTAACCTGCTCTTTTTGTTTACACTTTCAAAAATAACGAATAAGTAAATAAATAAATAACTTACCGTTTCTCCAGCTGATCACAAATGTCTTTCACACGTAACACGCAATTATTAGCGCAAAAATCACTTTCACCAGTAATGCCGAAAACGTGACTGAGGAGCTCGGATCCGGTGGCAGACTGGCGGCGGCGCAGGGAGGCGTGGCCAACCCCCAGTATTTTGTCTCTATTGGCCGTTAGCTTTGCGTCTAATCACACATTGGCAAATTTTGATAAAATAGACAACTTCACCAATAATATTAAGGAGACTTTCTTTCTAACACTCCATACTGCGTGGTAGTTATAGATATGTATAATGGGTAGCATGACGTGCTGCCGTGTGTACTATATGAAACAGCAGTTAAAATTTAAAACCAGGAAGGAACTATCGAGAGTACTACCATTTTACCACCTTGAGAGCTAAAACCGCTAGCACCTCGCGCTGTATTTGGTTCAGGTTTAAAATATTTCCCAATGTTTCGAGTCTGTTACCGAGTCTCTGCCACCTAACCACTTTCAAGTGAAAATCTCTTGCACACACGTGACCAATAACAACAAGACGACGTAAAGTCCGGTGTTCTTAGGAATATTGTTAACAACCTTGACATTCCTTAAAAAAAAGAGTTCGATTTTAAAATAGGATAAATACAAAACTCACAACTTACAAAGGTAATTCACCGTTGAATACTTAGATGTTTTGAAATCAAATAGTTTAATAATTTTATTCTGTGACATTATTCTAAAAGTTATAAAAAGATTGTTTACACTATTGGACTACCAAAAAAACGAACTATTAGAGTTGTGATTTTAGCTCTTAAGGTGGCAAGGCGGCGGTGACCTTGGACAGTGACGTAAAACCTAATTTTACCTGGATCTTTGATCCCCATGAGGCGCATGAACTTGGAGGCCTGCCGGCCGTCCGAGTCCTGCGCGAAGCGCGCGCCGGACCACTGGCCGGCCGGCGCGGGCGCCTCGGCCGCCTTCGCCTTGTGCGACCACAGCAGCTTGCGCTTCTGCACCTGACAATCAACGATAAACACCACTCAAAGAACATTACATATATAAAAAATTTTTTCATCTCTTCCATTTGGAAAAGGAGAAACCCGTTTTTGGGCCTACCCTATATTTTCATAGATGACCCTATTTGAATCTTATCTGAAATGGTAATGGCCGACGGAGAAAAAAGTTGATTTTATTATTTATATATTGAACCTCCTCTATAAACGCGTATTTTGAACAACTTCATTGGTTGCTACTATCTTTGTAAACAATTTCGTTATGTAAAGTAGGTACAGCATGTTATTCAGTTTCAGTTAATTGAAAAATCGATTTTTGAATTTATGATTTATTATTGCATTTTATGACAATCTGATAAATAACTATTTGAAAAAATAAAAAAAGTGTATTAAGTACTACTTTCTATCTACACATTATTAACTATTTTTAATTGATTGCACAAAACGCGAGATCAAAAATCGACTACAAAATCGATTTTTGATCGGACAACGGACATGTAGATTCTTTAATTGTCAACATGTGTGGTGGTGAAGCATAGCAGCTATTGTAGTACAGAACATGTTGTGAGTAAGTAATGAATAACAAAAAATATATTTAACTTAAGATCAGACTTATCATAATATTGATGCATTGCTTGTACTACAAGAGCGCGGGTGGGAACCGCCACAACGCAAAAGTGCGATAAAACCTCAAAAACATGCACTTTTCTAATTAAAAACTAAAATGGGTGACATAACCTCAAATGTTTTCATTGAATTATTTTACTAGTTTGGCCATTGCAGGACACCGTGAAAATTTGCCTCGTGAGATATCTCTATATACTCTAATTGTTAACCGATTTTTAGCTCTGTAACGTCAGGCCAAGTTTCTATGAAGTTCGGGTTTCTCCTTTTACTTTCATGTGAAGATAGACGGGTGGAAAATAGCTTTTCCATCCCTAGGGTGGAAAGTCATTTAGTTTTAATTGCTCCGATCAGACACGGAGTTTAAGATGATTGAGTCACATCATATTATTAAAATAAAAAAGCTTTCCATATCTTTAAGATTAGCTAAACATTAAAAGAGTCAGTGATTTTAAAAATGTACAATTGGTCGTATTTTTAATAATTTAAAATCTAGGATTAGAAACCAGCGTGCTAGCCACCCGACCACGGAGGTCGCCGGCTCGCCGCAGAATGTAAAAGATAGAGTTAAATGGTCAATGAGGTCACCTGGTCGAGTATCTTGGCGGTG
Organism: Pyrausta purpuralis; assembly: GCA_963924145.1. Taxonomy (NCBI): domain Eukaryota; kingdom Metazoa; phylum Arthropoda; class Insecta; order Lepidoptera; family Crambidae; genus Pyrausta; species Pyrausta purpuralis. Next base: position 2,086,972 of record OZ001663.1, on the reverse strand, counting down.
TTGACCGCGCTGGGGTTGTAGTAGGACGGCAGCGACGAGCCCGGCGCGTCGCCCGCCGCCGCGCGCAGCTGCTGCGCCGTCGCCATCGACCCGTCCGGCGTCTTGATTTGTAGACCTGGGAAACAGTTCACTTGCTTACCATTTTTATTATACAAACTATATTTAAACGACCTCCGTGGTCGAGTGGCTAGCACGCTGGTTTCAAGCGTCGCCGTCTCGTGAGGTTCCGGGTTCGATTCCCGGTCGGGGCAATGTAGAAAACGATCTTTTCTATATTGTCTCGGGTCTGGGTGTTGTGGTACCACCGTTGTGTCTGATTTCCAAAACACAAGTAGTGCATTGACTACTTACTTTGGGATCAGAGCGATATATGTGATTGGTATTTAAAAAAAAACTGTAACGTTCAATACGCAAAACCTGAGAGTTGATTGTTATAGCAGAATTAATTGAACCACTTTTTATAATGGGTCACATTTTAAAGAAAAAATCTTCATTTAAACATTGCCCTGTCTATTTATTAACAAGACAAGCCGTCACGTGCGCAAATAAACCTAATACGTAAACTGAGCGCATATCAAGTATCGTATAAATGAGCAGTTCCGAAATATGAAAATCGCGTACAAAATAACTTGGCTAAGGATCCTAAATCTTTTAGGAAATTATCAAATTAAAACGCGATGCCACCTCAAATACTAAAATGAGACAAGGTAGAATTGCAAGACCGTGAATATGCAACAGAATTTGCAAATTAATTCTCTATTACGTGTACAACAGTGAGACACGGCTGCAGCACGTGAACGAGGCGGAGGCGACGTTTAGGCGTTAGTATCAATGCAGTCGCCGAAATTCCGTACATAATTTGTCAATTTCCAGCTTCCGCATCGCGACTTTATCGATACTAACGCGCGTTAGCATCGCGACTGTATCGATGCTAAAAGTAGCGCCGTGTGTAAAGCTTGCCAATTTGCGACTGCATCGATGCTAAATGCCGGGTCTTAGATACCAATGCTCCAGGTTAACAAAACACTTACCCATTTTTTCCATAACTTCTAGCTTCTTATTGACTTTGTACGAAGACGGACGGTAGTCGCCAGACTGCGGGGAACCACGTCGGTCGTTGCTGCAACCAAAAAGTAACGTTATGCACGGACAACATCACATCAAACTTAACACTGCGGTGACTTATGCCGTTGTAATAAGGGCCAGTTTGCAACAATAGTGGGTAGCCTGATGTGTTGGCGACTGTACTTTCAGAGAGAAAGCAAGGGGTAAAATTTTGACAAATCCACTTACAGAGTAACAGTGATTTGTCACACTCACACATTTACAATCTGCTATTATTGTTGAATTTGTACGGAAAACAGCAAATCAAGGTAAACACTGTGATATCACAGTGTGTAATAAAGACTAGTTTTCAAGCAGATTGGCCTTATGTGCTGGCGACAATAGGCTAGTTGACCAAATTCCAAAACAAAATTACACTTTACGATGTATTCATCAAAAAACATGACATTAAAAAAACAACATTGACATGGTTTAATTATAATTTGAAAAATCCACTTGAATGGGCCTCATAAAGGTTGGAACTGTCATGGTGTCCTAATTGATGACACTGCAATCGAATGCCTTAGCAAAATAATACGGAAAGTTGTATATGACAGCAAAAAAAGCCTGCCATCGGGCAAGGTCTGACGTCACATGCTCTGATAGATGTTTAAAATCACGTGACAAAATGTGTGTTGGGGACAAACTTAATTAATAAGAATATTAATGATCCTAATTTAAAGTCAAAAATTAGTTAGTTTTTAGATATCTTCATACCATAATTTATCATTAGCTCCAGGTAAAAAATATATACTGTTGTTGTGAGTTGCTGACAGAGCTCTCTATGGTCTGATATAAGCTCTGATAGTCTGCATAAACACTTTATAGCATATTATTTTTTCCAAGCTGCCGTGACTAATTGTATTATACAGTGTGTCCGGGATAGGTTTACCGATATTGGAGGTACATTTTTAAAAGAAAATTAACAAAAACTTTTATTTATGAAATAATACAAAAAAATTGAAAAAAAAACCTTTCCCTAAAGTCTTACTTACCTATCTCGATGATTTTAGTATGAAAAAGCGAAATTGCTTAACAAGTTTTCGGTATTTTTTCATGAATGAAAGTTTTTGTAAATTTGCTTTTAAATACGAACCTCCAATATCGGTATACCTATCCCGGATACACTGTATATATTTTTATTAAACTTGTTACCTGGTACTAGGGGGCGGGGGGAAGGCAGCGCCCCGGGACCGCGAGCGGTCGCGTCCGTCGCGCTCGGGGTGCCGGTGGGACGAAGACCTGCAAATGGAATTACTTTACATAACCAATACAAAATGGCCTATAGCATAACCTTATTGTTGGTTATAAATATAGGAACTTTTGTAAAAAAAAAACATTAAATGAAATGTGTCATGCATGGAACGGAATTGAATCAAGGAATGAAAGGGATGGAAGATTGCTCGCTCTCTGACGCGAACTAGATAATGGCGGACATCGCTCCTGTATCTTTTTAATAATTTCAATAAATAAACGGGTTTGTTAACGAAGAAAGTGTTTTGCTCAAGATTCCCAGTCCTAAATAAATATTGGTTACAAATAAGTTGAAGAATTGTTATCGAAACCTTCTTGAACACTACACACACACACACACACACACACACACACACACACACACACACACACACACACACACACACACCACACACATAAACATATTTTCATATAAATATAGCTATTTGGTTAAAATAAAATTAAAAGTTTTGTTTCTGCTGTATACATGTTGTACTAAATTAAAGTAATATTGGACACCAATCATATAAATTGCTCTGATCCCAAAGTAAGTAGCTAATGCACTTGTGTTATGGAAATCAGACAATGGTGGTACCACAACACCCAAACCTGAGACAATATAGAAAATTTTGATTTCTATATTGACCTGACCGGGAATCGAACCCGGGACCTCGGAGCGTCTTCTTGAAACCAGCATACTTAGCCACTACACCACGGAGGTCGTCTTAATTATTTTAGTGTATTTTTCCTAAACACGACACTCCCTTTGTTACAGAGCGGGGTCTCCTGCCACAGGTACCACGCGTACTTACTAGGTAGGCTCCAGCCTTAACACTGAAATTGTTTTTTAGAAAATGAAATAAACTTTTTTTTACTGTATTACCTACTTTTAATACCTCAACACCCGAGCGGTCGCATGCGACCGCATAACAATAGAATACCTATTGTGTCTCGTTCACATACGCTTGAGGGATTAATACGATTCGTAAATATCAGGAGCGCGAGCGTAAACGTTAAAATTCACTTATAAATACACCCACGGCGTATAAATTAATTGCTTTTTTGCGTATTAAGTATTCAGCGGTGTGCTTAGAAATTGGCAATTAATTTGCTCATTATACATTGGCCAATTAAACCATACCTAAATCTTACTTAATGGATTTGATTTTGGTCATCTTTTTTATTATTAGAAAATACACAGCTCTTATTCCATAAACATAACTTATCTTACATTCTTAACTTACAGCCAATAATGAATTTACTTTATATAAATATAGCAAGCAATTAACAAAGTTGACACGGTTTGTCTTGACACAAACTGCTTTTTTATTATTATTATTATTAGAAAATTCAAAGCTCTTATTCCAAAAACTTAGCTAATCTAACGTTCTTAACTTACAGCCAATAATGAATTTATTTTATATAAATATAGCAATCAATTAACAAAGGTGACACGGTTTGTCTAGACACAAACTACAAGTGATATTATGTAACCTGTGTGAGCTTTAGTAGTTGATACTAGATTGACACCATCGACAGATAAGCTCTAATCAAGATATAATTACCAACGGTAACGCTAATCAAACCTTATAAGGACATTGTGAAACAGGCCGTTAATGTTGATTTTGTGCTTTAAAACTATTTGATACAATTAACGACATGACGACGACACATTAAGAATTAGGTGTTGTGGTACCACCGTTGTTTCCGATTTCCATAACACAAGTGCTTCAGCTACTTAGCTTGGGATCGGAGCAATGAATGTGATGTCAAATATTTATATATTAATTAATTGATGGAATCATTTAAATATTCAAGTAATGATAAAAAAAGAAATATACCTCCTCTCTTCAGACCTGCGGCTTCTGTCCCTGTCTCGTTCGGATCGATCGCGGTCTCTGTCTACTCGCCGATCGCGGTCGCGGTCAACGAATCTGAAACAATCAATGGAATAATCAAAAATCTGACAACAACTCGCGCTTTAATCGATTAACTCTCGTTCCGGAGATGTAATCGATTTTAGAAGCAATTTGGCACGTCTAGGGAAAAGGTGAAAAACTTAAACAGTTTATAATGTAGACATCTTTATGCAAAAATTGCATCTATGCAGAGTGGTTATTTTCATAAATGGCATCCAAAATTATAAATACTGGTTAATAACAAGTGACGTTCGAGATTAAAATGTCTCCTGGCTGTATCCGAAAACGGCGATCAACATCAACTGAAATTGGCCATCGCTGCGGAGTACTGTTTATACAGGGTGTTTCAGTATGTAATAATAAAACTAGAGATGCGTCGAGATTACCCAGTTCATTTTTTTTCCAACCAAGTACTCAGCCGAGTAACTCGGTTTAAAATCAAATTCTGTTTCGGGTGTGTAAACTATTACAAGCCGGTTCGCGCAGAATTGGCTTTAATCTAGCCACTAGAGCGCGATGTTACTAAAGCCCCATTACTTTAGAATAAGCTGACAAAAGACAAGAGTCCTTTCCAGTGGTAGACAGGGCACCAAACAAGGTATCTAGAACTGGCACGTTTAGCACGAGTGTTACTATGTGCACCTGCAAGCACCACACATAGCGAGTGACATCTACAAAGAAAAAATTAATAGGCTGTTACCAGAAAGTGAGGAGAGCTTTGTGTTACTACATCATAATTTAAATTTATAAAATTTCACATATTGATTTTTTTTCGTTAACTAGTTCGCATCATTTTGTCTCATTACAACTCGTTTAGTATCATAATTGAGATTGTGAAAGATCTCTCCTGATGTTTATATGATATCTACCGCAATATATTGCTTTACTTAAACCGAGTATACTCGGCATTTAAACCGAGTTACTCGGCCGAGTACGAGTATCTCAAAACCCGCAGATTACGCCGAGTACTGAGTATTAACCGAGTACTCGGCCCATCTCTAAATAAAACTTAAAAGGCAATAACTACAATGAATTTCATTAAGAAAAATACCTCATATGGGTGTCAATTCCAAAACCCCACTATACGGCGGTGATTTTTTATTTTATTTTTACAAAAAATACCTTACTAGTGATATTTACGGCAGTTTGATCTCGCGTCGTGTATGTAGGTGCTCAATTATGGTATTATTAAAAAGGAACAAAGTGAGGTATGACATATATATTAAAAAAGCGCTATCAAATAACCTGTTTTTTATTGCCAAAAGGAGAAACTATGTTTTAAACAGTTTTTTGCGCATTCAGGCAAATTATTCTAAAATAGTATTTAAACGAGACCATTGACAATCTTTTTTTTTTACATAGCATTAAATTAATTGATCAACTTAACAAAGTGGTGTTTATATAATTCTTGTGGAAATAAAAACAAAAATCACTGTACTATGGTGGGGTTTTAGAATTGGGGTCATATGAGGTATTTTCCTCGATGACATTTATTGTAGTTATTACTTTAAGTTTTATTATTGCACGCCTGGACACACTGTATAGTGCTTAAGTGTGCGGAATACACAAGTGTGAAATACTACGTATCTAACTGCATGCAATCTCTCGTCAATCAAATCTTCGTCCCCAAGCACCCCTCGTTGTCTTTTTTAGTTTGAAGTGATGCCCATTAATGTTTCGTTCGTGCAAGCGATCGGAAGCGAACCTGTGCGAGACGGCATCCCGGTCGTCGAGCGGCGGGGGCTCGCCCGCGAACGGACGCAGGTCCATCAGCGCGGGCGGCTTCTCCTCCGGCCGGTCTCCTAGCAACCCGCGGCGCGGCGGACCCGAGGGCCGATCGCGATCCGGCTTGTCGTTCCTGTGACAATATACTGTTAGCCACATATTCAATATGACGACCTCCGTGGTCGAGTGGCTAGCACGCCGGTTTTATGCGTCACCATCTCGTGAGGGTCAATGTAGAAAACGGTCTTTTCTATATTGTCTCGGGTCTGGGTGTTGTGGTACCACCGTTGCTTCCGATTTCCATAACACAAGTGCTTTAGCTACTTAGCTTAGGATCGGAGCAATGTATCTGATGTCAAATATTTATTTATTTATTTCCAGCTTCAAATTAGGTTAAGGTAGATTTCGGACTAATGCGGCCCACTTTTATAGCCGCGCGGTTCCGATGGCCGTATGCGGCAATAGGAGCCACATTTCTCGGCAGTCTATCTCAACATATGCCTTCTTGCAGAATCAGAATCACTTTGAGACATCTTAAAGTTGCTATTACTAGAAATCCTAGCCAGCTAAAGCAATCTATGTCAGCATTTGTCGATGATATCGTGGCATCCATAAAACTAGTAGATGTCGACTTTAAAACTACGATTACGATCTTCGTCTTTATTCACTTCATTCATTGAACATTATTACATAAGGCATTTTCCCACTGCACCGGACCATACCATGACCATGCTAGGAACGTGTAGGATAGGACAAGCAGAATGATACACTCTATCTTGCCAACTGAACCCATTGACAACATGACAGCATGCAAAAAAAATATATTTGGTGGTAGTAAGCGAACCGCGATTCGTTTTATATTTTGTTGGCAAGGTGTACCGAAGGCTCCAACCCAGAAGTGTCGTGATCTATCCGACAGTCTGCATCAGCAGGACCCTCAATGCACAGACTAAGTTTCTGCGACGCCTTTATAAAGGTCATCATACGCGGTTACAACCCGTATGCTCACCTGTCTATGCAACGGTGTTGGTCGGTGATGGAACGGTCTAGAGGGCAGGGTTTCATAGTTTTCAATACAGTAAATATATATATTTTTTTTGTTTTTATAGTGTTTTTTCACCATACAAACTTAATAATATAAATTGCACTTGTGACGGTGGCCGTGTAGTATAGGCATACGTCCGGATAGCGTAAGACACCGGGTTCGATTCCTCGTCTGTCACACATCCAAAGTTGCTTTTTACAAGTGCAATTTATACAATTTATATGTTTTTGGCGGACACATTCCTAGCACGGCATGGTATGCTACGGTGTACTAGGCCTTTACAAGATCGAAGAAGAATTTCCTAAGCGGCGTACGAAACCGAGTATCTGAATTTGTAATTTTTGCCGCTTCTACTTTCACGATTGCGAACTATCACACATTTTAAGATAGAGTAATAAAACATTGTATTACCGATAGCGGTCATCTCTCCGCGGCGAGCGTCTGTCTCCGCGATCCTTGCGGTCATCCTCGCGACGCGGTCTCACCGGCGACTCGCGCCTGCGGTCCCTGCGCTCGTCACGATTGCGGTCACGGTCACGGTCGCGATCGCGGTCGCGGTCTCGACTGTCATCTGGAATATTAAAAGCTATTAGTAAACTTGTTCAGTCTTATTTCAGCCTAAGTTCACATGACCCTGTATGTTATCAGCATTCAGAGGACTCTATATTTTTAGATAAAGAGTATATTTTATTTAGTTAGGTCAAAAGCTTAACAATAAGGTTCATGCGGAACATACACTTTCATTTCATAAACCAGATCACTTCGTGTGTGCGGCAAGTGGAACGCACCCAACTGCGTTTGCAACGACTACTCAAGTAGAGGGTACGCAGAGATAGGAGGCTAGACATTTTTATTAGCCAGTGGTTTAGCTTCATTTGAATTTTACAAACAGTGGACTTAAAAGGTACCCTGCCTTTGAGGATTATCAAATTAAAGATTTTGTGTATATTTACAACATGTCGATAAAGTTGTTGGTTGTGCCATGTTAAGCATTTTTATTAAGATTACTAATTAAGAGGACTGTAAAATTGTTTTTTTGTCTTAAAAAAAAAAAAAATCTTTGATTAGCGAATACTGAATGCAATCTTTACTTTTGAATTAAATGCAGTGCATAAAATAACATACTTATTTACCATTTATTTTAAGGTTTATTTCGTTATACCATATCAATAAATACACACTAGTGTATCGCAGTATTTATTGATATGCGTATATTAGTAGAATGTACAAACTGAATCTTGTATACACAATAATCGATCTTGTATTCTAATGTATACTTTAAAATTAAAAAGATCTCAGTGTTCAACAATGAATTACCTATGAAAGTTGTGAGTTTTATGTTTATAAGAAAATAAATATCAAGATTGTTGACAACAATATTCGCCAAACAGAGAAAAACGGACTTAACTGAACAAAGTATACGTAACGATAAAATTAACTAAATAAAATAAATATTTACCTGAGCCCCGCCTCCCGTCGTGCGAGTGTGAGGAGTGCCTCGACGAGGGTGCGGGCTCCGCCTGCGGCAGTTCGGGCTCCGACTCCGCCTGCGAGTCCTGCGACAACCACCCATACATCTCACTCTGTGTTAAAGATACAAGGTTAAAGGTTCCATGGCCTATATTAGGTCAGATAAACAAGATTGCTACCATACAGCGTGACTTGTAATTCGACGTATTCCTCTTGGCATGTGAATAATGCATCTTATTTCCAACAAAATTAACCCTATGTCCCAAAATGTCAAAATAAATCCAGTTTTCTATCGACCAAATTAGAGAATCAAAACAAAATTTTATAAGAAATCACTTGCTGTTTTAAAATGTTTGACTTTCGTGCCAGTCAGTATTAGTATTGATAAATGTTAGTTAATGTATTGGTAACTGATAAAAATTCAAAGAACTTAATTCAAAACACTAGAATTTTATTTAATGATTTTTTTGCAGTTAATTCGGGATTTTCGAAAAATATTGAAATTCTCGATAACGAGACACTTTGTTTTTAGGGACATTAGGGCTTAGCATATACACATGTATAATTATTCTATCATGTTAATTATGTTGGAAATAAGAGGTAGGTATTACCATCCTAAGAGAAAAACGTCGAATTACTAGTCACCCCTGTCGGTTACATATAATGTGAGTACTTAGCACTTAACAACAGTGGTTTCGCTACTGTTGTGCGAAAAATCAGCACATGGTAATAATCTCATTTCAAACAATTGTGAGAGTGAGAGGCGTAGCAGTAGTATTTTATGACGAATAATATGCTGACTACCAAAATAAATAATGGTATAAAACGAAACATAAATTGGCCTAATTTCCCAATAGTAGTTTTATGCATTGATCTTGAAAATATCACGGATCATAACAAAATACCGGAGCTTTCGCTTCTTCGTCATACCAGAATTTTAAGATACTTATTTGATTTTAACATACGACATAACAGTATCAAAGGTTGTAGTGCTATATGTCACTAGACACCAGTACATAGTGTAAATACTAATTCTGAACAGCAAAATACAACTTCTTATTGGTTATTCAAATAAAATTAACCAAATTAATTTAATTAACCAAAGAATATGTAATATTTTCTTGAAATGTAGCTTCCTATTTTTGGAAGATTTGTTTTAGTTTTCTTCAAACAATTTTTGAAATCATAATTTATGTTACATCAATTATTGAGTTTACAAATTTCATAATTAAACAAACAATTATTTGTGAACAAACCTCATCTGAACCCTTAACAATGTTAAAGAGCATGGTTGTAGTGAAGTAAGGAAATGAAAGAAAACAGTTAAAAATAAGTAAAAAGCTATGTTCAAGACAATTATAAATATGATTTAAAAGGCCTTATTTTACCGACGTTAGATAATATATTGGAATATTTGTAGAATATAAATACAATTCGCATAATTTGAAAACGTCACCCATTTGTCAGCAATCATTTATTGAAATGTGATTTTAAAATTGGTTGGTCTATATTTATAACCGGATAAGTTTTATCTGACGTTGGTAAAATAGACCCTGAATCGTATAATTTTATACATAGATAAGTAGAGTGAATTCCTGTTACTGGCTTACTTACCAGTTCGTAACTAATAAGCAAGACAATATAAGAATTAAAAGTTGCCGTTTTATACAACATAAGGTTACAAATTCTTCAGTACTTGAATATTTTTTCTAGTACCCTGATTTCTTAATCTGCTTATTATCACACTAACTGTAACCATCTGTAATCGGTCAATATGTTGACTCATCACAGAAGTAGGTTTCAAAGTATAATGGAAATTTTGTAATCAAAGTTATTAGAGAGACAAATGAATAGCATCACTTTCAAAATAAAAATACAAACCAATTTCGGATTTTCTTCTCTATGTCTTAAATCCTACCACCACCTATGTTCACTGTGAATAACGGTTTCAAGTTACTACAAAAGTTAATGTTTAGCACCACATCCATAGAAATGAAGCTAATTTAGACTTTGGTACCCCGTTAACACAGAACAGGATTGTTCATATCATATCCAATCAAAAGTCTGCCTGTGCTATAGTAAGTACTTACGTGACTGTGCTGTAAGGTCTAGCGTAGCGACGGAAGCCAGGTCATCTCGGCGGAGCCTCAGCGTACTCGAGGGGGGTATTTGACTTTTGTTTTGTGTCAATTTACAAATGGGTAACATATAAAATAATAAAAGTGTTAATATCATCGTTGAAGACAATTCAACAAGTTCTTATTTTAAACTCTAATTTTATTTGTACGTTGATTTGATAGTAGTTATGAGAATCAGAGCAATAGACAGAACAGATGCAATAATTTATATATATTGATGGCAATGCGAAATATATGGGTCTGTCTCTAGTCTAATCTACGTGGGAAGAGTGGGGGGGATGTTGGTGGTAGTTACCTCGCTCATGTCCATGTTCACGTCGTCGTAGTTGGTGTCGTCTTCGCGACGACGCCCGGGGTGCCCCGCGACCTACAATATCAGTCTATTGTCAAGCAGAGAACACCGATTAATATCCATTGCTTTGTTTATATTAATGATGAATCGGGTGGGTAAGAAAGCATTTGTCGATGGACATAACTTGGTCAATAAATTTTATGAGTACAGTTTTATAATAAGAAATAATATGAATTTCTAAGGGACATACGAGTTCGGACTATTGTCACTGTACTTTTAGATTCAAAATTCCATTTAAATCAAAAAGATATATGATTTTCTTTCATCCTTCATTTCTTTCATTCAACATCAGGTTTGCTTGAGAAAGATGTTTATGATTTTGACCTAAACAAAGCAATAAAAATGCGTCATTTGTACAGTCTTATACTCTAATTTTTAAGTAGATAAGACCAAAATGAAATTTGGTGGGTGGCCAGTTTTGCATCAAAAAAAAAATTATGTTCCTAAAGGAGAATGCCCAAATCTGTCCCACTCTAATTAAGCAGAGTATAAGCATGACATATAAACCAAAATTCGTTTTTTTTTATTTTTATAATTCATATTTCGTCGCCGTAGAGTGAAAACCTCGTATGTGTTTTTGAGTAAACTTTGTAGGAGGTGAAAAAAAACGTCTGGTGAAAAATAATTGTACTACGTAGAATTTTGTTTTAATTTTTATTGTGAGTAAAACCAAAGTTGTTTCAATCGTCATTAATAATGTATATGCACTTTGAACGTCTGTTTTCACGATTTTAACATGCTCCGACCTGTCGTCTCGAGGTAATCACAATAGTTCACGCGAGCGAATACGAGGTTCTCATTGAACGTCATAGATAGCGCAATTTGTATCAAATGAGCGTGTGAGTTAACTAGAATGTGCGTCGCGAGGTTTTCTTTCAAATAATGTAATAATAAAAAAATGGGCAAAAATGCACTTCCGAGGTTTTCACTCTACGGCGACGATTTGTTTGTACGATACGATACGATACGATACGATACGATACGAAGTACTATTCAGCCAGGATCAAAGCCTGATCCGGTAAAACCGGCACACCAAATAGCACGATTTTTAAAAGGAGGGACACGCTCCGGGATGGGAGAGGAGACCGACTAGCCGGAGCCTATCGGCCACAACCACCAAGATATGCATCGAGTGTGGTCTAGGAATATTGGGAGAAAGACGGGTATCATAAGAGGGCTGAGCGTTGATGAGGTGGGCAATCTGCCTTTGTGGATACGCTTAGGAGTTCTTCTTGATCTTCTTTGGTCCTTTTGATTCGGTTATAAGGTCGATGCACTGCTTTGGTACATATGTTTTGAACTTAATAAGTATTTCTCATAAGTTGGTGCATTCCACTTACGTCAATTATGTTTGGCTGGCGTCCTTTTAAAGCTCGGTCCACTCTAGCTTTTTTTTTTAGCTCAAGGTGCTTCTTTGACTTTGGTCATTATGACTGTCGTAGGCTTATAGCTTGAATGGCTCTCCTGACGTTACCCATCAAAGTACTCGTTTGCTCGTAACTCACTGCGCTCCGATGTTGATTAAAGTTGGTGTCTTCCGCTAATAGCTTGTTACGCTATCTCGACGTAGATCATTGTAGATGTCATCAGTTTTCAGCTCACTGCAGTCCTTCAACGTAGACCATTATAGATGTCGCCAGTTTTGAGCTCGCTACACTCCCTCAGCGTAGACCAATGTAGCTGTCGTCAGTTTTTAGCTCGTTGCGCTCCTTCAACATAGACAATTGTAGTTGGCGTCAATTTTTATCTCTCTGCGCCCCCTTTACGTTGACTATTGTAGATGACGCCATTTTATTGCTCGCTAAGCTTCCTCAACGTTAACCATTGTAGCTGTCGTCAATTGTTCTCTAGCTGCAATCCCTCAACGTAGACCAATGTAACTCTTGTCAGTTTTCATTCAGCTCGTTGGGCCCCCTCACCGTAGACCATTGTAGTTATCGTATTTTTTAGCTCTTTGCGCTCCCTCAATGTTGACTATTGTATATAACGCCAGACTAAAGCTCCCTGTGCTTCCTCGTAGAACAATATAGCTGTCGTCAGTTCTCAGCTCGCTGCGCTTTTTCAACGTGGACCATGGTAGCTGTCGTCAGTTTTTAGCTCGTTGTGCTACCTCTACGTTGATCATTGTTAATGTCGTCCGCTTATAGCGGCGTTGACCATAATAGCTGTCGTCCACTTATGGGTCACTGCGCTTAATTAAAGTTGATCATTGAAGCTGTCTTCGGCTTATGGCTCGCGAACGCTCCAACGTTGATCATTGTAGTTCACTTTGCTCCACTGCTGTTAAATAATGTAGCTGGTGCCCAATCCTAGTCTATTAGGTTTAGTCAGCTTGTGCTTTCCTTTCTTAAGCACCTGCTTCAGCTAGTTTTTTGTTTGTTGAGTTGCCAGAAACTTATCGCTTGATGATCACCGATCTACACAATAAATCAACTCACACAGCACATATATAAGAAACCACTAGCACAAGAAGCGACACACATTTTACACACAGACACACATAATGTAAACACGATTTCGTTGTTACACTGATACATTGTTGTTTTCTGTAATTTAGGATTGCATTTTACACCTTTATTTGATTCTGCAGATTTAATGACGACTTTACTTGCTATGTTAAGATGTCCTTAAACAACCTAAAAGTAATATCAAATTAGTGCAAAACATGCCAATCTCGACAGCAACTTATATTTAGGTAGGGACAGGCGCTAATAAGATTGAAAAATAATATTATTTACGCGAAAAAAAAACAAATTTTATTTACATATTTTACCTTAAGATATTACACGCGTCTAAAGAAGCTTTTATGACAGATGCCAAGCAATCTTATTGGCCTTAGGTAATATTATTTACGCGAAAAAGAAATTATTTATATATTTTACCTAAAGATATTACACGCGCCTAAAGAAGCTTTTATGACAGATGCCAAGCAATCTTATTGGCCTTAGGTGCTACTATGTTTTCTTTGAAAAAAGAAAGGAAAAATTAAAAACAAAGATACTTTAACGGTGCACGTGTTCGTTGTTATTTAAAAGACTTTTTGAAATGTTTTAAAGTCGCTTTTTAGGTGTGTTACTGGTAATTGTTTTATTGGACTGATATTCCGCCGCTTAGAGAGTTTCTCAGACTTTTAACAATATACATTTTTTGCTTCTTGTCCCGTTGATTTTTTGTTAATGACCAGATTCCATGCACATGTTGGACACTGCTGTACAAAACTATTTGTGCGAGTAATTTCTAACCCAAATACGACGTAATAGTGAAAAGGAGTTATTGTTCTTAAAAAAATATATGTAACCTTTGTTTTATGGTACGTACGTAGACAAAATTACCCAGCCTTCGAGCATTGTCACTCCTTTAAAAATAATAAAAACTTTGTCTAACAATACAAGGAAGGTATTGTGTAATGGCTATAAAAAAATGAATGGCTGTTAACTTATGTAAGGTCGTAGAAACTTGATCGAGTTCCATGTTGCATAGGTATAAGATAGTAGTATAACATAATACTTTGTGTGATTTCCTATACTACTACGATGTCTCCTTATAATTGCAGATTTCAATGTGTTAGTGACAAGGTTAAAGTTGTATCAACAATTATTTGAGAGCTACTAGCACCCTTATAAAATATTCGCGATTTTCTTTGTTATTTTTTTGGCTAAACTGTTTTAATGCTTTTCTAATACTTACATGAGTATTTACGTACCTAGATTAGGTTTATTTACGATTTTATATGGAATTTATGAATTCATGATCATGAAAAACAAAATATTAAATTAGCTGCGAATGTTACTTTTTTTGGCCATCGTTTTGGGTGATAAATTATTAGAGTCATGTTTTGAGTTTGAGTATTAGTGTGACATATTTTTCGGGAGTATTTAGTTAGATGTTTGTTTGAGTTAAATTCTAAAACCTTTGTTGATGAATGTGATGTGAAATTTAATCTACAATATGGATGGATCTCACCGAATTTGTGTCATTAGGTGGCTTTTTTCCTGGAGTTCGATCTGGATCAGTAGTTGGGCTCTATGTTTGAGGACGGAGCTGGACACGTTCCTTACTGCACTCTCACGCCTGATGAGGCTCACCATGGAACTCACGCACACACTTTAACACCACACTGGCCCTGCCGGGCTATTATATACTAGTCTAGTTTGCTTTTGAGTCCCGCCTAAAACACCAGGTGTTTATCTACGACGACTATTATTTACCTTAATAAAGCGTTTTAATAGAGCACATAATCTTTCTTAATAAAATATTATTTTGTTTACAAGATTTTACACACGGATTCAATTTGACGCGATTCACAGTACCAGCACCCATTAATTACTAACAACATTCACACCAATCACACTGAAATAAACGCGATTCACAACGTTATCCGCGTCGGATTAAACGCGATGCGCAATGATTCTAACGCCGATCACTATAGAATTAACGTGATTCGGTAAGACACTTTCAAAACACAGACAAAAAAGACTGGTGGAATTTAAAAAGAGAGCTATGAAATTATTTAATCAATTAAACCCGGTACTTTTTAACGGCGACCAAGTCTAATCGTATTGCCTAAAACACGTACTAAAGTAGGGAAAAAGAGTATCACCTTTGAAGTAGCCAAATTTTAAAACAGCATTCCATCACATATTAAAAAAATAGATAGCACCAAAAGTTTCAAGTCGCACCTATTTAATTACATTATAGATCACTTTTAAATCATACTATACGTGAAACGTATACTAGTGGTAACCTAGAATAAGCTTAGTATTTATAATTTCTCATGTAAGTGGATTTTGTAATCTTTTTTGAGAATAAATTCTTTAAACCTAAACCTGAAATTACACCGTTCGAAAATAGCGTTCACGCGTTTGAGTCCAACAAACAGTTGTCAGTTAATTCATCACTACACATTCACTAAAAATCACTTCGCGGCTTTAATTAATTATTATCACTCTGTATTAAAATAACACTCAAATAACTGAGAGACGATTCGTTGTAAAGCTGCCCTTGCGCGCGCGTCGGGCACTCAAACAATCCTCTACGGCGACGATTTGTTTGTTACGATAAAAACTTTTGTGGGAATTTTATTTTCACTTTAATTGATTATTCAAATGACTAAATCCTATTTTGAATACAGTTTTATCTTGTAAAGAATAGAGGCGGTTTTAAGGTATAGTCTGTCGTGCGGCCATGTAAACATTTACAGGGACAGTTAAAGTCTAAAATCATCACTGTTGCTTTAGTCATTGTGTTGCAAATACAAAATGCCTATTTAATAAAATAGATAAAATTTTAGTTGTTAATTCTTTGTAATGGATCTGTGGGTATCGGCAATATAATTATCTTTACATGATGCATGAGGATCTTGTAGGGCAATCGGCAGTATGCGTAACAAGCCCCGTAAATGGTATAAAATAGAACTATATCCGTCCGTCATTATGATTGATACAATACAATTAGGTGGTTTATTTTCGTTGTTCATTGCTTCTTACGAAATGCAAATGTTTTGGTCATTTGAAGCCACGAGTTGAGTTTTATTATTCCTTCACGTTAAAATTCTGTACTCTTTTGTGCAAGTGCTGTGCTGTTTTTATGACGACGTTCATACGTTCACAATGCCAGTGCCTCGCTGTGTAAACTGTTCTCTTGCTCTAAGGCATCTGCTGCCTTACCACTTACCAACAACAAGTGGGTGAGGCAAGCGATGCTATGCTTAGTATTCTACGCTCCTGGATAAGCATGGCCATTGTAAGTAATAAACACTTTTGACTGCTGCTGATAGTAATCTATACTAATATTATAAATCTGAAGAGTTTGTTTGTTTGTTTGTTTGTTTGTTTGAACGCGCTAATCTCAAAAACTACTGGCCCGATTTGAAAAAATATTTTTACGTTGGATAGTCCATTTATCGAGGAAGGCTTTAGGCTATACAACATTAAGATACGACTCATAAGACCACAGCAGAAATGAAAAATGTTGCGAAAACGGGAGAAAGATATTCCTTTTGAGAGCTTCCGCTGCATACGCTGCGGAAACCGCTTAAGTTACACAAAAATCATGTATGACAAGATTGTTCAGCATTAGGAGTTCTATAATAAAGTCCGCGACAGCATATGTCTATCTTTTATGGTTGACTTACTACAACCTTTTTTATGTTAATAAACTAGCGGTCCCCCGCGACTTCGTCCGCGCGTTTTGAGTTGCTCCCTCCTCTCCCGTCGCAGCGTGATGTTTTATATCCTAAAGCCTTTCTCAATAAATAAGCTATCTGACACAGAAATATTTTTTCAAATCGGTTCAGCAGTTCCTGAGATAAGCGCGTTCAAACCAACAAACTTTTCAGCTTTATAATATAATTAGCGCAAGCGCACGTTGTACTTAAGCTGCGAACATTATTTTGGTGCGGAGTTATGTTAAAACTGTGATAGCTTCTAAGATATTTATTGGAATCAAATGATATAAAAAGCAACTTTGTTCTAAATGAAATGCTCGTGATGATGAATGTATTTATTTTGATAAGAATAAATACCTTTGTGTATAATACACCTCTAAAAATGATGCATTACTTTTTTACAAATTTATTAACATAAAAAATGTTGTAGTAAGTCAACCATAAAAGATAGACATATGCTGTCGCAGACTTTATTATAGAACTTTTAATGTTGAACAATCCTGTCATACATGATTTTTGTGTAACTTAAGCGGTTTCCGCAGCGTATGCAGCGGAAGCTCTCAAAAGGAATATCTTTCTCCCGTTTTCGCAACATTTTTCATTGCTGCTGTGGTCTTGTAAGTCGTATCTTTATGTTATATAGCTTAAAGCCTTCCTCGATAAATGGACTATCTAACATAAAAATAATTTTTCAAATCAGGCCAGTAGTTTCTGAGATTAGCGCGTTCAAACAAACAAACAAACAAACAAACTCTTCAGCTTTATAATATTAGTATAGATTAAAAAAATAATGCATTATTTTTAGAGGTGTATTATACACACAGGTATTTATTCTTATCAAAATAAATACATTCATCATCACGAGCATTTCATTTAGAACAAAGTTGCCCTTTATATCATTTGATTCCAATAAATATCTTAGGAGCTATCACAGTTTTAACATAACTCGGCACCAAAATAATGTTCGCAGCTTAAGTACATCGTGCGCTTGCGCTATACTATACTAATATTATAAAGCTGAAGAGTTTGTTTGTTTGAACGCGCTAATCTCAGAAACTACTGGCCCGATTTGAAAAATTATTTTTAAGTTGGATAGTCCATTTATTGAGGAAGGCTTTAAGCTATATAACATAAAGATACGACTCACAAGACCACAGCAGCAATGAAAAATGTTGCGAAAACGGGAGAAAGATATTCCTTTTGAGAGCTTCCGCTGCATACGCTGCGGAAACCGCTAAAGTTACACAAAAAATATGTATGACAAGATTGTTGAGTATTAAGAGTTCTATAATTAAGTCCGCGACAGCATAAGTCTATCTTTTATGGTTGACTTACTACAACCTTTTTTATGTTAATAAATTTGTAAAAAAATAATGCATCAGTTTTAGAAGTGTATTATACACACAGATATTTATTCTTATCAAAATAAATACATTCATCATCACGAGTATTTCATTTAGAACAAAGTTGCCCTTTATATCATTTGATTCCAATAAATATCTTAGGAGCTATCACAGTTTTAACATAACTCGGCACCAAAATAATGTTCGCAGCTTAAGTACATCGTGCGCTTGCTTTGCTTAATTATATTATAAAGCTGAAGAGTTTGTTGGTTTTAACGCGCTTATCTCAGGAACTGCTGAACCGATTTGAAAAAATATTTCTGTGTTAGATAGCTTATTTATTGAGAAAGGCTTTAGGATATAAAACATCACGCTGCGATGGGAGGGGAGGGAGCAAACTGAAAACGCGCGGACGAAGTCGCGGGGGACCGCTAGTTGTTAATAAAATGCAGTCTTTCTTGTGACATGCTTAGTATTAAAATATAGTGATCATATATATGGAACTATTTCATAAAATTATTATCCCTTTGGAATAAAACGACAAAAGCGAGATGTCACTATCAGCAAACTGTGTGATAAAAAGAGATGGGTAGCAGAACCATTTTTGTCAGATGTCAAACAGTTGACCGCCCTGCAGAAGCTCGCTGAAAATTACGTGCATTTATTTTTTTATATTTAAAAGTGAAATTGTGTATATTTTGGAGAAATAATGCGTCTGAAACATGGTGACTTGATCGGTGATTGATTGTTATGCATTACAGCAACAAATAATCATTTAACAGGTTAGATTAGTCCAAATCGAAGCCTCTTAATATACGACTCATATTTACTAATGCGCTTCAAATTTAAAGTACGCAGTTTGATTATTCTATTCTACAAACGTTAATTTACGTAAAAAATAAAGACAGAATAACACAGGGAATGTATATCGACGAATATTTTGTATAATGAAATAACATTTAGTTTTAAACTAGAGCTGCATGTTCAATATTTTGTGTCGACTGTTTATCATGCAGTTAACTACTATATTTAACTAAGGAACATTGTTATAAATCACCTGATCGAAAGGTTATCTCATTTAAAGCTACAAATGTTATTTACTTATGTTAGTTACTGACATCTTAAATCGGTTTTGTTTGACAGCTTTTACTTGTCCTTCTATTCCGATAGGAATATTATTTTATGACCCATATATTATTTGAGTGTATAGTATTGTTATTTTTTCAGATCACTGAAGACAATCATCTCTGTCAAGAATGTTTTGTCATACTTCTTAACGAATCTGCAACCTCCTCTTCTGGAAGTCAAGTAGTACAGGCTTCAGGGCACCCACAAGTGTGCCATGTATCTGGAAAGTCCATTATAAAAGCCAAGATAGATCAACTTCCAGAGAATAGTCTAGAGAGGGATGTTATTATTTTATGCATAATGTTTCATCGGGTAAATATTTGCTTTGTTTATAAATTGAATGATTTAATTATAGAAATATGTATTTTGAATTAATTAAACATTTGATTCCAAAAAACAGTTTTTAATTTCAGATTAACCGGCTTGAGAATGTCTGTTTACCCTATTGAACAAATGTCTATAGAAGTGTGAGAGGACATGCATTACTTGACCCGAGTAGACAACAAGAGGTTTTCCTAGAAGCAGCTTCCACATCTAATCAAAACTTGGATGCTTCTAAGTCTTCATCGAAAACTACCATGGAGTCACCAATACAAATACCACCTTCATTACCAACATTTCAATCAAATGTTATTACTGGTGTCTGCTCCAGCATTATTTTTATACAATGTTTTCTATAAATATGAAGATGATGAATAAATCATATAATTATGAGTTTTTTAATCATTTCTTTAAATGACTTAACTTGTAACATAATCTAGATACAGCAGGTATTGCAACAAAACTATCACTTATTTTAAGCATGCATTATACAATTGAAGGCAAAACTATGTATTTCCACACTTTCATTTTCAGTGATTTTTATTTCTTAGACTACTCACAGTTGGAGTGGTTGAACATTATTTTTATATGTTAATGTGCATTTTTTCATTAATACCTATCTTATTTACCTCGTATCACCTCATTTAGTATCTAGTAACACCTAACCTCTAAACTGAACTTTGTTTTTAATTATTAGGCAAACCCCACAAACAATAAGTTTTTTTTTTTCAAGTTCATTTTATTTTATAATATTACTTCTCCTTAATCACCAATTTTGGTAGTTATACAAATTCATTTGTTGCGCAACCAAGCTCCATAGTAAAATGGGCAATCTCCTTTAGCAAATAATTCAATTCATTCAATTGTTGTTTTCATGTGATTGTAGGTTAATTAAATAATTGAATTTTGAATTGTGCTTTGCGAAAATACAATTAGTAAGTAATACTAATATTCAAAATTATCTTAAAAATTTTTATATGTTAAAAAAATCATGTTTCTTATAAGTATTTTCATTATCAATTATACCTTATTTATAGAAAGTGGTAAAATGTCGAAATAGGTAATGGGTGATTATCTGAAATTTGGTTAACTTTAGACTTTATTTTGAAAGTTGTGGTTTTCGTTAAAAATCAGGACAGTTTATATTCTATGATGTGTGTATATCATCTACTTTGCAGCATCTAAAAGGGCCAGTCACTTTGTTTGATATTTTTAGAGATATTAATGATTTTGTAAAATCGGTGTTCTAGGGACTGAGGAGACGTGATAGGGACTGACGCACAAACACGGTCATTATGTCAATTCACATTTTTTATAGGAAAATTAACTGAAAAAACAAATAATAAATCAACATTTATTTACAATTCATTTTTTTTCTTTCAGTTTAATACTTACAAACTAATAGTCTTTAATGCTTTAGAATTGAATTGAAGTTGAATTTATTCTGTAAAGAATAACTGCTTGGGCCATCTGTTTCATAAGCAGACGGCTAGATGGCGCTAAGCGTCACGCAATTGACGTTTTCATAAGAAACCACAAATTTCGCAGGGTCGGACTGACAGCACGGTAGCTCAATTGGTAAGAGCGTTTGGCCCGGTTTGCCAAAAGGTTGCTGGTTCAAGTCCCACCCGTGCGCAAATTTTTGGTTTCTTATTTCATCTTTATAATAGTCTTTAAGTTATTAACATTTTTTAAAACTATTAGCCTTCTTAAGTTCTAAGTAACCAAATGAACACAAAATTCAGACTTCTTCTAATTACTAAGAAACATTAACGGGCTTTTAACTTAGTAAAATACTTTATTTCTCTTGACGATTAGATTAGAGACTGGCAGATTTTCTTGTCTTCGTAAACCACGTCGGCGATATCATTATGATTTATTTGAGTTTCTGTGACACCTTCATTGTAAACTTTAAAGAATGAAAGTCAGCTCTCCATCATCGTCATTCTTTGTTTCAGTCTTCTGTTTCTTTGTTGTGCGCTGGACAGGACAGGTTTTTCTTTAAACTTCCTAAGAGTAAGTCCTTCTTCAGTATAATACTTCTTTTTTACGTTGAACTATACTCCTCCTTCTAGCTTCAACTTCTTTTTCATTATTTAACAAAGGAACCTCAGCAATAATTTCGTCTTCTGATGATTAGTATTACACAGTTGAATCTGAGTAGGTAGATGTATTCTGCTAACTGCTTTACGATTCTTATACAAAAAATAAAAAATCATGATATTTAAGGGAGGGCGCTCCCATACATAAAATTAATTCCTAAATTGTTTTTTGTCAAACCTATGCGTGTCTTTGGATCATTATCATCATCATCATTATCAGCCAAAGGACGTCCACTGCTGAACATAGGCCTCCCCCACGGCTTTCCACAGCGACCGATCACTAGCGGTCTGCATCCAGTTTGATCCTGCGATCTTTTTAAGGTCGTCTGTCCGTCTTGTTGGTGAACGTCCCACGCTGCGTCTCTGGTCGAAGGGTCTCCAATCTAGAACTTTCCTGCCCCAACGGCTATCAGTTCTTCGCGCTATGTGCCCTGCCCATTTCCACTTGAGCTTACTGATTCTCAAGGCTATGTCCGTTACCTTAGTTCTACTACGTATCTCCTCATTTCTGATTCGATCCCGTAGGGAAACACCCAGCATAGCCCTCTCCATCGCTCGTTGTGTGATTTTGAGCTTCATTATAAGGCCTATAGTAAGAGACCATGTTTCGGATCCGTATGTCATCACTGGTTAAAGACTTTCGTCTTTGGATAGGTCTTTTAAAATGACATAGAGCTTCCTAAAACTATTTTCTCTAAAAGTCTTACGTTTGAAAGATAGACGCTTCCAAAATGGTATAATGGGCGTTCCCACCCATCTTACTTTTAAACTAAGCGAGTGAAAATTTTGAAAAAAATACATGATGTAGATGCTGAGAAAGGCTTTCCAGGAAAATTAGTTTGAAACGAGATCGAAGTAGTAGTTATTGATATAGAGCTCATTTTCAATAACCGCAAATACTCTGCGAGTAAAACAGTGTCTTTTTTTACTTGCATCTTTACCTGTTCAGACTTTTTCTTGCAATTTCCTTGTTAAACAATGTGTTTTTCTTTCTAGGCGCCATATTCCACAACAAATACATTGGTATTATGTTTTAAACTACGCGTTACAAAGTATGTCCATCAGTCCCTAGATGTAGCGTCAGGCCCTAGTCACTATTACGACTAGGGCCTGACGGTCTAGGGACTGACGAAACGTCACTAAATTAAATAAAACTTTTTATTTAAAATCAACATAAAAACCACTAGGCGGTCCAAACAACAAGGCAGACCTAACTCATATTTACAATCAGTAAAAAGATCAATTAGTAATTTACTGTATTTTAAAATACTGACCTAGGGCCTGAGACTTTGACTGGCACAACACGTGTTTCCGCAGCAAAGTCAGCGACAGCACTAATAACACAATCTTGGCCGCGGCTACGGTCGTGTTTGCAACTAACTTGGAACCGATGCTATCGTATTGAGTGATAACTGAAAAAGCCATATGCTTGGATCGCGCGTAATTTTGAATTTCGTAAATGACTAGGGCCTGATAATATTTATCGCTTACACTTTTTAACTTGAAATAATGTTATATAAAATATTGTTATTTTAAATAAAATCGAAATGACAATGTTTGTCAAGTAATAGAAAATGAATTTAGATAGGGCTTAATCAAAATATTATTGTGAAATTATTTTGACAGTGAAATGAATACTGAAATCGGGAGACCTTACACGGCTAGGGCCTGATATTTGGAGTAAGAAATGTAAATTTTTAGATATAAATAATTGTATGATAGATATAAAAAATTGTGACCGAACCAAATGAACTTTATAACAACGTTTAGTAGTTTCAAATCTGGGATATTTTTAATAAATATTTTAAAAATTAATGCTAACACGAAGTTAACCAAATTTCTGATAATCACCCTAATACTGTTATTTCTATTGCTATTGCAAGGGAAATAACAGGTTTCTTCTTCATTAGCGCAATTGTTATATAAATTTTGTTTGTTTTATAACTATTTGCAATGTTTTACTTGTATTATTTATCCACATAAATAAAGTCTAATGATAAGAAATTCATATCACAAGTTCAATTAATCGCACACAATTGAATTGTCACAACACTATTGCACTACACTGGAACATTAAACAAGCAAAAGTGTGATTGTAGCTTTCTTTCTGGGCTATCTAATTAAAAATCAGAGTATAGAATGCTTTTACATTTTTTAGACTTTAGCAGCGCGACGGTGGCGCTCATTTATCTATATCTATATTAATATTATAAAGCTAAAGAATTTGTTTGCTAGTTTGAACGCGCTCACCTCGGGAACTACTGGAGCTTATTTATTGAGGAAGGCTTTAGACTATAAAATATCATGCTGCGATGGGAGGGGAGGGAGAAAACTTATAACTTACTGCCAGATTGTATAATTGGATACAAAATCTGTATAATCACAGTATGAATTGTATCCATGATCATTTTGGATAAAAAAAAGCATTGCGGTATTAGATAAAACTATAGTCTGCAGATATGTGGATAAAATATTATCTAACATAGAATGTCGAGTGGTGTGTGTGTGTGTGTGTGTGTAGTTCCTGCTGGTTTTGACCAATTGAGTGAGTTTAGAAAACAACCACATTTTAGTTGATGTTTTTTTGTATGACATTGTGAGGATGTTATTAACAATTATTTGTTATATATTCAAATATATAACAAACTACCAAATGAACTTAAAAGCATTACATGTGACCAAACTCTTAAGAAAAAAATAAAGATAATTTTATTAAAGAAAAGTTACTATGATGTTAGTGAGTTTATGGAAGATGTAAAATTTATGTAATATTATTTATAATTAGATATTATGTGCTCATTTGCTGTTAACTTAGGTACTCTGTTTTAAATTAATTTAATTTGTGCAATATTTAAGTAGGTAATGATAATAAGATGTTTGCTGTACCCTACCGGGTGAGCATATGTAGTACATATTTAACTATGTGAAACACTACTATGTATTTTCTGCAAATAAATACTGATATACTGATATTATTTTTAAAAGATTTTGCTGATACGGATCACTGTTTTATCATTAATTTTAATTAAAGTGTATTCAGGATGTTCACACAATATTTTATCCAAATCAGCTCAGCAGTTTAAGAGTGGGCTAGTTAAATTTTTTTGATGTGTGTTATGAACAATTTTAGTTTTATAACTGTGAAAAGCGTTACACCACACTATAAATTGGTAGTTCTTGATTTACTCACACAATATCTTCAATTTAATACCACTATGGAAAACCTTTCAAAAAAAGTTTTAAGCGGTTGCTGCGCTAGTGAAATAACTGGTTTTATCACTATCTATTCTCTGGCAGCCCTGGTCGCGAGGGACCGCTAGTTTCATACATAAATGGCAGCGAAGGCGCGCGGCAGTAGCGCGCTCTTATGTATGGGTAACGCTTTCACATTTAGGGCATAATCTCATACATAAATGGCAGCAGCGGCGCGCGGCAGACGTGAGACAGTAGCGCAGCTATTTTTTTATGTATGGGCATCCGCTGCTGCCGCGCTGCTGTCGATCTAATGTGAAGACGCACTTACTTCAGAAATACCTATTACCAGTAGATGTGATCTAAATGAGTTTGTGTCGGATGAAAATAGTCATCGTCATATATGTCGTAAAATAGTCATCGCCGTATATATGTCATCCGAAATATTAATCATTGTACGAATACCAACATGAAATAAAAGAAAACTGAAGGGCACTTACCGAAGATAGGTGGCCTCCATAGCGTTCAGTCTCATTTTCATCGTCACTGCCGTAGCCAACAAGGGAATCCATTGCAAACTAGTATCACTTTGATTAGATATTAATACTTGAATCGAGATGAACACAAGACTTCATGTGCATTAATGTTTTTAGGTACGAAAAATTCGATTGCAAAATTCGTACAAATAGAAAGAATAAATCGAATCAATATGGCGGACAAAATGGCGGCTGTGAAATAATAATAAAAAACATTTTTTTCCGCTTGTCTATGACTTTTATCTTCATGGCCCGCAATATTTTTAGTAAAATTTGACGTATAGTAAGCGCAAAGGAATTTACACTCTAAGGACTCTACAAATAAGATCAAAATTGAGAATAGAAATTTTCATACCGTTTGGATACGCAATGTAAAACGAATGGGTTTGAAACCAATTATTCACTTGTTTCGACTATATTTACGTTAAAAATAAGTGCCGGCTAAGTAATAAGCTTAGACCTTTAAAATAAATCTTGAAATGACCAGTCAAATTTTGTTTTTAATATGTTGAACTAGTAAATTTGTTGATATAGAATAATATCCAGTGTGTATCCAAACTTAATTCTTTGCTCTCTGCATATTTTTTAATATGGCGGACGCATTGACCGCCGTACGGACGTCTGGATTTTTTGTCATTACGAAATAGGATTTTCGTGTTTTATTTATTGTGTTTGTGAGTAAATTCGTAAAGTAAAATACGTGTGCTTCAGTCCTCATCAACAAGAAGATTAACAAAGTGATAAAAAAACGCTGAATCAGCTGTAAAAATGGTAATGATAGTTTTTTGTTTTGATACTTTTTTACGAACTTTACTTTGTTGGAAAATGTGTTTTCAGCTTATTAAACCTGTTCATCGTCATTAATTTGAGTAAATAATGTGCTTTAGTGTACATTTTACAAGTTTTTTTTTCAAAACTGTAGTTTTTTTGCCCCTTTTTTCTTTGTTTTCAAGTTTCTAACCAAAAAAAAGTGTCCTGAGGTGGTGTCGATCACACATGTGATCATTCTTCTATGTTTTAGCCAAAATCTTGATGTTCCTTGTTCCTAATAGAAGTTAATTATGCAAGTTGGGTGTGGCTGTATTGATTTTCTTGGAAGGTTCTAGACATAGTGTTAGAATACGTCTTGAATACCTGCACTTTACATAGGTTGAGCACATTGATCTAATGCGCTACTGGCATGTTTAGGTGGTAGTTTAGATCTGTTAGGTGCTTTCTAGGCATTTTAGGACAAAGCTGGAAGCTTTCTTTAAGAGAACATAAATTAAACTTTGCGAATTGTATGCAATTGATGCTGAAATTGTATGCATATCTGATAGAAAGCATTACTCAATATTCAGCATGACTTATCAAAGAGTGGTGCATTGCCAATAAAGTGAAGTATAAAATACTGTTATCAGTTATATAAGTTTAACTGCATTTGCTCATGTTTGATGGTAACATAAGCAGTAAAACCTAACAGTTTGGTAATACTAAACTGGAGGTTTTATTGAAATCAGATATGCATACAAGCATCATATTGATGATTGCTATATTACAAATACATACTCTTATTATTTCAATTGCCATGAATACCCAACAAAACTATAGCAAAACAATATAGGAGCAAATGAGTTTTAAATTAGGCAAGCAACCTGACCTGATACATAACCTTGTATTTGTGTATTCCATTGACTATTTTGTATCATAGCCTAGTTTAATTATTTAGCCACAGCTACATTGTTTTGAGAGGAAAGCCATCATTTAATGATATTTAAGACTTATAGAAATCATGCCCATATTTCTTCAATATAAAAAAATGGACTCTTTTGTCAAATATGCTTAAAATTTGTAGTATGTACTTTAAAGCTCAATCGTAAGAACAAATTTATGTCTTTTTTTTTTAAATTATACTTTCTTGCCTGTTGTAGAATTCCTTTCTTTATTAGTTTTCACAAGTAAATGTTATTTTATGAAATAATCTTTTTCAAATGACACAAAATGTTGATTGAACACTTAAAATTGACTCTGTATAATGTTTTTTTCTTTTTTCAATATTAAAGCAAAACAAGCTTATAGGATGGCAATAGCTATGTTTAGGTTTTGCTTATGTCAATGAACCTTTATAGAATAGTAAGAATAAGAGGTTATTTTATATGTTTTAACTCTTTCAGCTACAGTTTTTGTAGGATGCCTTAATAAATGAAACAAGTGGATATTTAGTTTAATTAGGGTTTAATTATAAAGAAAAAAATATTTTATGAAAATACCACATAAGCCTTTTGAGCAATAAGGTGGTGGTGGCGATTACATCTTTTCTGTGAAAAGCAATAAAACATGTTGCGTCTTTTCCATGCAATGAGGAACTTTACAGGTGCTACATTGCCATACAGTACATGCTGGACTCTTTTAGGTGTTGGTGAAGTAGATCGCTCTGACTGATGCATATTGCTTTTTGTTCCGTAATTCTGTCAGTACTTATAGCCTGTGGAGTTTTATTAGGACAGGTTGTAGAGAAGACAACCCAGAGTTATTGTAGAAACTTTGCTACCATTCTGATTCAATGCCACCATTTGTGAGACTTTCTGTCAATGGCATAAATACCTTTTAATTGGTCGAATTTCTCGTTATAGTTCATAGTGCTGTTGTACTGCATTACTGCATCATGATAAGCTACTTCACACACTTCTCTAAAGCTATAATATTATTTGGAATAGCCCCTATATACTTACAAGGTTCTCCATTCTAAAATTCTTCATCCACTTTGGTTTCGCTAGAACAGTTGTTTTTTAGATGATGTTGAAACACTCATAGTATATATAACTATCTGAAGTTTTGGAAAAATTAAAAAAGGGTACGTCATCATCTGAGGCAAATTCATCATCAAGTCCTGTCGGTAGCTCTGGGGGCATGTCGCTAAGCACCATCCCTGTCTGCAGTCTATTAGTGTACTCTTCTGGTTCCAGACTACACACACACCATCTAAAGTATTGTATTTTACCCCTAGAACAACGTCTTGAGTTATTGCACATGTCTATTTAGCACATGCGCATTCTGAAAAATAACACATAATTACATGTATCTTCTTTGATTACAAATGAATAAAATAAAACCTTTTAGAGCCACAGTGGTTAGTAAACTAACCACCATATTATTTAGGATATTTACAAAAAAATATGTAACATAATTTTGGTTTTTAATCATAAATAAATTGAAATAATACTAAATAATAGAGAAATACCGAAATCATAACATAATAAACACTCTTAATGTCTTAAAAAGCATACTTGTCTAGAAAATTGTCAATAAATGGTGTAAAAAAATACTTTACAACCAAGAAAAAGTGGATAGAAAACTAACCACCAAACCTGAAAGACTTAATGAAGACTTTGAAATTCTGGGATAACTCCCTAAATTTTAAAAGATAATACTTTAATAATAATATTCAATACATAATATAAAAAAGGGTAAATATAAAATAAAAAAAGAAAATAATTAAAATGATCCTTTGTTTTTCAGTCTAAGCGAGCTGCTTTTGGAGATGATGAAGATAATCCACCAACACCATCAGATGACGACTCTGATTTTGACGATGATGAGGATCCAGACAATTTGGAAGTTCCAGGTAAAGCGGACTGTCATTCAGTGGCATCAACAAGGCCCTGGGTTTGATCCCCAGTTTTGGCTTGCCTTAGAAGGGTGTTGTGTTGATGTACCTAGTAAAATTAATGGCTACCATGTACTTAGCTTCTACTTGAGCTGTTACTGGAAGTGACATTTAAGAATCAATATTACTAAGTACTACTACAGTATATTCAGATTTTTAGTATTGTGGCAATTCTAATTTATCTGAATGTTAATGATTAGGATGAAACTAAATTTGTTTATTTAACAGTAGGTAGTAAATTAAAAGTTTCTCTGAAGATATGATTTTGAAAGAGTTTTACTTATGAAGTGTTACGGAGGCCTTCAGTAATTGTATGTAAAGATATTAATGCAAGTCAATATCTCTGGCTACACTGTTGGGTTGGGAGGACAAAGGAATATTATGGTAATAGCAAAGACTAAACCTGTGTGTGTTTGTTTGTAAAATATGAAAGAATCAAACCACACTTCAAACTGACCTATGGTCTATCTTTCGTTCGTTTGTTTGTTTGTTTGAACGCGCGAATCTCTGGAACTACTGGACTGATTTGAAAAAATATTCCTGTGTTGGATAGCTTATTTATTGACGGAGGCTATGGCACCTGACGCTGCGACGGAAAGGGAGGAAGCAAACTCAAAACGCGCGGACGAAGTCACGGGGGACCGCTAGTCTTTCTAGAATATCTATCGAATCCATCCAAATTATTGCCAGTTATCAGAGATCAACATAAAAATTTAATACCTACCTGCCGGCCCACATGTTAATGTATGAACAAATTTTACATAACATGGATTGATTGTCCTACTTTATATGCGAATTTGGGCTTGTCTTTTCGTGCTCCTAGGTATCTTCATAAATGTTTGCAAAGAAAACACCTTTGTTGTATAATCTTGTGTTCTGTCAGGATATTAGAATAAAAAATAGCCATCTTTTATCTCTGGTTATCTGCGATAGTATATCTATTTGACTAGCAATCAATCAGTGATTGAAATGAGAGTATGAGGTAACATTATAAAATAATCTTTTGTTGAATGGACACACAATTTCTTGACTATGCTTACAGTATAACATTGCACTCTGCATTTTTTTTATATGTTTCACATCATTCCATTCATATGATACTTATTTGGGAACTACTAATTAACTAATGATGTAAACTTGCATTATCAGGTGCTTATTTATTATTTACCAGTTTTGACGACCTCCGTTGTGTAGTAGCACGCAGGGTATAAAGGCGTCGCCGCTCCGAGTTCCCCGGTTCGATTTCCGGTTTGGTCCATTTAGAATATAATTTTGCTTTATTGTCACTGCTTTGGTTGTTGGTTGTGGTACCACCATTGATGCGGAAGTCTACGACGCTAGGCCTTAACCTATTTAGCCATTAGCTATTTGGCCATTATAGCTACTGAACATATAAATTGTCAGGAGAAACCACGTTTTAACATAGGTCTTGCTGCCAGTACCTCGGAAAATAGAAGGAAGGAGGAAAACGCTCTGAACTGAGAAGAAAGTAAGAACCCAAGAAAGTAAGTCGGTAGAAAAAACATCAGTAAAAAAACAAAAATAACCCATATTTGTGTTCAGGTGGAGGCAAGACGCTGGCCGCGGCGGCGCGCATAGGACAGACTACTAAGATGAAGGGTACCCCGGCGCCTGTGCAAGTCACTGTCAAGCCCACCACTAACCCGCTCGCTGGTAAGCCTAACTATAGGATTTTGGCTCAATTTCTTAAAGTTTTCTCGAACGCTCAGATTCGACTGTTTTACTCACGATCCTTCACAGATTTGATCGCACAATTTCTGTGCTATTGTGGACATTTGTGCCTTCGTACTGCTAAAATTAAAATTTGAAGTTACGTTGCCATTTTATTCCTGCAATTTACCAAGTTCGAGCTAAAGTTTTTTGGTTTTGTGAGCCCCTTTTAAGTTATTTCTCAGAAAACTGATTTATTGATACAGACATTTAGTGCGCAGAGAAACAATCAAAAACTATTTTTGTAGTGTCATATTTTATACATAGCACTTATAAAAGTCATGCCTTGATTGGATTACAAAAAAAACATTGTCTTTTGGGAACTACTTGTCTAAAGATGGCTAGAGCCTAGGAGAAGCACCGAAAAAATCTGAGTCATCACCAATAGCCACCATTAAATGTTAAACCAATACAGGGGTATTGACAGGACTGCCTAAGAAGTTGTAATCGCTGTGTGCGAAGTAGGTGGTTGGGGAACCCGAATCGAGGTATAATTTAGAAGTTTTTAAGTGTTTCACCCCCGTGCTTCGGATCGGCGTACACGTAAAGCCTTTGGGTTTGCGCTTGATTTATGTGAAAGGAACAGAGTATTTTTGTATTTGCACACACATTTGTGCATTAAAATATGTCTGATGTTGCCACTGCAGATGAAATCGGCTAGGGGGCATGTTTTTTATTCAATGTTTGTTATATTAAACAGCGCCCTCAGGAGTGGCCTTCGGGCAGGCAGCGAACGTGAAACCAATCAAGATA
This sequence comes from Pyrausta purpuralis, assembly GCA_963924145.1. Taxonomy (NCBI): domain Eukaryota; kingdom Metazoa; phylum Arthropoda; class Insecta; order Lepidoptera; family Crambidae; genus Pyrausta; species Pyrausta purpuralis. Next base: position 2,055,068 of record OZ001663.1, on the reverse strand, counting down.
TCCGCCAGCCAGATTTCCAAACCTCTCATGGGCAACCTTGGGATGGGCCGAGGCAGTAAGTGGACTTCACTATTATCCATTGAGGCTGAACAAAGCAAAGGCAGGGAACATATTAAGCTTTTAAGGATTGCTAACTTTTATCAGTAACATCATCAACTCGCCCATGTAATACAAGAGTAATGTTTCGAAATTAACTTAAACGGAATTGTAGGTTAATTTAATTCATAAATAAACCAGGAAAAGAAAACGCAAAAGTAGGACAACAAGTAGGTAACAAATGAACCAGGAAACAAATGTCAAAAATCATATTTGACTGTGCCGCACACGTGCACAGCTTACCAAAACTGTTACTTGAATTTAGACTATGATATTGCTACTTAAAGAACTAAACTAACTCACTAACTAAAGTATATACCGCTGCATTAATAAAGCAATAATATAATTATTGGAAGTTATCATGTAAAAATGATAAATCACAAAAATGTAACCGAATCTCGACTCTTAAGCTAAGGTACTTAGTGCTAACTCTGTATCGCATTGTAGCGGTGGCGACCGCTGCGCCCGCGCCGGCGTTCGCGGCTGGCCCGTCGGCCGCGTACAACGCCGCCTCGCTACTCGCGCAGAGTGAGTACGGGGATGTAACCCTAGGCCTAGTGATAGTCATTTGACAACTCGACAACGTGATCTGAAGATTTTATTTCCAAAATGGTGTTCTGCTATCACATTGGCAGTTAACTGCTGAAAAAAGCAGTTTTGATCGACAGCGTGGTCAAGGATTCTATATGCAATGCTATAAATAGCACATACACGCGGTAAACAGCATCAAAATATGACTATTATGTTTGTAGTACTCAGCATTAGAAGCTGTCAAAAGACTGACTCGTCACTCGATACAAACAAATAAAATAGATGGAGCATGTCCATCATAAATTAAAAAAATACTAGGTTAAATAAAACTATAAATGACTAAATTTTGACATGTAAATATGACGATTGAAGCATTGAATGAAACGTTTTGATGACTCAATCTGTTTTTCAAAAACCTAACGTGTCAGCCTGTTGAGTTTTTATAAAAGCAGTGTTGCACTGTTTACAAATTACTTGACAAAAATAGTCATGCATAAACATACTGGGTGTGTGATGATATCGACACATAGAAAGTTATAATAACTTTGTGTTTGAAGAGTGTTGTCGAGAACCGTCAAATGACTATAAAAAGTCCCTAATTAATGAGAATCGTGCTAGTGCATTTTTATTGTTTTTGTAGCACCTTTTTATGACTGTAGTGTTTGATGTAGTATGGTTAAGAATTTTCATTTGATAGATGTGTACTTTTTTATTCTTGTCTTGAACTTTATCTCGTGAGGATGTTTTTCTTTTGTTTGACACTTACTATTTGCCAAAATTGACTTGTTTATGGCATACATGTTCTTTTCTCTATAGATGGTATCATGATTCTTGCATTCACTTATTTTACTTTCTGCTAAACTACAACAATCAATGTATGAATGTAGTGCTATTCTTTACTCTCGTGTAAATTATTCCCGTATTCAGTAGCTAGTTTTTCAATAATTCCTTCATAACATATTACTTGTCAGGTTTAAAATCTTTTAGATTGTTGTGACTGGTATTTTCTTTTAACTGTAGCAATGCTTCTATATTTTAGTGCATTTTGTTCGTTTGCACGTGCATATTACGTCAAGTTTGTGCTATTTTTTTCTAGGGTTTATAAGCGCCTAATGTGCAAGAGATAAGACCTATATTTATATGACACATTCTCGTTTCGCAGTGGAAATGGTCGGTGGTATGCCAGGCATGAATTCCTACCTGCTACAGAATCTGAACCAGATATTGGCGTCTGGCATGGGTGGGCCCTTAGCGGGGATGCTTGGGCAGTTCGCACAGCTGCCGACTTGGGGACAACCGAAGGCTGGCATGTGGCAGCAGGCTGACAAGGTTAGTTGAACTTTCTGCCTTGGTAGTTTTGTGATGAAAGCGTGAGCTGAGTAAACGCGGAAAATAAAAAAATAATCTCTGGCAAAAGTAGGAGAAAAATGATTTGATACTTGCATGTAGGAGAGATGTGAATGTTAAGGTGGATGTGTGGAGCTACAAGAAATGATAAGATAAGGAATGAGTTCTTATGAGAAAGTCTGAAAGTGGCACCAGTAACCAAGAAGATGGTGGCAAATCATCTGTCTTGGAACGGTAGTATAATGAGTAGGTAAAGAGGGTCATGTCACAAAAATTTAACTCATAAAATTATATATTTTTTAAGATTGCACAGATAAATCCTCATATTTTCACGTTTATCAATTCTGAATTATATTGTGCATGAAATATTATATTGTGCATAATACATTAAATAGTCCGCCAAAAAGGATACTTAAAGATTATTTTGTCCGACAAGGAAAGGCTATGACGTGCCTTTGAAATCTTAAAAACTTTGCTATAATCAAACTTTTAAGAAATTTCCATCTCACGTTTTTGTTAAACAGACTCCTTTTTTAAGCCCATGATGGAAATCACGAGTACTCCGTAAGCGTTTTGCAAGCCAAGGTAATATCGCCCTTATTACTTAGTGATAAAGTTGAGAATGTATGATCAAATGGCACAGATGTATGCTAAGTTCAATTGAAGCCATGGTAATGTCGCTCTTGCTTCTTGGTATAAGGACAAAAGGTAAGTATAATGGGCAAAGGAAACTTGAAACTTTTCCGAGAGAACAAAGAGAAACCTTGTAAAGTAATTCAAAAAATATGGAGCAAAATTTGAAGGAAATAACAATAAAAATTTCCTTTTGTTTAGATGCCCGGAGACGAAGAAGAAGTTGATGACGAAGAGATGGGCGTCGCTGAAACATACGCAGATTACATGCCGCCTAAATGTAAGGCTATTAAACTCGTAACACCCTGTATAGATTTTATGCCTAGCTACATTCTACCTTCAATCTTCATGTTACTTTGTTTGGTAACGTAAGTTTATGTACCAACAACTAAACACTTTAAGTACTAACCAACGATAATTGAAACATCGTCGTGTCCTTTAAAATACTACTTATATACTTTCCAGGCGTAGGTTATCATCATCCCTTTGTCTTTGACATTCCATTTGCTCGGACAAAGAACTTTGCTGACACTTTGTCAATGCATACAGCTAGAGCATTCGCTGCCAACTGAAGGTTTTCCTAAAGAATATAAACTAAGCCCTTTAATGCAAGAGTGAACAGGCTGCTACTAAGTAGATATGCAGCAATATCAGGTTCATCATCATCATTATTACCCAAAGTACGTCCACTACTGAACAAAGGCCCCACTGTTTTCCACAGCGACCGATCACAAGCGGTCTGCATCCAGTTTGATCCTGCGATCTAAGCTTGACTGTCTATCTTGTCGTTGGACGTCCTACGCTGCGTCTTTGGTTACGCCATTCGCGCCATGTGCCTTAATTAAATATTTGCTTAGTTGAGAATTAAAAAAAAAAAGAACAGTGGACAGATAACGCCAATGAAAACTTATTCTGACATTTTGAAATAGGCTATAAATAGTACCATCCACGAAGGCTAACCATTGTATGTGGGTGCAAGCTATCGCCAATATTAGATTATATAACAGTTAATTGTTTATAAAATATGCATTTTTTAAAATATTTGTCACCTGTTCCCCCACACCGCGATTTCCTCAATCAAAAGTAAGTGGCGCGCGAATTCGTGGATGGCACTAACTATCTAAGTGTCTTATATGAAACTCTGTCTTACTTTGTTAATTATTTCACAGTAAAACTCGGCCGCAAGCACCCCGACCCAGTGGTCGAGACAGCCTCCTTATCATCAGTGGAGCCAGTAGACGTCACATATAATCTAAGTTTACCGGACGAAACTATAAGGAATGGACTGTTATCGGCGTTGCAGTTGGAAGCAGTGGTATATGCATCGCAGGCGCACGAACATACACTGCCCGACGGGACCAGGGCTGGGTTCCTTATTGGTAAGAAGAATACTTAAACATTACTTCTTTTGGTGCAAATTGTACATGCGCGTCTTAAAATCGGTTCAGCCAAAAATACAGGTAGAACTGAGAACCTCCTTTATTGCAGTCGTTTAATAAACAACATTATTGACCTGTGTAACTTTGTACTGAAACGACTCACTGAGTCGTTACTTCATGATGTTCCACTGTTCCGAAACCTAGACGCCGCTTCAAAACGTATCTGTATCATTTGCAACTTGAGATCAGATAGAACACAGTCAAGAAATGTGCTAGCTCCTAGACTATATTATTTTATTTGGTTCGCGCGTTGTTACCTACGCGTATGTTCGTGCCACGCGCCGCTCGCAACCCTGACAAAGCCAAAAAACTACGTTAGCGTTACGCGTTAGAAAGAGACACGCATAATCGGAAGATGAAACAAATACTGAATGAAAGTCGTGCGAAGTGAATTGCACTTTATTGCGTTGCAGCGAAAGTGGCTTTTACCTTATCTTTCTTATAACAGTGATCCTTCTGTACGTAGTACTATTATATTTTCTGTGGCGTAAGATCCGAAGATGTCGCTAAGACAGGAGACTCGCGGTTTTTTTTGGTTCGCTTGGGGCGCATGCTGCTAGCCTTCACTCTCTCATACATCGACGCGCTTAGAAAAGAGGGAGGACGCATGATGAAATGTTATTATATTTCAGTGGGTTTGCGGAAATACTTTGAGAAAATTCTGGTTAATACAAATACATTACAATAAGCCAATCAATTTACACGATATGTGAAACGCGTAAAACTTGATTGAATCGACATTCACATTTGCATTAAATGAGACAAACTTGATGCAGTACTGTGAGGCGGCCGCATCAGATAATAACCGCATAAAACGTATCTTTTGAAATGAATGCATCCCCGATCTCATCCACACGCGCGCGTTACGCACGATGCATATTAGACAGTGATAGAGAAAAGTTGTTTGTTCCAAGAGTCGCTGTTCCAAATGATGCAAATACGTTTTACGGAGTCGAATCTATTTAGCTATACAGATAGAAATGATCCATTCTCAATGAAGACACTCTTGCCAGCCCTACCAGGAATCTATTTCCTTAAGTAGTGTACAACTTATTTCTTTTCTAGGTGACGGTGCCGGTGTGGGCAAAGGCCGTACCATAGCCGGTATAATATTCGAGAACTACCTAAAGGGTCGCAAGCGCGCGATTTGGGTGTCCGTCTCGAACGACCTCAAGTACGACGCGGAGCGCGATTTGCGAGATATAGGCGCGGGCAAGATCGAGGTCTACCCTCTAAATAAGGTAGGAAGATTCTGGTCATTGAGTTGATTTGTGCTGTTTGTTGTGAGACGTCCCCCAGGAAAATTGATAGAATACCTCGTAAAGGTTATTAGGATTGAGCTAAATACAGGCCACTGGCAATTGGTCACGTTGAAAATTAAAGGGGAAAACCTATGCTCAGCAGCCTAACAAAGGGCGTAGATAGAAAGTGTGACGGGGAGTGGCTGGCTGAGTGCTGTCCAAACTGTACTCACATCATTTTATCAGCGTCTTACGACAAGATGATATTAACCATAGACATGCACTCGTTTATGCAGCTTAATTAATTCTACGCTGCCATCCATTAACACACTTTTATTATTGTACAGAAATAACTTAATCTTCCAAAAAAGTTTACGACGTTTGTGGTCATAACAGTCAATTTCTATTCATTCTTTTCAAAAAGTTTACAATCTTTGTGGTCATAACAATCAATTTCTATTCACTATTTTCAAAAAGTTTATAATGTTTTTGGTCATAACTGTCTATTACCATTCGTTCTTTTCAGAAAGTTTACAATGTTTGTGGTCATAACAGTCCATTTCCATTCAGTCCTTCCAAAAAGTTTACAATGTTTGTGGTCATCATAACAGTCAATTTCCATTCACTCTTCAAATAGTTTACAATGTTCCTGGTTATAACAGTCATTTACTATTCACTATTTTCAAATAGTTTACAATGTTCCTGGTCATAACAGTCGATTTCCATTCACTCATTTCAAAAAGTTTACAATGTTTGTGGTCATAACAGTCCATTTCCATTCACTCTTTGCAAAAAGTTTACAATGTTTGTGGCTCATAAAAGTCGATTTCCATCGCAGTTCAAATACGCGAAGATCTCGTCAGCCGTGAACGGCAACGTGAAGAAGGGCGTGGTGTTCTGCACGTACTCGGCGCTGATCGGCGAGACGCAGTCCACCAGCAACAAGTACAGGACGCGGCTGAAGCAGCTGCTGCAGTGGTGCGGCGAGGACTTCGACGGACTTGTATCCTTTGCGATAACGGTTTATTTGTTTATTAAATAATGTTTTTTTCGGACATCTGGATCCATATAGTTGGGTTAGTTACAAATTGACCTTAAAAACTAAAGTTAGTATATACAGTACGACACAAAATACACCAAAAAGACAGACAACAAACACACGTATAACAAATGTAGCACCCACCGCCGCCAGCAAGATGTCTACTACTTGACAGCGTGTAGCCGTATCCATCGAGCTAGCATAGGCGAGTCCCACCGGTCTGCCAGCGCGTTTATGTGTTCGTGTTATTCCCTATATGCGAAGAAGGTGGTGTTTATAAGTTTATGTATGCAAAATAGGTGGTGGGGGAATCCGAATCGATGACAAAGCTCGCAGTGACCAAAAATAACAACGTTGGAGGTCGTGTGTCACCAGTTTTTTTAGGCGATCTCCGTGGTGTAGTGGCAAAGCACGCTGGTTTCAAGGCGTCGCCACTCCGAGGTCCCGGGTTCGATTCCCGGTCGGGACATGAAAAAAAAACTGGATTGTCTCGGGTTTGGATGTTGTGGTACCACCGTTGTGTCTGATTTCCATAACACAAGTGCATTAGCTATTTCCTTTGGGAGAAAAAAAAACTTAGTCACTTTAAAAGTTACTGAATTTAATAAATGGAAAATACAACTTTTTACGTACAAAAATGTTTTCTAACAGACGAATATAAACTTAATTTTCGTTGTCTTTTACTTTCAAACCAATAATCAAACCTTAGCCCTAACCAGATCGTTTTCGACGAGTGCCACAAAGCCAAGAACCTCTGCCCTGTAGGTTCGGGTAAAGCCACTAAAACCGGTCTCACCGCGCTCGAACTGCAGAACAAACTGCCCAAAGCCCGCGTGGTATACGCTTCAGCCACGGGCGCTTCGGAGCCGCGGAACATGGCGTACATGGTGCGACTCGGCATCTGGGGCGAGGGGACGCCCTTCCCCACTTTTATGGACTTTATCAACGCCGTTGAGAAGAGGTAAGCGATCGAACTTTATGCTGATGTTAAGGCGCTACCCGGATTCTCAACGCGCACACTAGCGCCACTTTAGTAGAAAAATCATAACTCGTTAAATAAAAGACCAATCAAAAATCTGGTAAACACGATTGTAGTACAGGTTCTATAGTTTATTTAGTACGTTTAAATTGTTACTAAAGTAGTTTACTGTAGTTAGAGTTAGAAAAACTACTAAATATGGCCACTTTTGGCAATTTTTCTAACTGTAACTGCAGATAACTACTTTAGTAACAATTTAAATGTACTAAATAAATTATAGAACTTGTACTACAATCGTGTTTACCAGAGTTTTTATTGGTATTTTATTTAACTAGTTATGATTTTTCTACTAAAGTGGCGCTAGTGTGCGCGTAAAAAATCCGGGTAGCGCCTTAACTTAACTATGTTAGGTATCAAATAGGATGAGGCGCACAGTGGGGGAGTTTGATACATTTACCCATTGTAGGTGTTAAGGATAAGAGGTAAAAGTAATAACTAGTATCGTAACAAGCCTGAGACAAAAATATTTGTGTGACGAGTATTTAACACTTACACTATACCAGAAACAATAGAACTTTTATTATTGTACGGCTATAGCCGTTCCCTGTCGCAAAAATTGTTAAACGCGTAGAGCGTGCCTGTGTTTGAATGTACCAAATTAAAAAAGACATCAGATGAGGTGAAATAAATATACTCCCACCCTAATGTCGATGCAAGGTAAAAAGATGGATGGGGGAAAATATAAATAAATATAAATATTTGAGATTGTGCCACAGTGCCATAGTTTAAATTGTTTTTTTTTTCCACAGAGGCGTAGGCGCTATGGAAATTGTCGCTATGGACATGAAACTGCGAGGCATGTACATCGCGCGGCAGCTGTCCTTCCACGGCGTCACCTTCAAGATCGAGGAGGTGCCGCTTTCAGAAGCCTTCAAGGACACGTACGACAAATCCGTCGCGTTGGTGAGTTTTTTGATTTTTAACAAGTGTGCCTACATACAGGACTAAATATGTTTGTTACACTTTCCTGCCGCGTACTTGCCGCAGTCACAATGACAGGTATCAAGGAGTCGATATATTTGCCTCAACTTTATTTCAATTTAAAAACCAAATCCACAACCTGTCAGGTGACTGTCAATAGTTTTCGTGGTTTATTTTATTAAGACTTATTCACTTTTTTTTAAAATATTTTCTTTCGAATTGTAATTTTGAAGGTTTTGGTTTGCTCAAAATGTAATGTAATATTAGTCTGAGGAAACTTAATTGGTTTTGGTGTTATCTGAAATATCTTTTGTATGTTTCCCTAAAAAAAAAAAGTCTTAAAACCCAGTTTTACAGCTACCTAACGCTTAAGGTAACACATCACGCTTAGCTATCGACGAAAAGTTTATTACTACTATACCATATATGACAGTTTTTTAAACGAAGATCAAAAGTAAATTAAGATCAAGATTCATTTTTGAACTTAGTGATCTCATATAAGCAGGTCAGGCTCGAGGCGTAACTCGAGGTTGCAATGTCTACACGTCCTGTCTCTGTCAATATAATTCAAACAGCCATTACACCTAATCTTTATCACAATTAATTAACTGCGTTGTAGTTGCAGCGGTTAGAGGCTCGCACTTTAAAGCGACGGATGCGCCGGAGGTCCCGGATTCGAGCACCGGGTCGAGCCAAAAATATGTATCTGGGTTTTTCTGTTCATAAATTCTCAGGGTGGTGGATTTGGATGTTGGCGGTGTTTCACCCATGTGCCTCGGAAGTCACGTAAAGCCGTTGGGCTTTACTATAAGGATATAGAGAGAGATCGTTCTCTCTCCGGTCGTGACAGACTGCTGTCCCATCGGACTATGAGAGTGAAAGGAATAGAAAATGACGTATGTTTGCGTACACACTTGTGCACTATATTATGTCCCGCGTTGTCGGTAAGACATTGTGACTGGCCACCGTAATTAAAATCGTCTGGGGGGACTATAATACATCAAATCCATTCAAGCATGTAATTTGCAATTGGTCCTAAGAATCAGTGTCGGTCCTAAGAATCCGTGGCTTTATATGCCAAAGACTTTTATTTAATTACTATTTATTTAAACTTTATCGCTCTGTTAATTGTACAATTGGCGGGCTTAATGCCTTATGGCATTCTCTACCAGTCAACCACTTGGTGAATGCAACTACTACTTCTACTTTTGCTAAGTCGTTGCGTTGCATACAGCGAGTGTAGTAACTAATGTATTTCTTCACTCCATAGTGGGTAGAAGCCATGCAGCGGTTCACAGAGGCAGCGGAACTGATCGATGCAGAGTCTCGTATGAAGAAGACCATGTGGGGGCAGTTCTGGTCCGCGCATCAGAGGTTCTTCAAGTACCTGTGTATCGCCGCCAAGGTATGCAATCATAGTTTTTGTTTCGTGTCTATTAAGATTCATAATCGCTTGCATTAGTCACTAACTAGTGCTGTTTGCCGATAATTATTTTCTACATTTTATTTACTAGTAGCGGTTCCGGCAAACTGCGTTCCGAGTCCAACAATCTATACAAATATTAAAGGTGAAGACTTTCTTAGGAACATCTGGGCCGATTTAAAAAATTGCGACGGGAGTGGAGTCGCGGGAGACCGATAGTGTAATATAAAATAAAAACGCCTCTAAAAAAACTTTGAGTCAGGACAGTGCGTGCTTGTGCGTTGACATGACGCACTGACTCCTAAATATAAGACTGACGGAATGTTGTGGACGCCCTCTGTTTTATCAAGGGGGCCTTGAGTCAAATATAGGATCATTTTTTGTTTTTAGTGGGTTCTTTTATAGTGGTTTGTTTATTTTCGAGAAATCTGTAGACAAATATACTTACGAAACTTGATATACGTGTTTGGAAGGTTAACTTTTCATCATACTCTAATATGTTCCAATCCCAACAATATCTCAAACAAACGGGTTGAATTGAATACCTCCTTTTTGAAGTCCGTAAACAAAAACATATCTTCTCTCACAATAAAGATTTTGTGATTTATTTATTCATTATCTTAATGAACACACAACAATGCTATCAAGTTGAAATTTAAAAAATTAAAATTTTCCGCTAAGCTATTGCCTAAAAATTTATTCTAAAAACATGTTCCGTTTTTTTTGCGTATCTCCATATTAGTTACTCACCTTGTTTCGTGACTCGTGTGTCAGGTGAACCACGCGGTGGTGACGGCGCGCGAGGCCGTCAAGTGCGGCAAGTGCGTGGTGATCGGGCTGCAGAGCACGGGCGAGGCGCGCACGCTCGACCAGCTCGAGCGCGACGACGGCGAGCTCACGGACTTCGTGTCCACCGCCAAGTGAGTACGGAACACGAGCCGTTTTGTTATTCGCGTCGTGGCAGGTGACGCGAGGCCGGCAAGTGCGGCAAGTGCGTGGTGATCGGGCTGCAGAGCACGGGCGAGGCGCGCACGCTCGACCAGCTCGAGCGCGACGACGGCGAGCTCACGGACTTCGTGTCCACCGCCAAGTGAGTACGGAACACGAGCCGTTTTGTTATTCGCGTCGTGGCAGGTGACGCGAGGCCGGCAAGTGCGGCAAGTGCGTGGTGATCGGGCTGCAGAGCACGGGCGAGGCGCGCACGCTCGACCAGCTCGAGCGCGACGACGGCGAGCTCACGGACTTCGTGTCCACCGCCAAGTGAGTACGGAACACGAGCCGTTTTGTTATTCGCGTCGTGGCAGGTGACGCGAGGCCGGCAAGTGCGGCAAGTGCGTGGTGATCGGGCTGCAGAGCACGGGCGAGGCGCGCACGCTCGACCAGCTCGAGCGCGACGACGGCGAGCTCACGGACTTCGTGTCCACCGCCAAGTGAGTACGAAACACGAGCCGTTTTGTTATTCGCGTCGTGGCAGGTGACGCGAGGCCGGCAAGTGCGGCAAGTGCGTGGTGATCGGGCTGCAGAGCACGGGCGAGGCGCGCACGCTCGACCAGCTCGAGCGCGACGACGGCGAGCTCACGGACTTCGTGTCCACCGCCAAGTGAGTACGAAACACGAGCCGTTTTGTTATTCGCGTCGTGGCAGGTGACGCGAGGCCGGCAAGTGCGGCAAGTGCGTGGTGATCGGGCTGCAGAGCACGGGCGAGGCGCGCACGCTCGACCAGCTCGAGCGCGACGACGGCGAGCTCACGGACTTCGTGTCCACCGCCAAGTGAGTACGAAACACGAGCCGTTTTGTTATTCGCGTCGTGGCAGGTGACGCGAGGCCGGCAAGTGCGGCAAGTGCGTGGTGATCGGGCTGCAGAGCACGGGCGAGGCGCGCACGCTCGACCAGCTCGAGCGCGACGACGGCGAGCTCACGGACTTCGTGTCCACCGCCAAGTGAGTACGAAACACGAGCCGTTTTGTTATTCGCGTCGTGGCAGGTGACGCGAGGCCGGCAAGTGCGGCAAGTGCGTGGTGATCGGGCTGCAGAGCACGGGCGAGGCGCGCACGCTCGACCAGCTCGAGCGCGACGACGGCGAGCTCACAGACTTCGTGTCCACCGCCAAGTGAGTACATCACATAACCACTAAATATAGATACTAGTTCAAAGGTGAACGCACATTTACCCGAGCCGAAAGCGCAAAACGCGCCGAACGAAACAAAATTTAGAATTCTTTAAATGAAATCTAATGAAACCTCGCACACTAATCCGCGTCCAATCGTCCGAATCTGGAAGAACCCCAAAAATCCTAGACAAATTCGGATAACGTCATCAGATTCGGCGCGGCTAATGCGGTTGACTCGCCGGGTATTCAATTCTTACTTACTCTCACCTTAGATGTCGCTCATAGCGCTATCTCATGACTTCTTCGACGCGGTCGATTCGGCCGAATCGGTCGGATTGCCAGATAAAATCTTCATACTCACTCCCACCTTAGATGACACTCATAGCGCTATCTCATTCTTTCTTCGACGCGTTCGAAACGGCCGGCACTAGTAATACTAGGTTTGTAATCCTGGTATGGTAAATACGTTCCGTCCCTAAAGCTCACGGACACGAGATCTCAGAACATTTTGGGACATTGCGAGCGCGAGTGCCGCCCGCTTGAAACACATATGAAAATATATTGCTAAGTGACTTCAGCTCTTTTTATGTAATGTTTCTTTTTTTGAATCTGTATAAACGAAGTAACTAAATTTTTGTAAGACAAATCCATTCATACCAAAAAAAACATAATATAAAAACATGTTTTTTTTTCAGATTTATATTAGTTTATTATTTTAGAAATATTAAAAGTCACATTAACTCAAACAATTTAATATCAAATCACAAAAGTACATCAACTTTGGTTGTCGTCCCGTTCATTTATAAAAATATGCATATTTCCCAAATCAACTCTTTCAATTGGCCGAATTTTGCTCAACTCTTTCGCAAGTCGAACCATTGTGTCCATATTACTTTTATTTGGATTTGATTTGAAATACTTATTTAGTCTCCTAAACTCGTTGTTGAGAGATTTCATAGCGCCTTCGTAGCTTGTCTTTAAATCTTCTCTACGGGTGCTTGGGACCTCATGATCTTTTCTAGACGAAAAGCTTAAATTTAAATTCAACTCATCATTATCATTTCTCATCTCAAGAACTTCGTCCAGTGGGTCATTGCCTTCAAAAGGCTCTGTCTTGACGTCCAAATAATAGTAGCCATCGTCTCCCTCAGGCTTGGGTGACGTCGTCGGGGACCTGTCCATGTCATCATCGACTTCATCGTCAGCTGTATCGTCGTGGTCTCCTTCATCGTCTTTAATGTCGCTAGTGTCCATTTCTTCATCGACTTCTTTAACGAATTCCGGCTTCACACAAGTTTTCTCTTCCATTTCTGGTCCGGCTATGTCAGTCAGCAAACACTTCTCCTCGTCAGTCATTTCGGCAGTCTTCATCAACTCAGTGTCAACCACGTTAATTGCAGCACATAAGTGCTCACAAAATCGACCTTTGCTACCAGCAACACAATCGCAAAACCAATGATCTATATAAAACCACACGTACCTCTTTCTCTTGTCCTTACACTCCAATTTGAACTCCGTCGAATCTATTCTCTTTAGATCAGAATCCAAGTCCATCACCTGTTTACATTTTTCAAGGAACTTTGTGTACGTGGATGCCACATTCAGCCCTTTCACGTGGGCATGTAAGAGGCGACGGATTTGATTTTCGATTATGTTGATAACCACATCAGCCATAACTTGAGTGTTGAAAGTTTTACACCTTTGATGTACGAACTCGTTCATGACACGCATTGAAGCCTCGACAACGTTCATAGATACGTTGTCCTCTGCGTTTAGCCACTGCACCCTTCTAGCCCACAGCTCGTCCAAGTAATCTATCACTTCTGACGACTCCTCGTCCTCTCTAAACATTTCGTAACATTGTTCAGCCAGCTCTAGCCTATTGCATCTAATCATTTCACAGAAATTCTCTATCAGAACACGCCGCTTTTTACCCTCTATTTTGACGTCATCGCTAAAAATCCACCGCCAAACGTTGCAGCAGACCGACCATTTAGACGACAGAACAATGGCATTCGGAAATATAGAAATAGCGGCATCTCTGATCTCTTTACAGTCCGTTATGTTCAGTAATTTGGGTTCAAATTGTCCGTTGCAAATGTTCTCCAACGTCAGTTTGATCGACAGAAACGCCTGGCTGTAATTAGCCTCTGTTGTGTCTGTGTGTAATAAACAAGCAATGGGTAACGCGCCCGCCTTGCTGACCGCGTATAGGAAAGTCACGACTGGGCCGCTCAGTATAGGTATACCGTCCACTAAGATGTGCTCTAGATTGAGCGATGAAATGACTCGCCGCATCGTCGGTGTTATCACACTAACCACTTCAGGATTATCGAAGTTTAAAAAACCACCAGCACTCTCTAATGTAGCCTTTTTCAAACTCATTATCTCTTCAAAGGGTTTGCTCATCTTGTCTGTCTGTCTTTCCTTTTTTTTGTATAGATAGTGTATGTGACTTACTGTAGGGTTTATATTGGCGCTATTCAGATACTGAGGTTGGTCGCCGTACTGATCTATGACCGTCAACTCGTGGTATGTTTTAGCCAATCCCGGCGTGTAGCCGTTGTCGAAATAATTGTAAAATATTTGGTCTGTTTCGGGCGTGCTTTTTAGCAAATTGAACGCCTCTGGTGTTCGCAATTTATGCGTGTGCGAAAAGTCTATGGTTATTGTCATGTTCAAACCGTCTTTCAACAACGGGTCGTTTTTTATCGTGTTTCGATTAGTGTGCTTCATTTTGAAGTCAATTTTGGCTCGGCATCCCTGATTCCTAGTGACGTCTGTGCACACGGTTTTCTTGTTGAAACTCGAGCGATGGCAACTGAATAATTTCCTGTACACAAGTCTTTTTATTCTCGGATAGCTATTCCGGACGATCCACGTGGTCGTGGTGAATTTGCCGAACTTTTTGATCCACTCTGAGGCGTATTTGTTGTATCCATCGGGATTATCCTCGCCGTCGTACTTGCACTTCAACTGCACGAAAAAAGTATCCATAGAAACAAAGTGAAGCTTAACAAAAGCGGCATTTTCTGATATCTCCTTCAAATACTGTTTCAATTCACTTTTCGAAAACATCGTTGATAAAAGTCACAACACAACTTTGTAACATAAAAACTAAATCCGAAACGTGAAACGAATGTGTCTTTATCTAATGCAAAACGTACTTGGTCTTGGCGTGGCGTTATTGAATCGATGTTAGCAGCAGCGCATGTCGCATAACTCGTCTGAGCTCGTGTACCTTTTGTCCGGGTGAATGACCTCCGAGCGCGGCCGACGCGTGGTACATTTCGCAGCGGTCGTTACAAAAAGTGCGACACGAAGCGCGCGAAAATTCAAAAGATGGCGGGCGGTCGCAGGACTTTTGAAAAGTTGTGCGCGTATTTTCACTTTTGAAAAGTTGTATGAGGATAGATGTAATTATGAAAAGATGTGAATTGCAATAGTAGCAGTATTCACTTTGTAATTCCCCCTACAAATACATTGATGTAATAGTTGTTTACAAAAAATTTTGGAAATTATATAAATTTCCAGGGCTATCCAAATATACTATATTTATGGTAGCCAATCTTTTGTAGTTTTAGAGGATTTTTTTTATTTGAAACTTTTGTTAGTCGTAATTTTAGGTAGCTCACTTATTTTATCTAAGTTAATTTGATTTGAAAGGATCATACTACAATAAATAAAATAGATATAACACCATAAAAAGTGGAGGAATTATTTGTTTGAAAATTAATAAATTTTGTGGAAAAAAAACCTTGTAAGCTACGAAAATTCGGCTAACATACATAGGTAACCCCAGGGTTACATCCAGATGTAAGGCTTAAAAAAATGTCACTGTTTGGGCCACCCTTTATATATATATTTTTTTTAACCTACACCATCCCACTGCTAGGCAAAGGTCTCCCCCAAACTCCGCCATCTATCTCTATACCCTTTATAATAATAAACAATAATTTGAAATAGTCATAAATTTCCTAGATTATTCGCCTGTTTATTATTATCTAATTAATTACTCTTTTACTAACGTACTTACCGATATTGTGTCATCTTTGTAGCTCGGCCCTTCTTCCTCTTTATAACATAATTTTAACTGTGCCTCTCTTTTTAATTCCAGGGGTGTGTTCCAAGCGCTAGTGGAGAAGCACTTCCCGGCGCCAGACAGGGACCGCATCAGCAGACTGCTGGGGCTGGAAGCGCCGCCCAAACCGAAGCCGCAGCCGCAACTCAACGGGAACTCGCACGCCGACGCGAACACGTCCAAGAGGAAGCGTGAGTGAATAGTCCATTACTAGTAGTAATAATATATATAAGGACGCAGACACAGGGACCGCATCAGCCGACTGCTAGGACTAGAAGCGCCGCCCAAACCGAAACCGCAACCACAACTCAACGGGAACTCGCACGCCGACGCGAACACGTCCAAGAGGAAGCGTGAGTGAATAGTTCATCACTAGTTATGTATAGGGCCGCAGAGAGTTTTGCGCAGGAAACGAAATGGGAAGGACGGACCTTATCTATTCGTTTTAGTAATTGTTTTTTTTCGGTTCAATTATTGTAATTGGTGTGGTGGAATTGTCATGATAATTGGTGCTTTTGAAGAAAACAATGCAATTAAAGTGGGGAATTAAGTAAAGTGATCTGATCGCGCCGTCTTACCCGGATCGCTGTTCCTGCGCTAAGCTTCCTTGTTGAGCATTGAAATGCGAATCACCTCGCATTTCAATGAGTTAGGTTAAGATAAGATAGTTTAGTGTTAGTTTTAGTTAATAAGTGGTAAAAAATGAACAATAATAATAATATTCTCCTGCACCCATAACAATTTTTCTACATGATCTAAAGGTATGACTGGGAGAGAATGCTATTAGCATTAAGTCCACCTTTTTAAGTTCACTTTTATTTGTGCAATTAAGTTTTTAAATAAATAATAAACAATTTTCACTAAAAAATAGTCTGTATGGCTTAGAGCCGAAGACGTAAAACTTGTATTAAAAAAAATAGGGCCGCAGACACAGGGACCGCATCAGCAGACTCCTAAGGTTTAATCTGCCGCTGAAAGCGAAATCGCAACCGCAACTCGACGGGAACTCGCACGCCGACGCGAACACGTCTAAGAGGAAGAGTGAGTGAATAGTTCATTACCAGTAATATATTAGGCCGCAGACACAGGGACACCATCGGCAGACTCCTGAGGTTTGAGCTGCCGCTGAAAGCGAAATCGGAACCGCAACTCAACGTGCGAGCTATCTAAGAGAAAGCGTGAGTGCTCTCATAGACATGTAAATAAATAAAGGACCAGCGCCAGGGCCTCCTGGGGCAGGTCCTAATGCTGAGTGAGGTCCTCTTGATGTGGACATCGCCGACACATCACCGGCAACGCACTGCATGGTTGGCATAATTTTCTACTTCGCTTTTTCTTTTCTTTTTGGTTATTTTTTTCTCTTTTGTATTTCGTAAATTCGTTATGTTTCTGTAAATGTATGTGTTTTTGATGTCCAAAATAATAAACTTAGTTTTTTCTTTCTTTTTAAATGATCTGTTTGTAAAAATATGCCTTTTAGGAGAAAATATGAATAAAGCAAAATTAGTTTATAATTTCTTCATTTAAAGACTCGGCGGACTTAATGGTATATTATACAGCTTACAGTGCAATAAAGTTTAAATGAAATAAATAAATAAATATTAAAAGCATTATTTGCCAGGCAAACCTTTAGGTCGTGCAGAAAAAAGGCAGTTTTATTGTAGTGCACACAAAAAATTACGCAAATAAATGCATTTGTAATTTTTAAAATGATTTTTTGATGATGCAGTTGTATTTGTACATAGTTCGCAATAATTATTGATGTTTTTATGAAAATACCCGCCAACTACATTTAGTTTTAATATTGCAAATTTATACTATTTTCTCTAGATTATGCGACTCTAGTATCAGCGTAATATTCGTACGGAGCGGACGTGTGCTCCTCTTCCTAATCAAAAGTCGTTATATTGACAAAGGATAATTACCGGTCTATCATATTGTAAGACGTTCCGTGTGATCAATATCGAGTGCAACGGGTGCATCAATATTTCGTGACACTTTGTTCGGGTGCAGCGACTAGTGACAGTTCGCGGACGATCTCTGCGTGCGGGGTGCCCCCTTACCTCACCGCTGTGACCTGAGACACTCGCACGATAATTGCCATCTCTGTCCTACCTTACTGGTTAAGCAAATCGCTGCGTCATCATGAGGAATTGTTTGGCCTGCACGCTACGCACAAATAATGAAGACTACGTGGAATGCACCAAATGCAATGAGGTTTACCACCTACTTTGCCTCAACATGCAAAATGAGAGCTTGAGCCCTGAAGCTATGTCTAAATGGGTCTGCCCAATGTGTATGAGTAAGCAACCAAAGGGAGACAACTCTGCATGCCTGGCTCGTCCTTCCACGCCGACTTCACAGGCTGAAATCTCGTTCAATGTGACCCGCCGTAAAGTGCACAATACTGCACCACTCGCTACGAATACTGATGAATACATTCGGCGCGCCGAATTTCGCGAAATGCTACGGGAGGAAATGTTACTTATTATCAAATCACATAATGCGGAACTAAAGTCAACGTTTGATTCATTCACAGAGAAAATCACAAGTGTGCACACATCTGTTGAATTTATGAGCGAAAAGTTCGACAGACTTTCAGAAAGTTTCCAGCATCAACAACGCGATATCGAGGTCCTTAAGAAAGAAAATACGGCATTGCGCACAGAAGTGAATAACCTCAACAACAAACTGCATCAGCTAGACCAAATGTCGCGCGCCGCGACCTTAGAAATACAGTGCCTTCCTGAACTGAAGTCCGAAAACGTTTTGCAAATTGTTAAGCGGCTGGGGCGCGTTGTAAAATGTGTTATTAATGACCAAGACATCCATTACTGTTCGCGAGTAGCGAAGCTGAATCCAAATAGTTCCCGACCGCGCACGATCGTAGCCAAATTCAGTTCACCTAGAATACGTGATGCATTGCTGTCTGCGGTTCACCAATACAATAAAGACAATTCCCAAGATAGATTAAATACAGCTGACTTTGGGTTTGATCTCGCAAAGAAATCGCCAGTCTTTGTCGTAGAAAACCTGTCCCAAGAAAACAAACAGCTGCATGCAGCGGCTCGCCAAAGGGGAAGGGATCTAAAGTATAAGTTTGTCTGGGTTCGAGCTGGAAGAATTTATATGAGAAAAAGCGAAACAAGTGAAGCTATTTTTATCCGTGACTCATCAGTGCTTGATAAGTTGTAGTGTTTTTGATGTGCTTAGTGTTGGTATCTATTATATATTCGGTTTATTTATAGTTCCTGTAAGGTCGTGCATCATTTTTACCATCACTATCAGTAAAATAGCACAAATGCATAGCACCTCGTGTCTATTGATTCCTGTCATGAATGTAAGTAGCATGCTTATTTATACACATTGCTCATGTACAACTATAGTATGTCTTATCACTCAAGTACACTTCATAAAAAGTTATGTAAACCTACAATTGATGCAAAGGGGTTGTTATTACTGTTTTTGTATGACAGCATTACGGCGTACCATGAATTCGGCATTGAATAAAACTGCATTTAATTACTACATTGACTTGCAGGCTTTATGTTTGGTTGTTATTATCCTGGCAGTGAGTAAGGTTTGTTACTTCATGATATCTTCAGATACAAATGCCCGTAATGTGATGCTATTCAGTCTTTTTTCATATAAAAAACTGCACACAGCATCAATTTTCTTACTACTTATTATTATTACACATTGCTACATAAGGTTGCTCTGTACGATGGCAAATTTCAGCACTTTACATGGTTTGCAATATAAGCATAAGCTGTTTTCACGATCGGCAAAATCTATAATATCATATCTAATTATGAATCTTGTTGGGACATATACCTTTCAAGATGGGTAATATGCGGGAAACCTTAAACATATTTTACCAAAACGTTTGTGGTCTCAGAACCAAATGCATAGAAATACATAACAGCATACTTTGTAACGATTATGATATTATATTATTTACTGAAACCTGGCTGCAGGATGATGTCTTTGATGCCGAGATCTGCGATAACAGATACGATATTTTTCGTGCTGATCGCGACTTATCTAAGGCGTGTAAGGATTCAGGAGGAGGCATTATGTTATGCATAAAAAGCGGACTTAGTGCCAATATTTCTCATACATTTTCATACTCAAACATATACACAGAGCTGCTTTGTGTCACAATACCTGCGTATTGTTTAGGAACTGAAAGTAAGTTGCATATTGTTTTAGTATATCTCCCTCCTAATTACAAAGACATACCTGCGCAGCTGAAGGAGATAAGAATGTTTTTAGCGCGTCTTATCGATGAGTGTCCTGATGATAATTACCTTCTCATAGGCGATTTTAATTTACGATGTTTGAACTGGCGCGACGGGCATTACACACTAGTTAACATCCTAACAATAGAAATGCAAAATGCTGCCGTGGAATTTATTGATTTTCTGTCTTTTTATGGCCTTCGGCAATATAATTTCCAACTGAATAATCTAGACCGCTGTTTGGATCTAGCTTTTTCTAACGTAAATTCCTCGGTGGAAAGGGCACCTTCTTTTCTTGCCAAAGAAGATAGGAGCCACCCGTCATTACATGTGTGTCTCACAGATTTGTTTTTGACACCTTTTTTGGAGAATTCAGCACCGCGCCGTAACTTTCATACTTGTAATTATTCAGCTATTGTGAATTATTTAAGTAAGATAAAATGGGACGATTTATTTGCAGGTAAAACGATAGATGAGGCCTTAGAAATATTTTACAAAATAATTTATGGCTGTTTGGATGAACTTGTGCCTTTGCCTAAACGAGTTGTTGAAAGCAAATACCCACCTTGGTATAGCGCAGCTTTAGTAAAAATTATCCGCGAAAAGAGTAAGATGCACAAAAGGTGGAAGCGTTATGGCAACCCGCGCGATCGTGATGTATTTACTTTGCTACGTAAGCGACAGCAAAATGTTCATGAGCAGTGTTATAATAACTTTATAGCTGCCACTGAGAATAATATCGATAAGAACCCAAAAGCCCTCTGGTCATACGTCAAGTCTAAAAAGGGTGGGTCACAGTATCCCAAACAATTTACCTACCAGGGTCAAAAGCTAACTGAAGGCTCCAACATCTGTAATAAATTTAATGAATTCTTTCACACAATGTTTTCTCAAGGCCCAACCACTAATTCAGATCTTAATGGCGAAGCTGGCCATGACAACTGTAAGGATACTGTTACTAGAGCCTCAGTTACACCTAATGGGGTCAAAGTAATGCTTCAGACGTTGGACGTTAACAAAGGTGCTGGCTGTGATGGTATACCACCAGTGTTTCTCCGACGCTGTGCTGATGTTTTAGCTCATCCAATTTATTTGCTATTTAGATTATCTTTAGAGAGTGGGATTTGTCCAACGATATGGAAAAAGGCAAACATTGTGCCAATTCACAAAAAATTAACAAAAACTCAAATTACTAACTATCGGCCCATCTCTATCTTAAACACATTAAGTAAAATGCTCGAGAGAATAGTTTACGACAGTATTTATTGTACAATTGCTAGTGGCTTATCAGAGCATCAGCATGGCTTTCTGAAACGTAAATCAACCATAACTAATTTGGCAGAATTCAGTAACTATGTGCTTAGCGAAATGCAGGGTGGTGGACAGGTTGACGTGATCTACACTGATTTTGAAAAAGCTTTTGATCGGGTAGATCACGTCATCCTTCTTAAAAAGCTTTTTGAGCTTGGCATTCGTGGCGATTTACTGCGTTGGATAAAGTCCTACCTCCTGAACCGATCACAAGCTGTTGTAATGGGAGGGTTTAAGTCCGATTATGTCAATGTTCCCTCTGGTGTTCCACAGGGGTCACATTTGGGACCCCTGTTCTACTGTGCTTATATTTATGATATAAATGAATGTCTTCAACATTCGAATCACTTGTTATATGCAGACGATAAAAAAATCTTTATGAAAGTAGCTTCGCCTGCAGACTGTTTGCTTATACAAAACGACTTAAATAGGCTCCAAGACTATTATAATAGCAACAAAATATCACTTAGTATCAATAAGTGCCAGTGTATTAGTTTTAGCCGTAAGAATGAGATAATTTTGTACCCTTATCACTTTGGTGGTAACTTAATTGAAAGGGCTACTACTGTTAGGGACTTAGGCATTACTCTTGATTCGAAAATGTTGTTTTCTGTACATTTTGACCATATTGTCAACAAAGCCTATCGTAATCTTGGATTTATAATAAGAACATGCAAACCTTTCAAGAATACAAAAACTATCAAATCTTTATACTATGCATACTGTCGCAGTATTCTAGAATATGGTAGTCCAATATGGTCTCCTCATTATGCCAAATATAAAAACAAAATAGAAAGAATCCAAATAAAATTCATTAAGTACTTGAACCATAAGACCCACAAACGTCATGGAGACTATCTTGAAGACTGCTGTCATTACAATATCTTATCCCTTGAGTCGCGACGCGAGGTGCTGGATTTGTGTTTTTTACACGATATATTACAAAGTAACTTGGATACACCCAAATTGCTGTCGCAAGTGAACTTTAATACTCCTAAATATCGAACCAGACATACTCCGTTATTTAGTATACCTAGGAACCGGACCAACTATGCCGCTAACGCTGTCATGACACGTTTACCTTTAACTTACAACGTTAATTATAAAAACATAGATTTATTCAATATGAGCAAAAACGTACTAAAGACACGACTGCGATTAGAAATTAAGTCTAAATATAATGCCCGTAAATCTTAAACTTAAACAAACAAAGGAATCGTTTATATCTAATTTCTTTTTATTTCTCACCAATAATGGTCATGTAATTTATCCTTTATTCGAAAGTCATGTATGATGTTTATCCTATACTTAATTATCACGAAGCCGATTCTTTCGAAAGCCGTGATTGATGGGTAGTTGTTCGAAGACTGCGTATTATTATTATTTTTTTTCTAGAGGGATTCAAGTCATCAATCTGGTACTACATCTGACGGTTCGACTAAGTGTCGGCTTTAAATATTTTACTCTTAGTTAAATTAAAATACAATGTACGATTTGTTCAAATAACCATGTTATGGAACTCTGTTATTGGCTTAAGTGATTTATTTATTGTTCCTATATGTGTTAAGCAAATTGTAAAATAGCTGTTGAGTTTCTTAATAAATAAAATAAAAAAAATAAAAAATAGATGAAATAGTGATTTTTTGCATTCGACTGATTTATCTTCATGAATATAGTTATCATAACTTGAGCGATCCTTGCTTTGTCAACGATCGCATTCACTTTTTTGACACATTTTTGATGATTATTGTTTACGCAATTAATGACACATTATTGATGGAATTTTAAATATAAGTTTTACGTCTTCGGCTCTATGCCATACAGACTATTCTTAAGTAAAATTGAACATTTTTAACACTTATTAACTAAAACTAACACTAAACTAGCCTATCTTAACCTAACTCATTGAAATGCGAGGTAGATCGCATTTCAATGCTCAACAAGGAAGCTTAGCGCGGGAACAGCGATCTGGGTAAAACGGCGCGATCAGATCGCTTCACTTAATTCCCCACTTTAATTGCATTGTTTTCTTCAATAGCACAAATTATCATGACAATTCCACCACACAATCACAATAATTGACCCGAAAAAAACAATTACTAAAACGAAGAAATAAGGTCCGTCCCTTTTCGTTTCCCGCGCAAAACTCCTTGATGGAATTATTGTTGCAGTGACAGCGCGGCAGCAAGTGAACGCCGCAGCGAAGCGAGCGCGTGGAACCTCCTCAGACGATGACGAATGGATGAGAGGGTCCGAGGAAGAACTGGACCTGGAGTCTGACGAGGGTAGACAGCAGTCCGACTCCGACCAGAGTGATTCTAACCCGTTTAGAGCCGGCAGCGACAGTGATGATGGTATAGCATTATTTTATTTTTAAAATTAGTTTTTCTTTGCTAGTCGAATAATTTAATAATTATTTTTATGACTTTTAAAATAAGATCAGTGAATAAAATTCATTTACTAATTGAATTAAAAATATATCAGTGTTAAACTATGACTCTGAGGCGTAGTTGGTGAGTTTTGTGTTTATCTTATTTTAAAATGAATTATTTCGGCAAGAAGGAATGTCAAGATTGTTTTCAATATTTAACGAGTAAAGAAGAAATGGACTGAATATTTTGTGTTCGTCTGATAATGCCCATGTGACATAAGGGTAAAGGGATGCTTTTTATCTTTTCTCTCCTGAGCCGCTGCACTGATTTTATTTTATATACAGAGAAATATTCCATTCATGAGAGGCACGTAGGTTAAGTCCGCTTTCTCTTTGTTAGTTATAATATAAACAGTATTTTTATAACTTTTAAAATGTATAGTGTATTAAAACTACTACAGTGAATTAAATTCATTTACAGTTTGATTTTAAAAGACCTCAGTACTTTACTATGTACTTAGTGAGTTTAAAGTTTATCTTACTTTCAAGTATATTACTTGGTTAAATAAAAGGAATGTCAAGATTGTTTATAATATTCGACAAGCAACAAAAAACCAACTTTAGGATAATTTGTATCTGAGATTTTCATTTATATAAGTAAACAGCGGAAGGAGATGGTCGAACAGGGACTCCGGTATTTTAATGGATGATTTCGTGAAGAATCGCTGATAACCATTGTAAATATATATAAAAAACCTTTTAGCACCCTTATGTACTAAACTATTATTATTATTACAGAACCCTGGCTCTGCCGCAAGAAGAAAGTGAACAAAAAGAAGAAGGCGGCGCCCAAAAAGAAGGCTTCATCGACCCAGGACAAGATAGAGACGATGCTGGAACGGAAGAGCACCACGGCGCCCAGCACCGTGACCGTGGCCGCGCCGGGCGGCCGGACGCTGACGGGCACGCCGGTCGGGACCAACGGGCTCTACTTGGGTGAGTGGACACACTATAATACAGCATCAAAATTCCTAAGCAGTTTAACACGTATAGCTAAAGGGGATCCCCGATTTTTTTACGCGCCACTAGCGCCACTCTTTTTAAAATAATTATATCCTCAAATACTAAAACAATCAAAAATCTGGTAGACACGATTGCAGGTTATAGTATAGTTTATTTAGTACGTATATACATATATACATTGTATCTAAACTACATAACTAAAGCTACAATCGCATCAATCAGATGTTCGATTGGTCTTTCATTTAACGAGTTATGATTTTTCTACTAAAGTGGCGCTTGTGTGCGCGTTAAAAATTCGGGGAGCTTCTTAAGGCCGTAACTGGGCATGTACCTCAACTGATGTGTCCCGGATCCTTCACATCGACCGGAAGTCATCATAATCATCATTATCAGCCAAAGGACGTCCACTGCTGAACAATGGCCTATCCACAGCGACCGATCACTAGTGGTCTGCATCCAGTTTGATCCTGCGATTTTTCCACGATCGTCTGTCCTTGTTGGTGGACGTTCTACGCTGCGTCTTTGGTCGAAGGGTCTCCAATCTAGAGCTTTCCTACCCCAACTTGCCCTTAGTCATTTTCGCACAAATATCACATTAATATACTAGAAATAAAATGTATTATTGCTTAAAATCTATTCCTTAGAAATGGACTCAAGATAGTCAACTGTCAGATATGACTTTTATCCATTCATATGGTTGACGGACTCATTCATTGGCAGCAGTGTTGCAAAGAGACTAGTGTGCGTGTGTGAAAGCTTGAGATTTTTCGGTGTAATTTGTAATAAGTTAAGCAAGTGTTTTTATTTTGTTATTCTTTAGATATAATGTCAGCCCTTTACTACACAAGTCTAGTCTTTGTTAGTAGTCACGCTTGTTTTAGTGTCCTATGCAAGCAAAGGTGTCAGCGACCGCACATAAAACGCCGTGCAATACACTTCATTTGTGTTATATTTTTAAAGCGAAGTACTTACACTTGCGAGTTGATTCAGATACTTGGTGAGCGCTCAGTCGTCTACTAGTTATACCAAACGGTAATGTGACGTATAACGTTTTGCAATGCACTTCATTGCATACTTAAGAATGTGGTATATGGTCTAACAAGTAGTAGTAGCTGGCCGCGAGAAAATGTTAAAGCTCAATGACATAGCAAATAAGTACGTGTTCATTAATAAGATGTTGAGAACATAATAGTACATTATGATATAAGTGTGCTAAGTTGACCACATAATGGTCAACTTAGGCGATAATGTGTGCGCACGAGCAAAGCGAGTGCGCCATAAGAAAGCCGCGTATATTATGGTCACAGGCACACGTGTTTCATACGACGTTTTTCAACACACTTGCAAGGAAAAAATAAGACTCTTCATTTACTAAGTTTTTAATTATTAAAACAGTAAAAATACATTTTACTCGATATTGATGGCAAAGACTTTCGTACGCGTTTTTCGCCTCGTTAAGTATGTCTGGCGGATTTCATAATAGGGTTTCTTCACTTGAAGTAGACATTTTCATTAATATTAAACTTCATAATTAATCCAAACTTCGTCACAACCGACAGTTGTTATTTACGAAAAATGGCGCGTTGTTTTTTTTTTCTTGCCGCGATACCGATGCGCGCGCAAGGTTTAGGCGCGAACTAGATCGGCCAAAAGCCAAAATTAAAAATAATAATTCGTGTTTAAAACACAAATCACAGAAAATGTTAAATGAATTTGAGCTATTTTTTAGTAATAAATCTGGATTTACCATTTATTGAAATAATTATATAAATACTGTTATTTTTCGCATAAATACTGTTTGCTGCTAAAATAAAAGTATTGTATAACCCGACTAAATTATATCGCTTCTTCTTCTTGGTACTAGGGTACAAATGTAAATTGGTCGGGTGAATAAACTAAAAGCACTAGTGCAATAATATACTGAAAAAGCACGCGTGTTTAATATCTATGATTATGAGCCAAAAATCGGTAGAATAAAAACGTCGTTTTGAGCAAGTGTGTTGAAAAATATTATATATATATCCATATTTATATTATTTTCTGAAAGAACTTTAAAAATCAAATCACTCATATATTTTCCTTAAATTGTGTACGAATTTTCCTACCTTCATGAAAATGAAATGTTTCGATTGCAAAATGTGTGGACAACAGCACGTCGAGGTAAACACTGCGGTATCTTATGCATTTGTAATAAGGGCTAGTTTGCAACAAAAGTGGGTAACCTGATGTGCTGTCGACTGTACATTGCTAAAGTTCTTTTTAACGAAATGATTTATTTTATAGTAATATACACAAAGCTCACAGCTTACATAGACAATTCACCGTTGACTACTGAGATATTTTGAAATCAAAAAGTCTATTTTATTCAGTGTTTTTTTAACAACAAAATATAAAAAGATTGTTTACATTACAAAACTAGCAAAGTAAAACGGACTATATCCAATGTTATTTCGTATGTTCAGGGCCAGCCCGCAGCCAGCCGCCTCCCCGGTCAGCCATAGAGCGTGCTTGCAGCATGAAGGAGGAGCTGCTCGCGGCCATCGAGCGGCTGGGCCGGCGCCTGCCGCCCAACACGCTCGACCAGCTCGTCGATGAGCTGGGCGGCACTGACAACGTGGCCGAGGTAACACGTTAATATTGTTCAAAGTCCCTCGATCATATTTAAAATTACAAAGTGCTGAAAGTAAAGTTCGCCTTTAACCCTCTGCTGGGCAAAGGCCTTAACTCATCTATGAGGTAGTTTGAACCGTACTCCAACATAAAGGCTCAGTGCGGATTGGTGGAGGGATGTTTGCAAGGCAAGCGACTAACCCTGTCAGATGTTATCAAGCCATCCATAAAGCCTCTGGCTCGGCTAAACGACAAATATCTACCGATATTAACCCAGACCAACGGTTTTACATGCTTGCCGAAGCACGGAGATGCTCGTGATAAACGTTACTTATACGGTCGGAATGGTCACCCATCCAAACACGACCGCGCCGTAGGTTGCTTAACTTTGGTATCACTGCCAAAGCGCTGCTACGACTGTGCTACGAGCACCTCAAACTAATTGCTACTGTTCATTAATTAATATTAAAATAACAAAAAAACGTCAGCTCTGTATTCTAGTCCTTAAATACCTTTATTTTATAAATAATATTGGACAGCAATCGCATACATTGCTCTGGGGTGCGATTGTGTAAAGCAATCTTATTCATTTGACAGTTCAAAACGTACGGTATGATCTGTCAAATGGTAAAGAACAAAGGGTTTGACAGATCAAACCGTACGTTATGAACTGTCAAATGAATACGATTGCTTTACACAATTCCAGCTCTGATCCTAGAGTAAGTAGTGCACTTAT
Organism: Pyrausta purpuralis; assembly: GCA_963924145.1. NCBI lineage: Eukaryota > Metazoa > Arthropoda > Insecta > Lepidoptera > Crambidae > Pyrausta > Pyrausta purpuralis. The sequence continues at coordinate 2,026,876 of OZ001663.1, read as the reverse complement.
GTTTTGGAATTAAACACAATGGTGTTACCACAGCGGTGTGTATTAGGTGTTGTGTGTTGTGGTATCACCGTTGTGTCAGATCTCCATAGCATACGTATTAGTGTCCAATATTTATTTACAATATTTATTCGTTCTTCTTCCAGATGACGGGCCGCAAAGGGCGCGTGGTCCAAACAGAAGACGGTCAGATCCTGTACGAGAGCCGGTCGGAGGCCGACGTGCCTCTGGAAACGCTCAACCTGACGGAGAAGCAGCGCTTCATGGACGGCGAGAAGGACGTCGCCATCATCTCCGAGGCCGCCTCCAGCGGTATATCGCTGCAGAGCGACAGGAGGTACCTACCCTCAAGTTGTTCACACAGCTGGCCTGAAGGCCTAGCCTGAAGCCTCGATACCGTTTATCGCGTCGATAGAATAGAATAGAATTATTATTTATTTGACACACACATAAAAATAAATTAAATTGCAATAAAAATGATATAAGAACAAATGATAAACAGCAAAAAGTAAATTTATAAAAAACAAAAACTAAGCGCCCAAGTGTGCCAAAAAGGTACCCGCTCAGTATATATCGTGACAGCAGATGGTAAGCATGCCATGACACTCGATCGATGAAATCATTTAATTTCCTAAACGATATGTTTCCCATATTTTTTAACTGGTAAGGCAAGCCCTTTTTAAAGGCAACGCATTTTAATACATCACAAATATTTATCGAGGAAAGCTTTAAAATACGCTGTGACGGGAGGGGAAGGAGCAAACTCAGAACGCGGGACCCCTAGTTTTTTAATATAATAAAAAAAAGGGATTGTAATTTCCTATTCCGAACCCATTTTATGTATTGTCACTCATTTAAAAACATAATGTCAACTTATTCTCTGCGTTACAAGCGGTTGACTAGTAGATAATTCCTAAAGGCATTACGTCGACCAATTGTACATCTCACAGTGCAACGAAGTTCAAATAAAACTTATTTTACACTTACCATAATTACACCTTACAAATGTAATAAAGTGTTGTAACTCAATTAGTGTTTGTGAGTACATATAATATTTTCGTTACAGGGCTAGAAACCAAAGACGAAGAGTACACATTACGTTAGAACTACCGTGGTCCGCCGACAGGGCTATACAACAATTTGGTAAGTGACTTCACTTGTAAAATAACTACAGTATTATTCATTTTATTATTTTATTTTAACAAAAAACAGATTACAGTTAAGGTGAAACAAATTTTATACATAAACGAGTAATATACTGAACTGTAAGCCAAAACATGTGCTTAAGAATGAGTTACATCGTTTCGCAAATTTATCTCTTACTACTATATTTATTACAAACTTAAAGCTTGTTACTTTACAAACTGCTACTTAATTTAATATAACTTATATAAAATTAATTAAAAATTACGATACTATAGCTTATTCGTACAGAAATATAGCACACAGCCTATATTTTGTGAATGTTAAAATCGGGTGAACCTGCGGGAAACTATTCGAATACTTAATATATTTAAACAAATATAACAACATAGAGCATAAAACTACCACGAATTCTCGCATATAACAACATAGAGCATAAAACTACCACGAATTCTCGCATATAACAACATAGATCATAAAACTACCACGAGTTCTCGCATATAACAACATAGATCATAAAACTACCACGAATTCTCGCATATAACAACATAGAGCATAAAACTACCACGAGTTCTCGCATATAACAACATAGATCATAAAACTACCACGAATTCTCGCATATAACAACATAGATCATAAAACTACCACGAGTTCTCGCATATAACAACATGGATCATAAAACTACCACGAATTCTCGCATATAACAACATAGAGCATAAAACTACCACGAGTTCTCGCATATAACAAAATAGATCATAAAACTACCACGAATTCTCGCATATAACAACATAGATCATAAAACTACCACGAGTTCTCGCATATAACAACATAGATCATAAAACTACCACGAATTCTCGCATATAACAACATAGAGCATAAAACTACCACGAGTTCTCGCATATAACAACATAGATCATAAAACTACCACGAATTCTCGCGCCCACGAGATACTAATTTCGTAGACGCGACACATCCGTACTATCAGATTGTACTACGAGGTGTTGTTGCGATACATGGCTTAGGCCTGCGATCACTATACTCAAGCGTTGACATTTTCAGACACACCTTTTTTACGAATTAACTAACCTATTTCGTGTCTCACATTTTCGTATCTCACAACAACAAACAAAACCTAATTTCGTATGACACTTTCTCACAGGTCGAACCCACCGATCGAATCAAGTGAACGCGCCAGAGTACATATTCCTAATCTCGGACTTGGCTGGCGAGCGGCGCTTCGCCTGTACGGTGGCCAAGCGGCTGGAGTCGTTGGGGGCGCTCACTCACGGCGACCGCAGGGCCACGGAGACCAGGGATCTCAGTCAGTTCAACATCGACAACAAGTATGGTGAGTGGGCTTATGTGGATCACAAGACTTGGTATAGAAAATGTGGTTGTTTCTATTACTGAACTAGATTTCTCTACATAACAAACATTGATGTCATGTTACGGTCTCTCAACTCTTAAGGTTTATGTAAATAAAGCTTTCTGCCTGTCGATATGTTGCAGCCACTCCGTTAATTGGATGCCTGCGGCCACAGTTTGGAGCACAAGAATGTCAAATATTTGACATTTCGCTTCAACAAAATCAATATTTTCTGCTGCATTTAATATTATTTTACCTGCTTTAGTATATCTTTAATAAATCGTGAAAAAAGTATTTTTAAAGCTTTAATCAAAAGTTCCTTTCCGTCAATAAATACACGAAAACACCAATTTGTGTCAGCGTATTTCGAGCGCCACCTGGTTGTTCGACAGAGCAACTGTGTCGAGACTTCCGGCACTGGATAGTCCATTTAAAGCGGCTTCCAATTAAATGGCTGAATATCTTTGAACGCAACGTTTAGCCAGATGGCTGGACGTCGTGTAGTCATTAAGTTAAAATACATATAAACGAATTTGTGATGTTTGGTTAGGGTTATTTTAATTTCATAATTTTTGTAGTACGATTACTTTTGAAAGAAAAGAAGAACAATGTTTGAATGCACCTAGCATGAATATGGTATATTTATTATTAAAGCGCAGAGCTATAAGTAAAAATTGAAGTCATAGTCATAGACAAAGAAAATTCGCTTCGCTTTGACACAGTAGTCTAGCTAGCTGACCTCTTATACAGATATAAGAAGATAATCAACACGCTGCCGTATCAAAACGATGACATTGGATTATTTGTAAAATAACTTTTTTATTGTTCCGTCTCCCAGGTCGCACAGCGCTAGAAGCAGTAATGAAAGCGATAATGAAGTACGAGCAACCATTAGTACCTCCGCCGAGGGATTACAAGGGAGACTTCTTCCAAGACGTAGCGTCGGCTCTGGTCGGGGTAGGGCTTATAGTAAACAGCGAGTCCGCTCCGGGAGTGCTGTCGCTTGATAAGGTATATAGGCCATATTTTTGTGTAGAATTTAATGAAACAATGATACTTGCATATAGTGTAATCTGTAAGTTCTGTAACATCTCATAATACATAGAGGGAGGCCCAAACATTAGCGTCCAAAATTTTTTTTTGTAAGCATTACATCCAGGGCTATCCAAACATACCATATTTAACAAATAATTCTCTCCACTTTTTATATAAGAGGAGGAAGGTATAAGGTATAACTTTTTATTGCACTATGATCTTATAAATTAAAATAACTTAGGAATCATTATGAGCTAGCTAATATTTAGACGAAGAAATGTTTAAAAAAAAAAACACCTCAAATACTACAAAAATTTGGGTATCATAAATACGGTATATTTGTATAGCCTTGGATGTAAAGAATTAAAAAAAAAGACTTCACTGTTTAACGCTGTATTCATCCTGTATAACGCTGCGTACAAGAAATAGTTAAAAGTAAAACATCCTTCATGTCACTCATCCGGCTCAGTATGTAAAAGTTAATTATTTTTATTTTTTGCGTTAGTATGTCATTTCACTGTTTCAGGACTACAACAATATGTCAAAGTTCCTGAACAGGATATTGGGCATGCCAGTGGAGCTACAAAACAGGCTGTTCAAATACTTCACAGACACACTCACAACTGTGATGGAGCAAGGTACGTCTCTAAATCCTTTTGAATTTTGCCACAACAATATTTAATAATTTCATACTATTAATGGAAAGCTAATTTCCTTGTGACCTTGAATAATAGGTTTACGGTTTTTATTTAGATAGACCAAAATGACATTTGGTGGGGTGACATTTTTTCGTTTTTTTATTTTATTCATTTCTTAGTATAATCGATTACATAGTGTTTACTGATCTTCGTGTCACTAAACATTGTGTTTGTTGTGACACTGCACATTCGAGGTTGGACGTTCGAGAGAAATAATATAACTGTTATTGTTATTAGCCTAAACATAGTGCAAATATTATTAAAATGTATAACTTGTTACCGGGTGCCAATACATATAGGGTAATGATGACACAGATTGATAAATTCACTTTGTTTGCTTAGTACTAAAGGGTCCCATGTCGCATTACAATTAGTATCTGCAAGCTACGGTGTAATAAGAAGGACATTAGATAACTACATATTATTATATACGTCCATAACGTTCGGTCGCGCACGGACCGAGTCCGAGTCGTGCTCAAAGCTGTTATCTACCTATCTTTAACCTTATCGGGTGAATAGTTTTATCGCACTCGCAGGCGCAGCGGGTAAAGTGAGTGGATGACCATTTTGGTTAAGTGGTTTAAAGGATAAGTTAAACGAGTTATTCATATATTACTAGCATATAATGTTACGAAGACAGAATTTGTTTAGGTTCGTTTCAATATGTTTCTTGTTTATTTTATCTGTGATTTCAGTCGGTAGTAAATTAATTAATCTTGGAATGATATAATGGGTTGTTCTTTTACCGTATAATTTTTTAGCTGTGATTGTGTTTTTTTTTCTGTTACTTTTTTGAATTTTTATTGTGCTGTATAGGAATGTGTAATTCTTTCCGATGGTAATTTTCAATAAACAATCTTTGGTAAACTTTTTGGTGCACGGGGACAATATTAAAGTAGCTGAAAAGATCATTGTAGTTATTTTCATACTGAATTTTAATGTTTTTCGGGGCTATCAAAAATCTAAGCTTTATGGAGTATATTTTATCTAGGTAGGTTTTAAACGTGCGTCCGTAACTAGTAATGCCGTATGAAATGAGAAATTCATAACATATTTTTTGGATGAAAAAGGGAAATTATATCTTTATGACAAAAAATTTCGTCAGTATCGTTTAGTTTCCTATTTAAATGTTCTATATGACTTCCCCAGTTTAACCTGTCATCGCTGACAAGTCCAAGATATGTTTGTTGTTTAACTTTTTCTTTATAAACGCAACTACAGTTCATTTGGCAATTATTGTGTAGACAGGTATGGCTGTGAGCTTTCAGACGAGCATACCTAGTTAGCTTATTGTAGCTCGAGTGTATATGCATCAATTTAGTTTTTTGAGCATTTAGTATTAGACCCATATCGTGAGATCAAAGTTTATAAAATCGTGTTGTAAATTGCTTTCAGCGACTGTTTCATCTCCATCAGCGGATATTAAAAAAGTGTAGTCTGCAAACTGATATTAGGAATACTTAGTTATGACATGTGAGATATCATTGACATATATCAAGTAGTGGAGGGGGCCCAGTACTGAACCCTGCGCTGTTCCTTCCGTGATGTGGATAGATTTACTGAGGGACTCACCGATTTTGACAACATATGTTCTTTTTAACAACGTTCTTTTATGTAATTTTTACACCAGGTAAGAAGAGGACCTCTGATAGGTACCAGAGTCAGACAGATTTTGTATAAGAATTGGGTGTTGAAGAGTGTAAAATGCCTTGTATAATCTATAAATACAATGAGCCCAATTAAAAAAAGTGTTGTTCAGTTCCGTTTTTAAGAAAAAAAAATTGACGAGACAAGAAAAACGTACTTTTCGAAAAATATACAAAAATAAGATCCGTGACTGATCCGATGATTTTAAATTATGCTACCTACAAATACCATCATAATAGAACCGCTTTCCCTCCGAAGGTTAGAAAACGGATATTTAGGTTTCAGCCGAAGCTTGATCCACTAGTGAGATTATCTTCCGAATTTTGCGCAGCATGAGCTGGTAAGGAACAAAGATTAGTGAATTAAGCTGCGACTGAAACCTAAATATCCGTTTTCTACCCTTCGGGGGGAAAGATATTTAGGTTTCAGCCGAAGCTTGACCCACTAGTAAGACGTGCTTAGAATCTGCCGGCGATAAGTTTGACTGTGCATATTGTGACTTTTTGAGCTTGTATGATAAGTTTGTGAAAGCAAAGATAAAATAAAGAAATCGGTCAGGACTTATTTATTTATTTATTAAAATAATTAATTACAATTAATTATTGATACAGCCGTGGATAACCTTTGCACAGCTTAGTGACGGATTGACATTGATTATTTTGAGAGTTATTATTTAGTAGTAATTTAATTTATTATATTATGTTGTTTTGTTGCTTGGCAGTATTTTTGACTGAATGTTTATGTTAATTCATACTATTTCTATATGTGAGAACCTGTAAGAGGTTTATGAGTTAACCATACAATCTCATATCACCTATTTAAAAACCCTGGTTTTCCTGTAATAAAAAAATAAAGTAATGCTTCAGGAATGTATCAGTGCTTCTCCAGTTACCCGTGACAATAACTTCGTCCAAATCTAGGTTTATGTTGGTCTGAAAAATCCTTCTTCGTCCGGAGCTGGTTCCCTCTCGGCTAATCCACCCATTGATAGATATTATTGTTTAGTTGTGTGTATAGAAGTTATCGACTAGCTTCTGCTCAGATATTAATGAAGCAATGAATGTTCCGATATTAATGGTAACTTGTAGTCAATGGAACTTATTGACATTTTAAACTGTGCAGAAGTATTTGGTCACTTTGTCTGCTCTAATATATCTGACGGCGATTGTAAGTATTGTTAATCTAAATGAGTAAGATCACATTATTGAAAAATGCGTACAAAGCGCTTTGCGGACTCCTTTTTAATGCGTGCAGTTAGGGAGTGGAACTCGCTGCCTGCTGCAGTCTTCCCTCAGGAATATGACCTAAATACCTTTAAAGCAAGAGTGAATAGGTTGCTACTAAGCAGATATGCACCACCCTAGACCTCATCCACACCTGACATCAAGTCAAATCGAGGTCAAATATCTGCTTAGCTTCAAATAAAAAAAAAAATGTGTCACAAATTCAATTGTTGTATTAATTTCATTGTGGGGTCAATTGTTTGCATTATTTATAAATAAAAAGTGCGACTGAAGTTGTCATTCTGGTTTACCTAATTAAAAATCAGAGTATATGTCTAATAGTAAAATTTTGCGAACGTCAGATAAGGAATATTCGTCGAATATGATACAAATCGTTTATTTTGAATTTGTCAGCAATCATTTATGAAAATGACATTTTAAAATCGTTTGATAAGTTCTACCTTGGTTAAATTGACTCTTACTTGGTTAAATTGACTCTAAATGAATTTTGGTTTGCGTTATCTATCAGGTACTTTATGCTAAATAACGTTTTGTATTTTAATTATTTGTCAATTTGAGCTTATTAGCCGATATTGAAACTGGTCTTTAGTCTAAATTATAAGTGTTTATTGTCCATATTGTGTTTTATTTATGTTATGTTTGTGTGACCTGCAAATTGTGTCTTATATTGTATGAACACCTTCAGCGAAACGCAACGGGCGCTTCGACCTGGGCATCCTGGACCTGGGCAGCGCGGGCGAGTGCGTGCGCCGCGCGCGCTGCGTGCGCTTCCTGCGGCGGCACGCCACCGGCCGCGCGCCCGTCGAGCTGCACACCGTGCACTCTGAGGTAGGCTGTCGCTGTGACACGCGCTGTGTCGCAACGCAACGGGCGCTTCCTGCGGCGGCACGCCACCGGCCGCGCGCCCGTCGAGCTGCACACCGTGCACTCTGAGGTATGCTGTCGCTGTGACACGCGCTGTGTCGCAACGCAACGGGCGCTTCCTGCGGCGGCACGCCACCGGCCGCGCGCCCGTCGAGCTGCACACCGTGCACTCTGAGGTAGGCTGTCGCTGTGACACGCGCTGTGTCGCAACGCAACGGGCGCTTCCTGCGGCGGCACGCCACCGGCCGCGCGCCCGTCGAGCTGCACACCGTGCACTCTGAGGTAGGCTGTCGCTGTGACACGCGCTGTGTCGCAACGCAACGGGCGCTTCCTGCGGCGGCACGCCACCGGCCGCGCGCCCGTCGAGCTGCACACCGTGCACTCTGAGGTATGCTGTCGCTGTGACACGCGCTGTGTCGCAACGCAACGGGCGCTTCCTGCGGCGGCACGCCACCGGCCGCGCGCCCGTCGAGCTGCACACCGTGCACTCTGAGGTAGGCTGTCGCTGTGACACGCGCTGTGTCGCAACGCAACGGGCGCTTCCTGCGGCGGCACGCCACCGGCCGCGCGCCCGTCGAGCTGCACACCGTGCACTCTGAGGTAGGCTGTCGCTGTGACACGCGCTGTGTCGCAACGCAACGGGCGCTTCCTGCGGCGGCACGCCACCGGCCGCGCGCCCGTCGAGCTGCACACCGTGCACTCTGAGGTAGGCTGTCGCTGTGACACGCGCTGTGTCGCAACGCAACGTGCGCTTCCTGCGGCGGCACGCCACCGGCCGCGCGCCCGTCGAGCTGCACACCGTGCACTCTGAGGTAGGCTGTCGCTGTGACACGCGCTGTGTCGCAACGCAACGGGCGCTTCCTGCGGCGGCACGCCACCGGCAGCTTTAAAGTGTCTAACTTTAGATATTAAGTTATTTACTTTTATTCTCAAACAGAATATACAACATCACAGCCATTTGATTATTAATATTTGCATGCTGCATGCAGGCTGAATACACTACCTACTACCTACTTTTAAGACCTGGAGATTTTAACTTGTAATTTTTAGTGTATTCTGGCAAATTTATTATTGATTAATTGCCTTTCTAAATAAATGAATATCTCACATATTTGTCATGATCAAAAAGGCATCATCATTGCATTGAAGTCAGGCTATCTACGGTAAAATAACCTTCGTTTTCTCTTTAGCGTGGCATGGACTGGACAGACGCGCTCGAGAAGTGGTCGGAGGCGTCCGGCGCCAAGGAAGGCTTCTACCTGTCGCAGCAGGCGCGCAACAACAAGTACACGGCCGTGCTGTGCATGGCCACGCCCGCGCCCAAGAAGGAGAAGCTGTCGAAGCGGGAGCAGATGTTCCAGATATACCGGTGAGTAGCTTTTTTTTTATATTTTATTTATTTATGCAACTGGGGGCACTTTTACACGTCCCAATATAAACCCTACCACAGCTTCGGGACAATTGTGGGCTAGTGCTGAGAAGAAGCTGCTGCGCAACAAACTCAGTCACCATTGTGAATGCCTCTTTTCAAAAGGTTTACAATGTTTGTAGTGATCATGCAAGTCCATGCATTATTATCTTTTAAATAATCATCTACTTTTTAATACCCTTTCATCAGAAGGATATCTTTAAAAACGGTTTTAAATGTATTAACCGGTAAGTTTACAATGTGTTACAGTAGTTCATTGATTTTTTTTTATCCCTTTCCCCATGAATAAATGACCAACCTTTCGAAGCCTATATTGTGGAATAGTAAAGCGTATCAATCAATCAATCAATCAAATCATTTATTGCATGTCACATTACATAAGATGGTATAAAAGTTTTAAAGGTAGGTACATGTGACATGTACATCCTTATTCCTATTATTATATTTGTGTATGTTACTTTTTTTCGTGAATGAATGTAACTTTTTCCGTTCATACATTAAATTTTCATAAATATACTAAGAGGCTACAGTTAATTGATAGGCTTGAATATTTTTATTGGATATAAAACCCCTATCGCTTGGTAACCCTTTCCATCGACTAACTGTATCACATGGAAAGCCTTTAAAAGGGTTTCCCTTTAAATAAGCTGTTTAAACATGCACGTCACGTTACCCTTACAAAAACCATTTCTCATAGGGTAACCCTATCTCATAGGCTAACCCTTTCGGAAGCGCTTCCCTGGCGGCCAGCGGCGACGGTGGCGGCAAACGGTCAAAGACTCAAAGCGTTAAGGCTGGCTGAGCCGCGACGCGACGCCATGCAAAATTATACCTTAACTAGATATCGATTTGTTTGATTTCGGCGCGGGCGCTGCGGTGAATCGTGTCGCGACGTGTTTTTGTATGTTTTTGTTTTTGCAGTTTGTATTCGTATTGTGTCATCATTTCGCTCTTAACTTCCGTGTTGTTATAGATTTGATCTCTAATTTACTTAGATCTTTGTTCTCTAATTTACGTTTCGACGCCATTAAAAGACAAATGATAGTCTGACATAACACAGGTGTGTAGGGCGACGGCAGCAGGCGCATTATGAATAAATGTGTTTTACCATTGACCAACGAACGATGGAAAAGGCGATCGCGGGCGAGACGCGGGGGAAAAACCCTATCAATAAAGCGTAAATTTTTTTTTTCAATGATTTGGTAAACGCTTAGCCTATCATAAGGATAGTGTAACCCTATAGAGATACGGTAAGCCTTTTGTTTGGATAAGCTTTTTAAAGGATTACCTGATACGAAAGGGTAAGCCTATCATAAGGGTGACCACTTAAGGGGTTTTAAAAATTAGCCTCTAATCCGGTCCCTGGTGACCAAGCATGTAATAATAAAAATTTAAAGGCAATATCTACAAAGTATTAATTGAAGAAAATACCCCATATGTGAGGTCAATTCCAAAACCTCATCATACGGCAGTGATTTTTGTTTTTATTTTTACCAAAATTACTTAAATCGTAAAATACAGGCGGTTTGAGTCTCACGTCGTATAAGGGCGGGCTCCTTTTTGTTGTTATTTTTAAAGAAAATGGTGTGGTGTAACTTGTACATTAAAAAGACGTCATTAAATGTCTTCAGTTTTGAATTACCGATAGAAGAAAGTTTTTTTTGTACAGTTCCTTTTTGCGCATTCGGGCAGTTCATTCTAAAATAGTACTAAAACGAGATCGTTTTTAAAATCACATTATTGAACATTCATATCATAAGTTCTCAATTTTCTATGGATCAAACTCGTGCTTAGCGTTAAGAATGATTCACGCTACAACGTGCCGTAGCCGAACCGTGCCGGAACCGGTATAAATAGACATAGACATTCTAACGCCGTGCCCCGTCCCGAACGGGCATGAATCACTTCACACAAAATGTATACAATAATGTTTAACAGCGCCCCGGCCGGCGCCCGTCACACAGCCTTTACTGTAAGGGCAAGCGTTAGTTTGTGTGTATAAATGCTGCAAATTAGAATATAAGCGTGAATTAATACGTTTTGGAAACACTTCATCATTCACTCAGCAATTATATCTCGTGTTTTTTTGGGTTTTTGTTTTCCAGGCCAAATACAGGGTTACAGATACGGCAAGAATCCTTGGCTGAAATAGAGAAGAAATACAAGAAAGTGGACAGCGCCGAGGCAGAGAGCGCGTGGCGCGCGCAGTACGCGGCGTCGCTGCGGGTCTGCAGCCACGCGTACTGGCGCGGCTCCTGCCGCAGCGCGCCCGACTGCGAGGTGAGTGCGGTGTAGCGATGGGTGTTATTAACTAGTTTTTAACCAGTTATTTTTTTAATTTTTAATTTTATCTTTATTAAGGAAACAAACAGCTGTCTTATAGTACATCTAAATAGATAATTAATAAGCTTATACACTAGCATTTAAAAGTTTCCAATGCTAACTTTTACAATAAGTGCCAAGAAGACATAATGCGAACAGTTTTTATGTCCCATACATGAAAACTTTTACAAAAAAAGAGAGTTTACCTAAACCTAACTACTATTTTATTATAATAATATACCTATATCGAGATTTGCTTGTATTTATGCTAATCTTAAAAGACGACGAAAACTTGTCAATCGCTCATGAAAAATATCTATATGACTAAAAGAGTTATCCTCCACAACAATAACTAGTTACATTCATAACGCTATTAAAACGATCGAAATAGGCATCGGTCTTCAATAACTGCTTATTATCTCACAACGTTTTGAAGTGAAATTGAATTCACTCTTAGGCAAAAGACATAGCGTAGATGTATGGTTGGCTTCACTCCTCACGAAAAATCACTGGTTTTACGTTATTCGTTTTGACAAGTTGAAAACGACGTTTTACATTGACCACCCTACACAACGTTTTATTAGCATGAAGGAATAAAACGAGAAAAGTATAAAAGCACCTTAAAAAGGGTCGTAACATAACGTGTGATAGCTTTGTTGCGTGAATGAATGAAACAACTATAGAACGCAAACGTACGTAAACGAAACAGGTATAGTAACACGTTTTATTAACGTAGGAAATCACTTAACAGTTACGTTACGTTATCTCAAAATCCGATAACGACCCATCGCTAGTGCTGTGTCTAGTGTCTATGGCAGCGCCTGCGTGCGTGTGACGTAGTGACATCTATGATCTACGGCTGTCACTACGTATCACCGCATCACGCGGACTCGGCGCGACGCGACTAGATGGCGTTGTATCCGAAGTGTGGAGACTGAACCGCGACAGGTAAGATTTAGAACGGAGTTAACACTGCATATGAATAAACCAAGATGATGAACATAAATAAATAAATAAACATGGTCTCCGGCCATAACACACGGTCTGTAGGAAGTGCTTCCCTTTGACTTCCTGACATAGTTTCGCTAAAGCGCATGACCGGATTTGCATTGAACCTGGCACGATTAACTTAGTTAGAGATCGAGTCACACTCGGCCGGGGTCTTTCACGTCACGTGGATCTTCAGCAACGCGTACTGCCATAATATTCGATTGCGTGGTGATTGACGTGTCTCAGAGCTTTATCACACGTCTTTTGGCGTCAATTTTGGCGAAGCAAAACGTTTGCGTTTCCGGGAGTTTTCGCCGCGAGTTCGTGACGTGATAAAGCTCTTAACCCGTAAAAAAAATAACCTGGACTGACATAGGACATAAAAAAATCTCCTAGATTAATCTTACGTTAAAATAAGCCTCCTATTTAAATCTAAGGATAGAAAGCTGTTCCTAGATTGACAGCTTTAAAAGACCCGCTAAGATTGACACGGAGAAAAAAGACACCACCAGAAATTAAAAAACTGTTTTGTATTTGATGCAAATACTAAGTTTTAATATTACTTACAAAAGTTTTGTTTTTTTTTTACAAATATTAATGATTTTTAGCAAAGCATTTGTATTTGTTTTTGTAATTTCTAAAAATCGGTTTTAGTCAATGCCAGATATTACATTTTTTCTTGGTTATCGCAAATTATAGTAAATATAGCTAGTCTTGTAATTACTGCAAACCTATATAGTATGTTTTAAAAAGTTCATTCATACTTTCAAGAAATTAATATAGTAAAAGGCAAAATAACAAACTTTTGTTAGAATTAATGGTTACAGCTTCGTATTTACATATGAATTACTTGAAGTTACTAACGTATTTCTTATAATAATATTACTGTAATGTTTTGTTATTCCAAGTAAGCACATCTTTGTATTTACATATAGTTTACTGGAAACTACTAGCGTATTTTTTAGAATAAAAAAAAACTAATCTGTTTTGTAATTCCAAGTAACCATTTTGTCAATACAAGTGATGCTTACGGCACAGGCAATATATTGTCTGCTATTTCTAGTTTGCAAGCGCTCCAGGTGACACGTTGTGGTCAACATTATTAACGTAATAAAAAGAAAGAAAATTTGATTGTTTAAGTACAATTTATGCCCAATTTATTCATAATAACTTTGTATGTGCTAAAACAATCAAGTTGTAGGTTGTGTAATCTTAAAGTTTCAGTGTTTATAAAAAGTGTCAAAATCAAAAGATTTTTGGGATGGACAATCTTACGAGGGATCTCTTGGTAAACTGGGGTCTCAGAGACACTAGATAAATTACTAAAACTAGAGCACTAAAGATCACTAAAAATGAGTATTTACATATGACGTCATAATACGTTTCGATATTACTAATAAAACTCTTAAAATTACAAAACACTTAGTAAGTGTCTATGACGTCATCATTTCCGATATTACAACTGAACTTTTAAAATTACAAAACATTTAGTATTTGTTTATGACGTCATCATTAAATAGTAAATACTAAACACTTAAAATTACTTGAACGTTACATGTAATCTTTACTAACAGCTTTTACAAAAATCCATTACCGATTGTTACTAAACATTTGTTGTCCTCGGATTTAGAAATATTTTAGTAATGATTACTGTATTTTTGTCAGTTTTTCTCTCCGTGGATCCTAGTCTCGATTTCCTAAATTGATCTTAGTCTAAATGGATCCCCCTAGATTGACCCTATTATATACAGCATCTCAAAGAGAGACCCAAAGCTAAAATAATGCCTCTAGATTTACCGCAAAATGTCAGCTTCTTAGTTAAGCTATTGTCTGTAACAGTCTTTTAAAGTGTTTCATCATAATTATTATTATCTATCAGCCAAAGGACGTCTACTACTGAACATAGGTACCACGGTTACCCATGGTTTTCCACAACGACCGCTTGCTAGCGGTCTGCATCCAGCGTGACCCTATTATCTTTACAGGGTCGTCTCTCCATCTAGTAATAAAATTGTACCTTCGAAGTGTTCGCTAAGCATTTATGTGTGTATTCTAGGTCGGTCTGCGACAGCGCACGTACCACGTGCTGTCGGGCTCGGTGCTGGCGGTGTGGGCGCGCGTCGAGGCCGTGCTGGCCGCGCGCTCGCAGCTCAACAAGATGCAGGTCGTGCGCATCAAGACCGAGCAGGGGCTCAAGATTGTCGGTGCGTACTATACTATACTAGCGGTGACGTCGTCGTCGTATACCGCGCGCTACTGGCTCGCTGCGGGCTGTGTGGCCGCGCGCTCGCAGCTCAACAAGATGCAGGTCGTGCGCATCAAGACCGAGCAGGGGCTCAAGATTGTCGGTGCGTACTATACTAGCGGTGACGTCGTCGTCGTATACCGCGCGCTACTGGCTCGCTGCGGGCTGTGTGGCCGCGCGCTCGCAGCTCAACAAGATGCAGGTCGTGCGCATCAAGACCGAGCAGGGGCTCAAGATTGTCGGTGCGTACTATACTAGCGGTGACGTCGTCGTCGTATACCGCGCGCTACTGGCTCGCTGCGGGCTGTGTGGCCGCGCGCTCGCAGCTCAACAAGATGCAGGTCGTGCGCATCAAGACCGAGCAGGGGCTCAAGATTGTCGGTGCGTACTATACTAGCGGTGACGTCGTCGTCGTATACCGCGCGCTACTGGCTCGCTGCGGGCTGTGTGGCCGCGCGCTCGCAGCTCAACAAGATGCAGGTCGTGCGCATCAAGACCGAGCAGGGGCTCAAGATTGTCGGTGCGTACTATACTAGCGGTGACGTCGTCGTCGTATACCGCGCGCTACTGGCTCGCTGCGGGCTGTGTGGCCGCGCGCTCGCAGCTCAACAAGATGCAGGTCGTGCGCATCAAGACCGAGCAGGGGCTCAAGATTGTCGGTGCGTACTATATAGAGAATACAATCCCGGGATCCCGAATCTCGGGATCCCGGGATCCCGACCGTTTTCTGGCCCCGAAAATCCCGGGACTGCACTTGGCTAATCTCGGGATTTTCGGGATTGCCACATACAAGTTTAGTTTATATGCCGTAGTCCGTTGCGCCTTGACGATAACCTTGCCTAGGTTATTTAATAGCATTTAATACATAACGACAAAAAACACTTTTAGATACGCCGTCATACGATACGTACTATTCACTACACACACAGGTACAGTCTTAATATGTTTGTTGTAAACTTAGAAGGGACTTCCCCACTCTGAGTACTTCAATACAATACTCTTAAGGTAATTCCCCAATGAATGAACTAACAGGGGAATCACCCGATCATCTCATAATATCATAATATTTTTGCGGGTATTTCCCGTCGGGGTTTCCCTGTACGAAAGTATTAAATATGCTACTTTTAAGGTGATTCCCCAAGTCCCCAACGAACCAACAGGGAAATCACCCGATCATCTCATATCATAGTATTGTTGCGGGTATTTTCCCGTCGGGGATTCCCTGTATGAAAGTATAAATATGCTAATCAGATTTTATTTTTTTCATTTATTATTCTGTCAGTGACGGGTTACGAAGGTTTCGTCATTTAAATTTAAAGTAAATTACCTGAAATTAAGTATTTCAAATGGCGGCAGACTTTGTTAAACATAAAAAAGACAGTGATGCGACGTCAGTGTGGAGTTATTTTTTAGTCGCGAAGGATGGGAATAGTGCTAAATGTAAGCGGTGCCCAGCCATTCTCAAGACTTTGGGTGGATCGACTAAGGGATTACATACACATTTGTTATCAAAACATAACATCAAGGTTATATCAGCTTCAACAAGTCAAGATTCTGAAAATATGAACACAGCTCCGCCGCCGCCAACCAAGCGAAAGTTAGATGATTATTTTACTAAAAGTGCCGACGATAGCCTGGATGATGTTTTGGCAAGAATGGTTGCATTAGATGGATTTCCATTCAGTGTATTCATAGCTTCAGATGATTTGAGAAAATTGCTCTTAGCAAAATACCCGGATTTACCAAAGTCAGCCGTCACTGTTCGAAAACGTGTTATGAATTACAGTGAAAAAATCAAAAAGCAAGTAATTGCAGAATTGAAACAATTGAAAAGTGCAGGTGAAAGATTTAGTCTTTCTTTCGACGAGTGGAATTCAACTTCCAATAAACGATACATGGCTGTCAACGTTCATTCATATAAAAATTTTTGGAACTTAGGACTTGTTCCTATTTACGGAAGTATGACAGCTGAAAATTGTCTTCGTATATTGAAAGAGCGTCTCAGTGAATTTGATATTTCCCTGGAAACTGACATCGTGGCTATTGTAACCGATGGACCGAATGTTATGATAAAGGTGGGGCGGCTTGTTTGCACCGAACATCAACTGTGTCTCGCACATGGTATCAATTTGGCGGTCTGTGATGTGCTTTATGAAAAACATAATTATTTGCAACATAGCCCTACCTCAGATGATACTCTGAATGAACCAGCTGTTACTGTTGATTATATGGACGACAGCGATGATGAACACGATTTAGAAGACTTAGACTGTCCAGAATCAGGTTTAATCGTAATGTCACAAAATGATCTTGCGCCAGAACACGTACCAGAGTTAACACAATATGAAAATATTAATGAGCTGATAAAGAAAATCCGCAAAGTTGTAGTGTATTTCAAAAGATCACCATTTAAAAATGAAACAGTACTTCAAAAATATGTGAAAATTGAACATGGAAAAGAGCTGTCACTTCTTTTGGACTGTAAAACCAGATGGAATAGTCTTTTAACAATGCTGGAGCGATTTTATCTTTTAAAAGCATGCATTCAAAAAGCTCTTATAGATCTCAATCATCCAATTCGTTTAGAAGATGTTGATTTTGAATTGGTAAATAAAATTGTTGATGTGCTGACCCCAATTAAATTGACAGTAGAAGCAATCTGTAGGCGAGATGCTAATTTATGCACAGCTGATGCCGCTTTGAAATTTCTTATAAAACAACTGTCTAGCAAAAACTCAGCACTTGCCAAAAAAATGAAAACATCCTTAGTGGAACGTATAAAGCAACGACGAAGTGATAATTTAACTGGTGTATTAAATTATTTACAAAATCCACGAATGAATGATGAAAATCAGTTGTTATCGGATTTGGAATGGCATGACTTATTTCCAGTTCCGACACAGGCTATAGTGAGGAAGCAAATAAAGAGTATTGTTAAAAGACTTAATAGTCGAGATGACACAGAAGAAGAAGAAAGGTCAGGATCACAAATAGATGATGAGCTAAGGCCAGAAACCTCCCAACCCCAATTGACATTAAAGGAAAAGTTACAGCTGGAAATTAACAAGAGTATGAAATCCCCAGATCCTGATGTACAAGTACAAAATGAATTGGGGTTGGCAAATAGTATTAGACGTGAAATGAGCCTGTTCGAAAATGGAGGAGTTCGTGGATATCACTTAGAAACAGCATACAAGTATCTATTGTCTATTCCTCCAACCAGCGTTGAACCTGAGCGAGCGTTTTCAGCTGCCGCTTATGTTGGCAATAAACTACGAAGCAGGCTTGGAAGTCAAACATTGGATGCTTTGATATTTCTGCGATTATATTTTCGAAATACTAAATAGTATATTTATGTTGTCTTTTTAATTTCTTGCAAAAGTATAATTTTTTTGTTTTGTCTTTTTTATTTTCTTATTATTATTGTGATTTGTGTTGACTGTTGTGCAAAGACATTATAAAGTTTTTTAATTACTCAAGTTTTTTTTTAATTTGAGCCCAATTAGAAACCACATAGTCTAATCCCGGGATAGGCCCGGGATCCCGGGATTACGGTTCAAAAATCCCGTAATCCCGGGATTGAAAAACATGCTCGGGATTGTATTCTCTAGTACTATACTAGCGGTGACGTCGTCGTCGTATACCGCGCGCTACTGGCTCGCTGCGGGCTGTGTGGCCGCGCGCTCGCAGCTCAACAAGATGCAGGTCGTGCGCATCAAGACCGAGCAGGGGCTCAAGATTGTCGGTGCGTACTATACTAGCGGTGACGTCGTCGTCGTATACCGCGCGCTACTGGCTCGCTGCGGGCTGTGTGGCCGCGCGCTCGCAGCTCAACAAGATGCAGGTCGTGCGCATCAAGACCGAGCAGGGGCTCAAGATTGTCGGTGCGTACTATACTAGCGGTGACGTCGTCGTCGTATACCGCGCGCTACTGGCTCGCTGCGGGCTGTGTGGCCGCGCGCTCGCAGCTCAACAAGATGCAGGTCGTGCGCATCAAGACCGAGCAGGGGCTCAAGATTGTCGGTGCGTACTATACTAGCGGTGACGTCGTCGTCGTATACCGCGCGCTACTGGCTCGCTGCGGGCTGTGTGGCCGCGCGCTCGCAGCTCAACAAGATGCAGGTCGTGCGCATCAAGACCGAGCAGGGGCTCAAGATTGTCGGTGCGTACTATACTAGCGGTGACGTCGTCGTCGTATACCGCGCGCTACTGGCTCGCTGCGGGCTGTGTGGCCGCGCGCTCGCAGCTCAACAAGATGCAGGTCGTGCGCATCAAGACCGAGCAGGGGCTCAAGATTGTCGGTGCGTACTATACTAGCGGTGACGTCGTCGTCGTATACCGCGCGCTACTGGCTCGCTGCGGGCTGTGTGGCCGCGCGCTCGCAGCTCAACAAGATGCAGGTCGTGCGCATCAAGACCGAGCAGGGGCTCAAGATTGTCGGTGCGTACTATACTAGCGGTGACGTCGTCGTCGTATACCGCGCGCTACTGGCTCGCTGCGGGCTGTGTGGCCGCGCGCTCGCAGCTCAACAAGATGCAGGTCGTGCGCATCAAGACCGAGCAGGGGCTCAAGATTGTCGGTGCGTACTATACTAGCGGTGACGTCGTCGTCGTATACCGCGCGCTACTGGCTCGCTGCGGGCTGTGTGGCCGCGCGCTCGCAGCTCAACAAGATGCAGGTCGTGCGCATCAAGACCGAGCAGGGGCTCAAGATTGTCGGTGCGTACTATACTAGCGGTGACGTCGTCGTCGTATACCGCGCGCTACTGGCTCGCTGCGGGCTGTGTGGCCGCGCGCTCGCAGCTCAACAAGATGCAGGTCGTGCGCATCAAGACCGAGCAGGGGCTCAAGATTGTCGGTGCGTACTATACTAGCGGTGACGTCGTCGTCGTATACCGCGCGCTACTGGCTCGCTGCGGGCTGTGTGGCCGCGCGCTCGCAGCTCAACAAGATGCAGGTCGTGCGCATCAAGACCGAGCAGGGGCTCAAGATTGTCATCATCATCCTCTAAATATAAAAGATCTCTCTCAACATACCTATTTACTCATAGATATTTAATATTTGATAGTACCGTTACCATGTGTTTACGGCGGTTTTATTCGCTAGCGACGACAAAAAAAGTGTATTTTTTTTCTAAAAGTGACCGCTAGGGGACCGCTGTGCAATTTTCCATGGACTTCTCCACGACGTCGTCGTCAGCGAGTAAACCGCCGTAAACTAATGGTAACGGTACAGAAACATACATTGTGTCTCAAAATACACAAAACAGATATCAAATGTCGAACCTTACTCGTTATACGAACTAGACTGGTTGACAGTTGAGGGTTCACGAGATATCCGTAGTAAGTAGTTATGAACAGCAAAATAACAACTGTTACCTGCAAAACAAACACTCCATAGTTGGCCCTATGAATAGACTTGACTCACTAATGTTACCTAGTTTTCTTTCGACTGCAATAAGCTACCATCACGAAATAGTATAAAACAAAATCGCTTCCTATCTGTATGCACGTATGCTTAAGTCTTTCAAACACGCAACAGACTTTCATTGGTTTTTTTTTTAAGTAGATTAGTAATTCAAGAGGATGGTTTATATGCATTATACTGTAGTGTGTGACGCATCTCTCTTAGGTTAGGTTTATATATGAAGTTTTAGTGTAAGTTTAGTAGTAATAAACGGACGTTCGACCAAACGACACGTTTCATTTACACTCCTGAGTCTCCGCCCATTGTAATACAATAAATTTAGTATCATTATTGCTCCCGCACGAAACCGTGGCGGGTTAGTCGCTAGTAGTAAATATAACCTTCTAATAATATTTAATTCGTCTCCCCAGGCACACTTATTCCAAAGAACTGCGTCGAGCCGCTAAAGGAAGCCCTCTCATCCGACGCGGTGTCCGTCACCGAGCAGAAGTTCGAGACCGACGCGCTGAAGTGAACCCACCGGCGCCCGCACGGCACCCGGGTACCATAGAATCAACGCCTGGTTCTTGACCGCCATCATACGCTAACTAAGGTAATGTGTCGATGTGTTAGACGTAATTTAATGATACGTGTTTACCTTATTGTGAAAGACCTGGATGTATTGTATTACACACAGCCCAACAAAAATACATGTATAAAAATTTATAAAAAATGTGGCTATTATTATTGTGATCTTGGCCTAGAGAATGGAGCCAGTGTTGTAGGTAGGACGAGGTCGTTGATAGCAGTCAATTAGGCACGACTGATAATGATAGTTCGGAGGTGATAGGCTAGTTTTGTACTTGAAGGCGCAATGGACGTGTTAAGATATTCGCTGTTTCAAGCCTATTTAGCCCTACTAACTAATTCGTGTTTGAAGCATCGGACGTCTTATAGAACTGGTCAGATATTATGAATATAAAGTTTTTCACTCTCAAAATACTGTAACTAAAAATTTTATATTATTATGATTCGAGAAAAATATATCTACAGTAGAGTAGAAAGACGAAATCCTATTAGCTTATATCTGCATGCGTAGGGGCTAAGTTGAAACTGTTAGTTTATACGTTTCTATGTAAATATTTTGTCTATCCTGAGAGGGTCAACATTATGAAATGCGTACCAACAGGGAGTTAAGATAGGTGGATCTGCATGCTGTCAGTGAGTCGTGATACGTCGAGCTATTTCTTGGTACTTCTAATGCTGCCAAATTCCGTTCCATTGTGAACAAAACGTTATCATGGTATTGAATTGAGATATTGTGAAGACGTTTCGTTTTTGAATCAAAGCAAGTTGACTGGTTTAAAAACCTTATTTCCAATTTTCATGCCTATTCAGAATAAAATGCACGTCTTGCCTTTTTGTCGCAGTAAAGTGCCTAGAAATGGCTAGAAATCTCACGTAGGTCTTAAGACCATCGTGTTTGGTAAATTTTATTTATATGAACTTACGGCTTCATTTGTCAGCACTGTCTTTTGAGAGGCTTTTCGTTCTTCATGATAAAAACTTACATAATAATTCAGATTTTAACATGTAGATTTACAAGCACATGTTGCAAATAAAGTACAAATTATCTGCAAAATGTTTTAACATACAGTTGTCCAGTGGACCAAAAAATCCTTTACTTTTTATCTCTGCCTTTACCAAATACGATGTCATGCGTCTATTTTTTAGGCCCTACACGTAAGAAGATGGCTATATTTTACCTGTCATAATTTACGAGCAGAGTTCAGGGCTTGAAACCGGTTCAAGATTAACCGGTATTATAACGGTTAAACCGGTTTTATCGTAAAATTCCGTTACGGAGCGGAACCAAATAAGAGTGATACTGTGAACCTTAATAAACAGGTTAATTCCTAGACGCTTGCGACGATCGCAACGCGACTTGTTTTTTGACCGAAAAATTCTTCGAAAGAGGTTATACTAATTATCAGATTCTTAAGAATTATTCCTTTTGCCATTAAATTGTTTTTATAATATAATTAACATTTACAAAATTATGTCGAACAATTACGTCAGTACGTATCTCATACGATATATAAACAAAATACGTTTTATTGAATAAAAACAAACGTAAGTGCGCTCACCGCTCGCAGATCTTAACGAAGTTGAGGTAATTGTCCTGCCTAAACGAAAAGTTGAACCGGTTAATGAAAAATACCCATATTTATTCAAACCGGTTTAAGAACCGGTTCAAAGGAACATTACCTTTTTCAAAAAGTTCCACCTATATTTTCGTTAAACCGGTTCAGAAAAAATACCGGTTTCCAAGCCCTGGCAGATTTGTTGATAAGGGATCCTATTGTAAGACTACTGATTATAATATTGCTTATCCCGAAGTATTTACTGTGACTGATCGTCATGCTGTCTCTATGTGATCACTTTGGTATGATAAGGACAGTGTAAATTTACCTGTCATTTGGTTTATGGTTAGGTCGGACTCTCTCAAAATTAATGTCATTGTCGACAGGGACATGTCTTTTTGTCTATGATTACTACATGTTGGAGTTATTGTGTAGTTGCTAAAATATAATTAGGTACTCACAAAAAAAATGTTTGTATGTAACATAAAAAGCAGACCTGAAGATATGTTAATAATTATTTTGAATATAACATAAACCACACATAGTTTATTTGTATAATGGTCTTAACTAAACAAAACTGATATCTATCTATCTTTCGTACATTTAAACAAATATGTGTACAAATATGCTGTGTTTGGTCGCACCTTTATAAAAATATTTAAAGAAATATTAAGTGAACTATAATGTGAACCTTATTGTCTATTCAATATTATCGTCTTAAGTCAGTCCCCTCTAAATTCGCACCATTCGATTGCTAAGACCTAATCAGAGATGTTCATTTATGCTTGTAAATAGTAGGATGTTATTTTTATTATAATTTTTAAACTTATAAATGATTAATCAGGTTCTGGACAAAATTAATATGCTTTATTTTCTTTCAAATCGATTGTACACGAACTACACGTGTAGAAAGTTATTATTTATATCAATATTGACATTCGTCTTTCATATTTGTTTTGAACGGTTTTAATGAAGTTTGCAGCGCATTGCAACGCGCGTGAGGACGTTGTATACGAATTAATCGAATTTTATTTTTTGTACAAAACACTAGTATTTTATTTATAATCAAATGTTATAGTCCAATTGTTTCTCGTTTTAGTATTTTTAGCTCGCGTCTGTATTCGCCTAGCGAGGGACTATTTGATGTTGATTAAAATGTATGTAAACATTGCTTGGGAGCGATTTTCAGAGCACTCTCTAAATCTGATTTAAGTCGTTTGCCTCTTACTTCTAAAGAAATGAGACTAAACTAACTAAAATTAGAAATAACGTAAATATATTCATAATCCGTGTTCCTATATTGTCTTTGTTAATTCCACAGGACAAACAAGACATGACATCTATTAGATGTAAATTAGGTTTAGAATTTTGCTCAAGTAAATCGAGCCCATAGCGTGACTGAATGTTTTCATGCACACGTGCAATAATATTCCGGACCCACCTGTCTAACATCCAAAATGCTGTTAGCTGCGCTGCTTCAAAACGGCGTATGTGATCTTTTATCATTCAAATGTCTCGTAGTTTTTATACGCATGTAATGCTGAATCAAAATCAATACCTAGTCTATTTGCCAAATGAGGATTTTATTCTAAATCGCTTAAATTGCCACTTACACCGTTTTGAATTACCGCAGCCATGTTTCTATAAATTTAAGCGTTAGTTAATAAATGTGACACTTAATTTATACTAAGCTTTTATAATTTGTGAATATATTGTTAGTTGCCTGACTCTCGTAAGTCTGAAAACCACGGTTGGTAGGAAGGATTGCGCGAGGCAAGCGACCGGTATACACGTGGTGTCACACCTATCTCACTTGTTCTTGTCTTACTTTAATGTATAAATAAAGACAGAAAATAAATGTATATAATTATAGTAACCTCTTTTATTTTACACTTCTACATTTAGGATAGACACATTAGGATCCTATTCTGCATAACCCTTTCAGACCCACGGCGAAACTAAAAAAACTCGATTTTCCTTATCTTTGGGACTCCGAGAAAATGAAAACTGTACATTTTCAGTTATACTATGGTGTTTTCATGGTTTTTCAGGGGGCGTACAATTGTATCAACGTGGGCCCTACCCATTTACCGTCACAATTGTATTGACGTGGGCCATATCATTTTACCTCTAATAATGGTAATTAAGTTATTGCATTTTCTCCAAATATGTATCATATATTGAGGTGAATTTAATTAAAATAACATGAAAAGTATAAAACTTTTTATTACCAACTAAAACATATAATTATAA
Organism: Pyrausta purpuralis; assembly: GCA_963924145.1. Classification (NCBI taxonomy): domain Eukaryota; kingdom Metazoa; phylum Arthropoda; class Insecta; order Lepidoptera; family Crambidae; genus Pyrausta; species Pyrausta purpuralis. Next base: position 2,002,094 of record OZ001663.1, on the reverse strand, counting down.
AACCAAAAACAATCAGTTTCACAAACTTGCTTAGTTTTTTTTTTTTAATCAAATATACATCGTATTTAGAACACTTCGCTCGGGTTCTACTGGTGCAATCAGGTAACCTGCATTTTTGAGGAGCTTTCAACGTATCAAATACTGGCTAATGATTGTAGCCATCATATCTTTTCTCACGTGTCGGCAGTACCGCAGGTTTGTACTCGGAACTAGTAAAAAATATTTTAATGCCGATCTATTTGAGACGTATCTTGTGTACATGCCTCATCATCATCTTCCAAGTCAGACTGTTCATATAACGCCCCAATTGCATCGTCAGTGAGGTTAAATGATGATCTAGCCATTGCACGTTCTAAATAGTTGGGCCCGGAGTGATACAATTGTGACTGTGAACTTCTGTGACACTTTTTCTTGAGAATTATCTAAAAACACAAACAAATTTATTCATTGTTACGTAAAACAGTTCACAATTAACAATAAAACAATAATAACACAGCAATGACATAATTTTACCTTAGTTTGAATTACTCACACGCAGCGCTACCTCCACTGAGCAACTAATCAAGCACTACGTTTTAGCTACCCCCATACTCTTTCTAATCTGTGGCTACCCCAAATGACGACAACGGCGAAATGAACCCGTTTTTATTTGAATCTCGCGACGCTTGCTAGCTGTCTCATTCACACCAATAGATAGAGCATATCCGTCACAATCGTGCGGCTGTGGCACAGAAAATATAATAGTACTACTGTGGGCCCGATCACTTACGCCTTGAAATACCGCCATTTTATCTTCGTAGATTCTTTTCTATTACTCTTTATAACTCTGTACCCGATCTTGTATACAGGGTGTCCCTAAAACAATGGATAACCCTGTAAGTATGGATAGGCTTCATTATGGCCTCCTTGTTCTCAAATTTCGACCTTAGTAAAAATGTGGTTTACGAGATATTTGATATTTAGTTTTTTTTCAAAAAAAATATACGTGTGTTTAGTTTTTATAGTGCCATTTTTACAAATCTAGAGGTTTTTTATGTAGTTTTTTTTTTAAAATTTCACAATGGATAGTTCAGTTATCAAATTCAAAGATTAAAATTGGACAAACCTAAACTGTGTGCTTAAAAAAATTAAGGCACAAAAAATAGAGTATAAATTTATTTTTATTCATGTTTGATAAGCTACGGTGTCAAAAAAATGAACGACACTCATCGTGCCCATCGTCTTAAAAACTTGCTTAGTTATTCTAGATTCTAAAAAGGTATCATAAGCCTAAATATGCTGTATTCCTTAACTTTAATGGCTACTTGTATAAGAAATTGAACATATCACAGAACTCTGTAATGATTAATTGTTATTTCAATAGTGGCATGAGATATTTCTTGCAAGTGAAAAAAATGAATGATAGCAAATTATTTATCATTCATAGGAAATGAATAAGGAATTTAAAATGAAACAACATTAATTTTCAATCATTTATTTATAAAAAAATGTTAAAATTGACGTCCTCGCGCTCAAGAATGTTTAATGCGACGCGCGTATCCTGACGTCTTTATGTAAGCAGCTGCGTTTTGAATTCGAGACTGCAACTCTGCAATAGTTGATACTGGCTTTGCGTAGACGAGGTCTTTTAGACACCCCTAATAAAAAAAAAAACAAGGGATTTAGATCTGGTGATCTTGGCGGCCATAAAATAGGCCCAAGCCGGCCTATCCATCTGTGTGGAAATTTTTCATTTAGGTATGTTCTCACTCTTGTTGCGTAATGAGCTGGGCACCCATCGTTCTGCAGCCACATGCTCCGCCTTATTTCTAATGAAACATCTCCTAACAGGTCAGATAATTCATTTTGAAGAAAAACCAGGTAAATTTCACCATTAAGAGTGGCTGGAAGCTCATTCGGCCCGATCACCTGGCCATCAATAATCCAAGTCCACAGGTTGATTTTAAACTGTATCTGGGATCGATCGTCCCTGATGTTAAATGGATTTTCTAGCTCAGCTGTGTAAGTTGTGTATGTTTAAATAGCCATCTTTCCGGATTCATCGGTCCACAAAATTTTATTAAAAAGTTGTGGGTCCTCCCGCATTTTTCTTAACATAATTCTGCAGAATGCAACCCTGCGGGGATAATCGGCACTTTGCAGGGTTTGTACCCTTTGGATGTGGAAAGGATGCAAAAGGTACTTTTTCAAAATACAATGCACTTTACTTTTCGCAATGCCGGTTCGGCGTGCAATGCCACGCACAGAACGTGTCAAATCTTCTTCGATTTCATCGAGCACTTCGACTCCATCGTCGTCTGCCGGTCTTCCTGCCCCCGCACCACCAACACCTCCTCTGCCCGGAAGCCTCCCCTTCGCAGTACGAGTTATGAACTCGAATAAAATCCGATAATCCGGGTGGCGTACGTTGGGGAACCTAGTACAACATTTTTTTTTAAATAATTTAAACCATTAAAATAATCTAATTTAAAAGATGTAGTCATTTTAAAAATAAATATCTAACCTTTCTGCGTACAGCCGAGCAGCAGCGTTGGCATTGCCTTGACACTCGCCATAAATGAAATGTATGTTTGCATATTCAAGTGGCGTGTATTGATGTCTAGGGATGTTCAAAGTCCGGGTAACGATCGATTGCCAATTGTCAGAAGGGATCACAAACACAAAACTAAATCGTAAAGCTAGCCAAGTCCAAAATCACAGCAATAAGTCGTTAAAAATAGCACCATACACAAATATCACGCGCGCGTCTTAACCGGAATACGATAGGACACTAAAATAATAACAGAGCCCCAACGAGCAGGGTCAGGTAACAATATTCCATAAATTCCATAGTCGGCAAGCTAAAATGTTCATGAATCAAGAGTTAAACATCAACCATAAGGTTCATTTTTGATAACGTCGACCAAGTGGCAGGGATAAAAAAATAACAGACAGACTTTTGCTATTCAATTAACAAGTCATACTAATATATTTTTTAAATATTGAATACTATAGCTTTTGATACCTTTTTAGAATCTAGAATAACTAAGCAAGTTTTTAAGACGATGGGCACGATGAGTGTCGTACATTTTTTTGACACCGTAGCTTATCAAACATGAATAAAAATAAATTTATACTCAATTTTTTTTGTGCCTTAATTTTTTTAAGCACTTACAGTTTAGGTTTGTCCAATTTTAATCTTTGATTTTGATAACTGAACTATTCATTGTGAAATTAAAAAAAAAACTACATTGGAAAACCTCTCGATTTGTAAAAATGCCACTATAAAAACTAAACGCACGTATTTTTTTGAAAAAAAAAAACAAAATATTAAATATCTCGTTAACCACGATATTTTTACTAAGGTCTAAATTTGAGAACAAGGAGGTCATAATGAAGCCTATCCATACTTACAGGGTTATCCATTGTTTTAGGGACACCCTGTATATTGAATGATCCTGGTAGGAGTTTTGTTCTTGCTTGTTGAATGATCTGATGAGTAAGTTGTTAGCTTGCAGTTTCAGAATTATCGCAGAAAGTTCCTATTAATAAATTTGTACTTTTTATACCTGAAGGTTGCCTGGAAGAGATTGCTTCTAACGACAATACGGCCTTTTTTTAAAAAAAGTATCCAATTTATTTCCGCCGCTGGGTAAAGATTGATTTTTGCCTAATTTACCCAGGTATCAAATTGAGAATGCTTTGAGTATCAATTAGCTGTTTATAAATACCTAGACCTACAGTTTGATTTCAAAAGTCGTTAATGTTATACAGTCAGTCGTCATATTTACTTAAAATCATGAATTATATTATTCGTTTTAACAAAAATAATGATGATTCATAAGTTTCATTTCCTACACCAGAAATGAAAATTGAGAGTAAAAAGGGGGCCTTAAATGTTTATATGGTGGAAATCGGGGAAAATCTGATATTTGAGTGCGTATTAGTATGTACTTTGATAAAATGTATCAAATCAAATCAAATCAAATCAAGTTTATTTCTCAACACAAACAAACACATGTGTACACAGCATTAATTTCTAACAATTTATAGTGTTTGTGTGAGACTGATGCCTATGCTAGGTAATAATTACCTGTGTTACAGGGGTCTACCTTGTTTCGCAGAATTTTTATTGTCATAATTTTATTTGGCATATCATCAAATAGCATAAACTTCCTTTTGCAGAACATCAATAAGCATTCACTCATTTATCAGACGTTCAAAACGCATAATTGTGTAAGCTAGAATCATCTTTAGGCAGAAATTTAATATCCATAACAGTCTTAAAGCAGAATCATCCCAACGCAGAAAGTTCACAGATAGAATCGTCTTGTGGCATACAATTCGTATATATAGTCATTAATAGGCATTTTTCATATTAAATATTCTCCTATAAACCTTAATTTCTCTGTGTATCCCAAGTAGTTCTATCTCAACAATACTAACATACAAAATGCATGGCAAATCAAACATGCAGCATTCAAGCAAGCATTCAGCATGCAAGCAAGCATTCAGCATGCAAGCAAGCAAGCAAAGCATGAAGCAAGCAAGCAAGCATGCAGCAAGCAAGCAAGCATGCAGCATGCAAGCAAGCATGCAGCATGCAAGCAAGTAACAGTTTGCATGCAGCATGCAACATGCATGGTTTTTGTCACGGCTCCGGCGCTTCGGGGCTCCGGCAGTCCCACGCGAGCTTATCGTCGCAGATGGTTTTTGCTCACCACCGCAGCTTCGGCTTGCTGGCCGGCTTTGCCGGCCAGCCTCAGCCGCGGCGGCGAGCTTTCAAACCGCCTGCTCCTCAGCTCGCGGGCTGCCTCGCCCCTCCACGCCTACGCGATTTTGAATTACACTCTAGGGGTGGGGCAAACAAGACTGCGTGGAGTCGGTTTTGCACCGATTCGTTTCTGCCACTAACTTTTGTACCACAACTTAATGACTTTTTAATTCATTTTGAGCGTAAAATACTATTTTAAAGAAATAGCAATATGCGTAGTGAAATTATTCTAAACGAAATTCTGCTTTCTTCATAGTATGCCTAGTCAAATTATGCCAAATAAACATCGTACTTAATAAACATTATGCTTAGCGAAATTATGCAAAGTAAAATTTTGCCAAAGGTAATTATGCCTTATAAATTTCTGCTATCTAAAAGTATGCCATTGTAAATTCGGGCATATAAATATTGGACCAAACAATAATTACGCTAACAGAAAATTCTGCCTGAATAATATTCGACTAAAGAATAATATGCCAAGTGTGTTATGCCAAGTGACTTTCGGAGTAAAAAGATTCTGCCAGATAGAGGGAACCCGTGTTACAGGTCATCAGCCTCCCACTACAGCAAACCGCCAAAGAGATTTTTCGTAAAGAAGCAGTTATAGAAATCTATATAAAACATTAGATGAAAAATATTTTACAGCTTAGCATACCAACTAGATATTAAACTTACCTATATATATCAATGTTCGTGTGTGTGTGTGTGTGTGTGTGTGTGTGTGTGTGTGTGTGTGTGTGTGTGTGTGTTTGTGTGCGCGCGTGTGTGCGTGTGTGTGTGTATGTGCACGTGCGTGTGCATGTGTGTGTGTGACTAATAAAATGTTGTTTTATTATTGTAAGCAACTCTTCAGTTCTTCAGATGTTGAGAAGGCCATTAAATTTTTTATATAGGTACTCACCCAAGAAGCAGTAAAATCTATGAGCAAAACTAGTACTAAATAATGTGGTACAGCATACGGAACCCTTCCTACGCCGGTTGAGGAGTAAAAGGGGATCGTAAGCGAGTGAAGAATGTTTGCGGACAGTAATAGAGAGAACGAACAGCTGACGAACACTTAGTACCTTCCAATGTTTGTATACATTCGTGGTAGGACATAGAATAGGTAGAAACGCAGCAACCTTCAGAACAGCACTTTGAGCTCTCTCGAGTTTCAGGAGATGGGTTTTGGCTGAACCTCCCCAGGAGGTGATGCAGTAACCAAGAATTGACTGACATATGGACAAGTAGACCATTTTGACGGTAGAGTAATCAGCAACATGTCGCAATGTTTTGAATATATATATGAGCTTCCTGATTCTCCCCGTCACAAGATCTAAGTGAGAGAGAAAATTGAGATTGGAGTCTATCATGGCTCCCAAATACTTAACATTATCAGCCAGAGCCAATTTCGGACAATGACATTGTGATTTAAGCAGACATGAGCTAGAATGCGATATGAGGTGAAAGCCCGCCGGCTGACCACGTTTGTCGATAGAAAAAGTTATGTATTTCGTTTTGGAGACATTAAGTGCCAAGGAGTTGGCAGACAGCCAGTCAGACACTTTATTAAATCCTAGCTGAGCAGAACAGAACACTTTACTCCAACTCTCACCTTCAAAGAGCAGGGCAGTGTCGTCGGCAAAAGCTATAAGCTTCCCATTAACCAGTAAAGATTCACACAGTTGGTTGACATAGATGAGGAACACTGTGGGACCAAGGACACTGCCCTGTGGCACACCAATAGTGACTGGGAGCTCAGAACTAGTCCAGTTGCCGATCCTAACAGGCTGTGTCCGATTTCTCAGGTAGCTGGAGAAGAGTCTATGGGCTATGCCCCTGACACCCAGTCCATTCAGCCTATCCAGTAAGGTGTCGACAGAGACAGTGTCGAATGCTTTGGCGAGATCTAGGAAGATGCCAATAACCTTACGCCTCGAATCCAAGTTTTTAGAGACAAAGTCAGATAGTGTGTGGACCGCGTCATCTTCCCCGGCCTAAAGCCAAATTGTGAATTCGAAAGTAGTTTGTGGGATTCGAGAAAGTCAACTAGTCTCTTATTCATAATACGTTCTAGAATTTTCGATATGGCAGGAAGCAGAGATATAGGTCTATAATTTTCGACACTATCTCGGTCGCCAACCTTATGGACTGGAATAATTATAGATTTTTTATAAATGTCAGGGAACACACCACTATCAATTGACAGGTTGAATATAGGTCAGAGCTGGGACTAGTGTTTGACGATGTTTTTTTAATAAACTGCTTGGTATCTGGTCCAGTCCCATGGCACACGAATCTCTGAGGTTCAAAATGAGGTTTTCTACTTCAGCTTCGTCAGTAGGTAAAAATACCATGGAGTGGGCAGGCAGAGGAGTACCACTAAAAGGACGTTGCGTTACTTTTGGATTAACATTAGCCACAGTGAAGAAGCCTATATTAGCAAAGTAATTGTTCACTCTGTCGACACTCGCTTGGGGATCGTTGCAATTGACTAGATTATCAGATGAGCTTTTAGCGTTACTGTGTTGAGTTATATTCCTTATAGTTTCCCACAGTTTCCTACTGTTATTGCTACATTTAGATATGAGATCGCGTTCGTAATTGCGCCTAACTTTTTTTATCAGCGTGTTACAAAAAATTCTATATCGCTTAAATGTTGTCTTTAAGGCCACGTCATCTGGCTTGTTTTTAGCCTTTTTGTGTAAGATATCCCTATTGCGCATGCACCTCAAGAGACCAGGTGTTATCCAGGGTTTATAATTTTTTTTTCTTCTGGATAGCGTAATTACACGAGAGTTGATTTCGATCGCCCTATTTAAAACATCAGATAGGTAGTTAGCCGCATCATTTGCATTTAATAATTTGTAGGCGATAAGTCCAGATTGCTTATAGTGACATCTAGATATAGCAGTCGATTAAAAAATAACATTGAACGACGAGAACGCATTTTCTGTTTAGTGTAAACAAAAACGGTTTTTACTTCCCTGTAGATAGGGCTGTATAAGATAAAGCCTTTGCTGCGTTCGGCTGCTTGATTCGAATAAAAAAGTAAAATGTCATTCATTTTATTTCAGGTTTGTAAATGGTGGTTTTGGCTTCAGCTCTTCTCTGTTTTATTTTAAAATTCTAAATAAAAGTGTGTTAATTAACCAGTGAACATGACGGAGAAAGAAATAACGATGGAGGATCTTGAGGAGACGGTAAAGAGCTTTTGTTGATTTCGCTTAGTTATTTTTTTGTGATCGTAAAATGGATCAGGTGCGCAAAGTAGGTCAGTCAGCCGCTTGAATGGTTTACATTGTATAAATAATAAAATGATTTTATTAAATTCTCAAAATGGGAAGGCCTGTGCCGTCATTACGGTCGCATGAGCCAGCTGTGGTAGACAATAGAGCTGGAATTTGCGAGTTTTATTGAAAAGGTCAGAGGTGCCTCCCCTGCCCAGGAAAACGGGTTAATGTTTGGGGCGGTAAATAAATATGTGTTGATAGAACTGACCAATTTTTCTGACTATGAATCACATGTGACTCAAATAAGTTATATTATCTATCAAAGGATCTAATTATTTAATAATTTGTTCATATTTATAAGTACATCAAATGGTACAATAACATATGTTTTTTTATTGTTATTTATAATCTTGAAAGATAATTATATGACTATGATACTATTTCATAGAACAGAAGGCTTGAAAATACTTTGAATGAAATCCAATAAAGATTATTTCAGATCAATTATTGTTTGTGTCTAAAAGCATGACAAGTTTTTTATTATCATGATCTTCACTCTTTTTTCCTCCAAAATGCTTCTCATCAACTTTCAATATGCGCACAGCAAAAATGATTGTTAACATGCATCAGTGTTTCCAATGGCTTATAACCCTATTTTTGAAGTCAGAGTGAACAGGCTTCTTCTGGGTGAACTCGCTCCATTTTGTGTATACTTCTCGCATCCTCTTTTTCTATGCCATGTTTGGTCTAGTGTAGAGACAAGAGGCAACACTTCATATATTAAGTGTAATGTTCAGGTGAAGCGGACAGACGAGCAGCTGGACCTGATGGAGTGGAAGATGGACAATGTGGAAAAGGAGCTAGTTGAGCCTGTCAACATCCAGGACGTCTGTGTCATGAATCTGCTCAAATCTGTCTCCGAGGTAAGTTATAAATACACTCCTTGCTTCAATTTATAAATCATATTAAAATCTTTAGGAACAGAGGTTAAAATGTTAAACAAAATTAAAGGTACCTACTGGCATGTTATTATAACAAGATATTTGACAAATGTCAGACAGTTGAATATTTTTTTATATATTTTTTAAATATGATTGATTCTAATTTTTAAATGAAAATTTCTCAATATTAAATTTCCATTGATGCATTAAAAATTATAAATATACAAATGTATTGAATAAATAGGTTTTTTCTTCTGAGTAAATACTAGCCATTGTTGTAAATTACAGTGATAATGAACAAGACCCATGTGTGTTCATATAACAATGACTTCACACATTCCACAGTAGTCTGTGTGAGATAACAAGTATTCATGCTAGTTGCTGTCTATTTATCAGTTGTTTGGGCGATAACTTACTAAATGGTCTGTCACACCACCTTGACATGGGTGTACTTTAGCAGGAAGACTAAAGATAGAGAACTGCCTGTATGGTGAATTGCTGTACTTGCAAGTAACAATACATTACAATACATGTGTAAAATCTTTACATAGTCATTAGGCAGAAAAGTACTTACCTAATTTTGTGAGTAAAAAAAGCTGTATGATAGAATAGTTAAATGAAATATTTTGTTTGAACTTGAACTTTGCATTCAATTATTATTTAAAAAAATAACCATGTGATGTTAAGTTGTATTTGTGTAGTAATTTTAAGGTGAATAAAATTCATAATAACTTATATGTAATTAGCAACAGAAAGTATTGTTCAATATGGTAAAAAAATATGAAATGTTTATTTTTCAGCTGGTTGCATTATTGTGTTGATCAGGTCAGAGAAATATTAGTGTAATGTGTCATGTGAATTGTGGCCTGGTATTTTGCAGAAATAGTAGCCTTCTTGGAGATGAAGTTACAATGCTATATTCAGTCAGTCATGAGGCATTTCAGACCTCATGATTTGAAATGCATACACAATATGCAATGCATACTGTCATCAGTTTTAACTCTGGACACTGAATTCAGCGTAGGACACACTGAGGCCCGCGACAACCCGAGTATCCCTGCTAGCTTTCAGGGAGAAATTGGAAAGATTGTATTAGGCCGTACCTACCCATAAGGCCATTAGCCTGCATAAAGCAACCAACCACATTCTTTGTGGCATGCTACATAGTATGAGACCATTACAATTTCTCGGAACGCTGATCTCAGCGTTCTCTACATCAGTGTGCTCTGCGCTTGAGTTGTATACTTAGCTTCAGAAACCATTATCATGATAATCTGTTAAACGCCAGGCCGCAAGTATCATGCTTGCGAGGTAGCTGTGGAGGCTCCGGCCCCAGCCTTCAAGACGGCTCGCTTCGCGCTAGCCCGGCGGACGCATTCGCTGAATACTTCACACGAGCTGAAAGTGGGCAACTCTGGAAGTTGGTCTTTCTGTTTCTCTAGTTCACTCTCTCATTAATGACTGCTGTGAGAGAGACGGCTAGAGATAAATTAAATAACGACTTTCAGGGTATACCCTCAGACACCAAACGTTTCCAACGAAATTAAATCTTATACCGGCAGGGTCGCAGGATCGATTATACCTTTTGCAAGGTGATTAGTAAGTGCCATCTGTTGGAAGTTAAATGCGACCCATTTAAACTTTTCAGGGCACAATCGGTTATAGTAACATTTGCAATCAGTTTTGTATAATGATCCTAACTTTCTAAAAATAAAAAAATAAAACGTTTATTTCGTTGGGAACGGCTGGAGACGAGTTCATAAAATTTTATATCTTTATGTGTGTACTATACCGCTTCCTTTACGATTACTACTTCAGATACTCGACAACTATCATTTATTTATCTACTCATATATTATTTTTTCACGTCTCACACACAGATACTTCTAAATATGGGGAACCAGGTTCCAAACCATACTCATCACATATAGATATTTGATTTTCAGCCAGAGTAAATTTGATGCAAGAAGCCGGCAGACTAAATGAATTTCTTAATCAAATTAAAAGGTGTTATTGAGACATAAAACCTCTTGAAAAAACATACTGTCCTGGTGATCAAATATATTTTAGAGAAAATATTTTTGTCACACCAGAATGTGACCCTTTTTCGGATCTTCTAATATGGATCCCATAAAAAGTTTTTGCTCATGAACACTAGAATCAGAAGTCTCTAAACGTGATTTCGATTATCCTATTAATAATATTAATTAACTTTATAGAATTTAGTCCAAAGGCTTCTTCTTTTCGGCGGCGGCCAGCAGTTCAATTTCAGTCAGTCATAAAGACGGTCGTTAAAATGCTGTAACTTTTATTCGTGCTTAATAGCCTCCCAAGTTTTATAGGACTCTTTACGGCCTAAGTTCAAAGGACCGAGCGTAAGTTTCAGTTGTAAAAGTAAAAGGCGAAACAAAAGTTAGTATAACCAAGTTATACCAGTATCACGCCTGAAATAGTTATAAATGGTAGCTTATGTGCTCAACGATAAACCAAAAGCTTTATAGCGATTTATTTCGTAAATTATTCTTTGCTAAAGTATTACTAGTAAAAAATGACTCGACAATCTTCATATATAAGAGACAGGTGTTAAATAGTAGATTGTTGTACAAAGGGAGAAAGCGACCCATCTCACTCGAGATGTTTCTGGCGCTCGAACGAAAGTAAGACGAAAAATAATTCTAGAAACATAAAAACAACATAAAAACAGATTTTCTTTTGAAAAACACCGAGGCTTTATACGAGTAAATACAAGAGCGAGAGTAAGACAAACATAACTTACGACAGCTGCGTTATTAAAGTCCATATGTCCACCTTTTATGACTGACTAAATCGACCCGCAGCCGCCGCCAACACTTGCGTCTCCTAAACAACTGCAACCCCATAGGTGCGGTCGGACTACCAGCAACTCCGCCGCGAGCTGGTGGAAGTCCAGGCCCTGCAGAGGGAGCTGTCTTCGCGACTGCGGGCTCAGCTGCGTGTGGTGCACGGCAAGTTTGCGAGGCTGCGGCAGCGGCTCGCTGCTGCTTCACCTCAACGCTGAAGTGTGTTAAGTCTTTTCTGAAAGCTGAGGTGCGTCAACTTGTCTCAGCGTTTAAAATGATTGCGAGGCCTAGGCTGAACACTAACTCAAGATCTCGTGTAGTTTTGAAGACCCAGGCTCAATGTTTAAGATCTCGACGTTGCACGGCGGCGCTAGACTGTGTCGCTATTCTGAACATTGAGGTGCTACACCTTGCCTTGTCTCAGTACTTCGGCGTCTTGAGGTCGTGGCTGAACTCTACCTCTAGACCTCGTGTAGTTTTAGAACCCTGGTTCAATGTTCAAGATCTCGACCTTAGGTCTTGTGTAGTTCCTTTTGCTGAAGCTTAGGACCTCGATGCAGCGCTCTAGCGCTGAAATGACACCTCAGCCTCTTCTTGGTATGTCCTCGTCACAAGCTTTTGATTTGCGCAAATAAATAATTCGCGCATGTTCCTTGGAAACATGCACGCAAATCGCGAACGACATTGAAGTAAGAATCTGTTTTCACAATAAGTAGCTATTTACATTGTGTGGATAAATTATCAAAGTTAATGAAAAAAACCAGTGCTTTGAGTCAGATTTAATTCTTTTGAAAGAAAAGTGATTTATCCAGATTTAGATTTAAGCTCAAAATATTAATTTTATAAAATAAACCTGAGACTTATGAGGACATGCCAAAAACTATCGTATGCCCCAATAATTTGAAGACCACTTATAATAAATCAAATTTTGTGCCCCCATAGTTATAACTTTAGTCGTAGGGACGTAAATAAAATACCTATATCGAATGTACGATGTGCCAACTATTATTAATAGTTTAGATTCGTAATAGCACGTGTGCACCGAACACTTCAGTAAGTATGATCTCATTTTTATTATTGAGAAGTTAATATTTACAAGTATCAATGTTTTTCATAGAATTACTAAACAGTTTTAAGGAAACTTACTAAATATGAACTAATACGTCTACTTCTACCTTGTTAGATGTCGTAAAATAATTCTAGAGCGTAAAAAGATAAACGTTTTTATTTTAATTGAAACAATTTGTATTCGTGAAGAAAAATAATCTTCGAATTATACTTTGTTAGATCGTAATTATGTCAATGTTATGGCTAGTCTGATATATACGACTGTTTTAGTTTTGTAAAGTTTAGTTAATTGAGGGTAGTGTTACGCTTAGTGTTTTTCGACAACGGTACTTAGAATAGCATATGACGGTTGGAATTTTGATAACTGGAGCGACCTCTGACTTTTTCCTTTAAAAAGTAAAGAAATTCAAGACAACTACCCAATTTCTCCGAGTCTTATAATTCAGCACACAAGGTAAAAAATTAACTTTTTCGATCCACCAGACATTTAAGGTGAGTTGGTAATATTAAGACGATTTATTGTCAACAATTCTAAGAGCAAAAGACAAACCGAGTGAGTGAGATAGTTTCATGATTTTAAATATAACAAGTTACCTATGTACTTGCTGTTCTAGTATCGCTGTCGAGTTTTATTTCTCGATTATTGTTGAGGTAAGTTGGTGCTAAATGAGTATTGCGGAGGCATGTCTAAAAGATAATATGAGAGTTGGTTGATTGTTTCAATATCAAAGCAAAAAACACGAAAAATAACTAAAAGTCTTAAAAGTCTATAAAATGTAACGTGGCACAAAGAGATCACAATACTTAGATATAAAGTTAAAAATTAACCCTGAAGCGGAGCAAGTGGTACGTAAGGAGATATACCAACTTGTCCAATCTAATGTCAATATAAAAGAAACTGTAACTTCTGTTAGCAACAGAACAATAATTTGATTTGATACCTCTAGGTTGTTACATATTGTTATTTTGGCCTAAAAGTCTTGCATTTAAATTGGCAAGGTAAATTTTTGTTTCAAAACAAAATAATTCGTACAAAGTTTACTGTGCCACATTTTACAAATAATAAATGAAACGTTGGAATCAATTCCATAGAAAAATCATAAGAATCGAATTTACGGTCGTGTGCTCAACAAATGATGATAATAATCGAATGTTTGTAGTGTTTTGTAACTGGACGCATGACTTGTTTATTTTAATAGTGAAAATATACAGTAGAATACTTTAGTTAGACAGTTTTCTATGGGCGTATGTTTCATTTTGGTAATAGTCATGTCGATTCACAATTATTATATAACGAATCGTATTGTGATAACAGGTTCATCATTTGACACAAAAATTTGGCCTCTGACCAACACAAGATTGATTCTACGTCCATGGTGTTATAGTCTTGTTTTGCTTGTAGTGTTCCAGTGCTGCATTTATTTTTGAAGTTATCTAGTATAGTGTGTAAGGCCACATCGCATGTAGCGTAGTTATTCTAATAAAGCACATATCACGCACCCGCATGTCTTTCGGTTTTGTGCTTCGAGTGAAAGCGTGAACTGTTGAGTTAATAACTCTATCGAATCGCATTCACGGTCATAATATAGTGACATCATCTTCAGTTCTCATACTAATTAAAAAATACTATATATATTTATTTGCTAAATCGTACTTGCCCTTTTGAAGTCCTTTTCTATAAGACGAATGTACTAAGTATTCTACACTGGATCATCGTGCGTTTAATTAGACTCCATAGTTATGCAACTAATAAAGATTATAAAGCTAACTCTAAGGTAAATCTTGTACGAGAATGGTTCAACTATCGTCATTATCAGGATGGCCTTTGAACCAATATAGTATCGACATTATTACCTGCATTCAATCGATACTATAAAGGTTAAGGTTATGACTATGACTTCACTGCCTCGGTGGCGCAGCGGTTAGAGGGTCACACTTTAATGCGATGGCTGCGCCAGAGGTCCCGGTTTCGATCCCCGGGTCGAGCCAAAAATACGTACCTGACTTTTTCTGTTCAGAAATTCTCAGGGTAGCCCGGAGTTTGGAAGCTGGCGGTGTTTCGCCGCCGTGCCTCGGAAAGCACGTAATGCCGTTGGTCCTGCGCCTGATCACTCTCCGGTCGTGACAGTTTGCTGTCCCATCGGGCTATGAGAGTGAAGAGAGTTCAAATGTGTTTGCATACACTTGAATAGAATAGAATAGAAAACTCTTTATTCAAGTTATGTCATGTACACTTACAAAAAATAAAACAACAGTTTAAAAGATTGACGCGGGGTAGTTAGATTACTTGTGCACTATAATATGTCCCGCGCAGTCGGTTAGTCGTTGTGACTGGCCACCGTAGTCGAAATCGGTTAGGGGGACTATTATAATTATGTTGGTCATTTTCCAATCTCAATATTGTCAATAGGGTCGTGATGCGATTTTTCCTCTTGATAAACAAGCCTATCAGAAGTCTCGATTATAACTTAATATTTTGAGTCTATAATCAGTCTATGACTGTGGCCAGAGAGAAACTAGAAACCTTTATTCGGAATTTTAAATCCTTAGAGACAGTTCCAAATATTGGCTCTGATTTACATAACACTGTTATATTTCACCGTTTTTATGAAAAAGGAAACGAATGATGGTTGATATAAGGACGGGTAACCTACACATAAAAATTTTGTTATGTGTAAAGGGTTGCATTAACGCTAGTATAAACAATTCGTTTTATATTATCACAATATAACGCAATAACATAATAGGGAAACAATTTATGAATCTTTATAACCTACTCGATCTATATTTACCTCAATGAGTTGTTTGTACTAGCGTAAATTGGAAACGAATCACTCGAAGCATGAAATCTCATTTATCTAGTTATTTAGTCAAAATTAGTAGCAGTTAAGGGAAATACATGTCTGAAACTATGTCTAAGTATGTCTAAATTTAACGCGTATACCTGATTAATAGACTAGATATAGTGATAGCTCCACTAAAGTTTTTGATATGATTTACATCGGGTTTCCTAACTTGACTTGTACCTGATAATTTATATTATATCCAGTCAAAGTCGAGTGTTAAAATGGTTAGAAAATTTATTCATAAGGACCTACTGAGGTTAGATGTTTTATGTTAATATGTTTTGTGTTGAAAATTGTATGTAATGCAATTTATTTTAATTACTTGTTTGTATTTGAACTATAGTGAAGATGTTATTTGTCAGCTTTACTTTCTGTTATAACAAAACTCGTCTTTTCGTCTTATCGAGTACAAAATTTATTAATTTTTACAAATAATTCTACTATTTAACTATGATAATATAATAAACCCAGATAAAATGGCAAACGCATTTATGAATCTTATTGCGGTATAATTATCGTATATTTTCGTATGTTTCCAGTTTTAAATTATTCTTATGACACTACTAATATTACTACGCGCACGTCCATACAGCACAATCTTTACTTACTATGTACAGCGCGAGTTGCTTTGCCGGGATTGACAAATTACCTATTATGTTTTTTTTTAATATGTTGGATTTTACCCATATTCTAATAAGGACAACTTTTTTAATATTCAGCACTTCTTCTATACATCTTACCTAACCATTTAAGTAGATCAGAGCATAAAATATAAAGAAAAAACACTCGATATGAAAGTTTACTTGATCCTGGCAAATTCATCTCGCTCCCACTACTACACAGCGTTGTGAAACACTCAGCACAATTTTAGTCGAAACTATTTATTGACTATTCTACACTTATTATAATAAATTATTTCTTTTATTCTTGATATTTTGGATGTATGTACGGTATGGCTGGCTATTCAGTGGTTTTAGAATTTATAAAGTGTTGCGCTGACATTCACAAAAAAATCAGCGATTGTTTATGATGTCAGTGTAAATGTACTTTTGGTTAATAGAATTGGTGGCAACGCGGATAAAACTGATTTATAAGACTGAGGAATTGCGTGGAGGCTAAGCAATTAGTAGAGAATAAGAGTTAACTGTAAAATACCAAAACTGTGTTTGTGTAGGTAGTATTAATATTCTTTAATATTTTACAACGGATAGTTTTACAGATTTTGGCCTAGTCCCGTAATTTATTTTAATCAAATCTCGTCATCATTGGTTACGAATTTGACTGTGATCAAAAACGAAATAAAAGAGAAAATCCATTGCTAACAATTACAATTATTGTGTTTTAGTTGCACGACTTAAAAACATTTCTCAGTTCTAAAACTTTTTTTTTTGGATATACAGGGTTAATTTAAATTAGCTGATCACCTCTTGCAGGCAGCTTCTCCACAACAATCCCAACAACATTTGTTCTACGACTTTTCAAAATTAATAGTTTTTAAAATTTTCGTTTTCCCATACAAAAAATATTTGTTGACTCTAAACTTGCGTTACTCTAATAACGCACCTTGCGTAGACAAAATAATCACCACGTGCAGCGGGGCGCGGGGTGGCGGGCGGGGTGACGCAGCGCCGGCGCGATGCCCATTTGAACTTGACCTCAGTCGTACGTCACGGTCGATATCAAACGCGTGCGCCGCCGCTGCGCGCGTCTCCTCACTTGCCGCGTAACCGAAGTTCAATTAATTAGTGAGTGCATACGGAAAACAGTACTGCGATGCCGTACCGTTACACAAATGTTGAGTACACTGAGATGGTACGAGTGCTGCCTAGGTGTAGTGACAATGTTCGCGAAGCCTGCAGCGAGTCTGAACGGTAGGTATCGCGACATGCTTGGGTTTTAACAAACTTACTTCTTTAAAGAAGCTAAATACGTAAATTCAACGTGAAAATGTAAGCCCCCAGATAGTCTGAATAACTTAGGTACAAACATAGTAAATTAACCGGCTTAGAAAAAAGCGCGGGAAATAGGAGGTAGTTAGTACCGAAACGTTGAATGAATACAGGCGGGGCGAGGTAGGGGCGCCTCGGCGTAGATCATACAGAGTAGTGAATAACAGAGGAAACAAAATTATTTTTCTTTTTCTTTTTTTGTGTTATTTATCAAGATTTGTAAAAAGTCGTAGAACAAATGTTGTTGGAATTGATGTTGAGAGGCTGCCTGCAAGAGGTGATCAGTTAATTTAAATTAACCCTGTATAGATAAATTTATATCAGCGTAAAGCGAGAGGCATTTATGCGCGATTGCCACTGGTTCTATCGTCATTTATGTATGTATGTACCTACTTTACAAAAGTAATCACGTCTTATAGGCCTCGACAGTCACACAGGTGTGTGACGCATTTTATACAATCATATCGTATTTTTGTGTACTATTTTTATTTTTACTATGATGTAAAGTAATACGTATGGTACTCACTATCGCGGTCACCGCTAACCTGCATAACCACTTAATATAAAATCGCAAGCATCTCGCACAGTCATTCATTTGAAGTGACGTCGGTTTTTGTATTTTTGTTGAGAAGTGGTGATGCGAGTGACCTCGACGGAGCATGGTTTTAGAAAATGTGTTACAGACAGGGTGATACTGATCGGGGCTCACGTGTAATCTAATGTCCAATTCCGACAATATCCACTTTCTTCCTATCTATACCGTAGTTGCTTATAGCACTTTTAATATTCTATCCCGAGAGACCGGAAAAGTGGCGCTAAGTTATGGAACGAAAATATTATGAAAATTAGTAAAATATGAAGTGGTGAACCAAATGTAAGAGTGGATGAAAAGTATTGTTTTGTACTTTGGCTCTGCATTGTCAGGAAAAAAATAAACATTCATAGTGAGTTTTTGGTCGGAAAAGTAAACATCCTTTATTAATTTTTAAATTTTGATCAAATCACATTGTGATGTTAACTATTGTAATATTTTTCTAACAATGCAGAAGACAAGGAGATGCCAAATCGAATATTGAGTGATACTCAGTCGTAGAGTAGATGTTTTCTAACAAACTATGAGATTTGAATTTGAAATGTGAACATAGTATTTTCTATTTAATTTTGAGCAACTAGGCAGTAACTGCAACAGTAAAACTGATATTATTATACTTATGTACTTTATATGAAACCCTGTTGTTTTGTAATTTGTTTTGAAATAAAACATATTTTATGGTTAAAACAGTTTTTATTTTTAGTTTTTAAGTAAAGAAAAGACGTGAATATTTTATGAATATACCCTTTATTTATAGTTTGTACTTAAACAATGGAAAAACATCTGGAATGCGAGAAGACGGAAATACTCGATGTTAAATCGGTTAATATGTTTTATTAATATATTGTTAATCATACGATAAATTAATCCACTTGCGCAGGCGCGAACGCCTATAATACTTGTTATTGCAACATTTTACAAACAAAATGTATCACAGATAAGTAAAAAACATGAGCTGGATTGTGTCGCCACAAAGTATTATTATCAAAAATGAAATAACCCTACTAATGTTCAATTGAGATTTATCAAAGTAATCAAAATTAGACAACAGTGAAGTCGTCAAAGAATTCATAAAAATAAATGGCACCCTGTGTCGAAATACTTAAAAATAAATTGTAATCCACTTGAACAGTTTTATTTTTGTTTATTCTGAACCAAAATAATGTAGATTTAAAAAAATTAAACTATTCAAGTGGCTATGTTTAACTTAAATTAATGTTAATAAATTAATCGAGTTAACTTAAGACTAACAGTAAATAATATCTAGAAAAGTCCTTTTGGAATCATAATACCAAGAAGTCGGTTAGGAATGGGTTTCAAACCATGTGTCCATTACCGAATGTTCAATATCAGTGAAAATAATAAATCAGATATGCTTTAGGTAGAAGATCATCAAATATTTTTAAGATATTGAAAAATATTATTTTAAACAAGTGTTTACATTTTGAGAAGCTTGAGAATAATACATGAAAATAAAAAGCCCAAAACAGATACTGTGGATACATAACATATTGACGCATGTTATATATAATTTTATCTAGACATCGCCATTTTTCTTGCATAACAAATGCATGGATTCAATAAATGTTACTTTCGAGCTTTGTTGGATGGCTGATTGACGGATAACGTAATATAAAATTTACTATGCAAATATAGTTAGCGTATAAATATACATAAACTTCAGCAGATATAATAATAATGGCACTATTAATCTGATACAACTACTAACATATGAAAAGTATAGCAGTTTAAATAAGAAAT
The DNA here is from genome assembly GCA_963924145.1 of Pyrausta purpuralis. Classification (NCBI taxonomy): domain Eukaryota; kingdom Metazoa; phylum Arthropoda; class Insecta; order Lepidoptera; family Crambidae; genus Pyrausta; species Pyrausta purpuralis. Next base: position 1,982,153 of record OZ001663.1, on the reverse strand, counting down.
TTTCCTTTGGACATTGTATACACAGATTATATTATAATAATAATTATTGCGTACGTATATTTATTTAGTGATTCGCTACTGTTCAATATAAAACGTACAACATGAATATAAACGATGGTAACGAGTGTATACCGCGACTACCCTACGGTTAACAGTGCTACGCGCCCTTTCCAAATACGATACTAGGTATAATCCAGAGTCCACTGCAGCTATTGACATCTCTCTGCATGTCTGTAGTGTTTGACAAACATAGAACGCTTTTACCGCTTATATTATTATGAGCACACCATGATTTGTGTCAAATCAAGTCGTGTTAAAGTTCTGTTAGGAGTTAGACAGGTGGTAAACTTTTGTAATAGTAAAATATAATAGCATCGTATTCGGAAAGGGCGTAATTGACGGCAGCCCAGCTGCGCGCGCGCAGTCTTATGAGAAGGCACCGACGCGTCAACTTTTTAACTACCTTGACAGCATACACGTCTACCGAACAACTTTTTCAATACTTCTAATTTTTTGAAAAGCTTGAATATAATATAACCAACTGTTAACGCCACTGATCAAATGGAATATCAAGATTTCAACAGTAACGGAGCACACAAACCATAAAGATAGCAGACTTTTAAACTGCTTGTGTGTTCGAGTTGGACTTCATATTAACTGGGCAGTTTTTTTAAAAGAGGGCTGCTATAAGATTAAGACGAGGCCACCACAGAAGGGGACGAAAAAGTCTTATTGGGTCCAACTACGATTTTAAGACCGTTACTGCTGAATCATAAACAAGTTAAACTCATACTATCAAATTATGTAAGCGATAGAGATTGCGCTCTACAGAAAATATTTTTTTAACCTTGACAATATCGAGATTCAAAATACAAGCGTTTCGTGTTCCGCACACAATACCCATACTAATAACAATATACTTTATAGTAATCCAAAAATTGTATACGAGGAATGTTATTTAATACTTATCGCATATTGTCATGTCTAAAACCACCAATAATACAAAATCTCTCTAAAAGCACACCTTTAAATCTTCTTGCATTTAATACGATACTATTATGCAGTAGACGTATAGGTTCTAGACTAGGTATACGAAAAAAAATAAGCAAGACATGGCAATACATAACTTAAAAACTATTAATTCGAAAACGATGTGAAACTACAACAAACACACGTGACTATAGTCATCGCGTTGGAAACTATGCGTGAGCAGTGGCGGCTGTACTCGCTACTACTGTACTGCGCTCGTGCGCTGAACCACCAATTCAAAATATTTAAAAATTACAAAATATTAAGTACTTCATCTTTATTTTTAATAGTTATTTTTAAAGATACAAAAACGTATAAAAGATTTAATCCATTATGGTGAATCAGTTTGAGCGCTTTACTAAACTATTAAGACTTATTTTCCTGTAAAGACAAATTCTCGTGCGCCTTGGCGAGTGCACGAGGTCTGCTAATATAACTTGTAGGAGATATGAGTTAATAAGCCTGACGCGTGAAACAAAAGATAGTTCATAGAAATGTACCGAGTAATGAGTGAGTTCTCGAGTGCCGCACGTGCGAACCGAGGATTGCCGAGAGCACCCGATGTTTGACGAATTGGCCGGCCTGCATGGGCGCGAGGCGACGATGGCAGCCATGATTGACATCTCGTTATCAGACTACCAGTATAGTTTCACTGTATGTGTGACGTATTAATTATTGTTTATTTATATTACCGTAATTGTTTTTAGTTTTTGTTTCGATTTTCTTAAAGTGCACTACCAGTTCGATAACCCACCAGCCGCCACTGGACTCGTGAGTAAGATAGGAATATGCAGCGCGCCACGGTGCATACTTATCGGTATGTGCAAGCGAGATAAACTTGACACTCGCACGACTCAATTGATAACACGCCGACTAAATGTAGTTATATTGCCATGTCTGTCTATTTTGAATGAAAACTTTGGTCTTTATCGACGGCGCCTACAAGCAAAATTACAGCGATATCCAACAGTATCGCGTCAAACTACAAATTAATTTATGCAGCAAAATCGCACCTATTACAAATACATAAGAACTTTCAAGTTGAAACATTCAAATAACATTGATTATTAACACTTTTACGAACAGTACTCTAGACACAATTAAATTGTATTGTTATCACTCCTACGGGCGTTCATTGTCCGTGAAAGAGTTAAACAAGTCATCATGCTGATCTACGTTAATAAAGTATATTCCCACTAGTGTCACCATACGTCTACCGTTCTAACCCGCCCTAAAGGTTAAGTTACAAGTACTCAACAATTGTATAAGAAAAAGGCGAATTTCGTCGCCATGGCAAGATAAACTTTGTAACTGGGTACCTGATATTTTGTCTTATATCTAACCGCCAGTTTTCCTTGACAATCTCATACAATAATCTTGCCACATATAAATATCAACTGTTGTGATTGGTCGGTAAACTAATCAAAGTTATTTTTATACAGGGTGAAATTTTAATCAGTGACCAAATTTTAAGTAAAGACTCCACTGATGAATATGAACAACTTTTACTATGGGAGCAATATTGAAATCGAGAAAAAAAATTTGCTGTTCCATACATTTTGACCGCGCGCCAATTGAGCTTTTGTATAGAACAGCTGATTTTTTTTTCTCGATTTCACTATTGCTCCCGTAGTAAAAGTTGTTTATATTCATCAGTGGTCTTCACACAAAATTTGGTCAGTAATTAAAATTTCACCCTGTATAGTGGCAAAACTAGTATGTATGTGTGGAAATCTGGTGATAAATGTAATCGGAATGTAAGGAGTATACATTGGAGTATAGGGATCCAAAAAGAGTAATATAACAGGAGAAAATGGAATACAAACGTTATAAGATTACAGTACTGGGCCAAAGATAGATATTTGAGATTCCTAATACTTTTTTTGAAAAATAACTTCCGTGTTATATCTCAAAAACACTACCCACTTTTAGGGGCAATTAAGTAAAAAGCACCTTAAATATTTAGCATAAAACTCCATGTTGAACATGACTTACTCATTCGCAACTATCATTCGCCAAGTACTCGTGGAATGTTGAATTTATAAAGGTTAAAACGTCTTTAATTGACCCAGCTTTAGCCTTTACAAATGGTTATAAAATATAGGGATTATAGTTTTGTACCCATTGCACTTGAGAACAAAGGTCGTCGCACACTAAACTTAAACATACACAAACTTGCTTCAAAGTCTAACTATTCATGTTATGCTGTGTACGTGGCGTAAATGATATCACGGTCGATCGGTAAGTATGCGACAACCTTAACATTTAATAATAAAACGACCACTCACACTCATATGACGCGTTCCAAGGGAGGCTTTTCTCTCTCCGCCTTTTCCTTCCCGTTGATCCTCAAATTCGCTAAACTGACGTAGTTGCTGCGTGATATACCCGCCTCTCTCTTCTTCCCCGTATTGCCGTCCTTTTTCTCCACCACAGTCGCTAGAGCCGGTATGTTATTAATTTGAGAGCTCCTCACTAACGGCGTCAATTTTTTCTCAACTACTGGAGTCTTAATTTTGTTTCTACCCACGTCTACGAATTTGGCTTCGTTCGTTTTAAGTCTTCGGTCTCTGTAGCTGAATCTTCCGTCGGCGAATTCCGGCCTTTCCGTTGGTATGTGCCGTCGGAATATAGGCGTCATCGGTTTGCCTAAGCTCGCCAACTTCAGATCGCTTTTGATGACGTCACAGTCTTTTTTCGCGTCTACATTCCGTTCGGTCGGTCGGACTCTGTACGACCTAATATTACTGGGCGACGCCGGGCGTTGAATGAAGAATTTACTTCGAGATTTTTCTTCCTTATCATCATCTGGTTTATTTCGCACTACTTCAGATGTATTCGGTTTGAATAATCTACTCAGTTTGGGTGATAGTAGTTTTTTGGCGAAGAAGTTTATTTTTTCTGGCTGTTTTTGCATCTCTATAGTTTTAGGTATGTTTTTGACGCCTTCAGCCATGACAGGGCTTTTAGTGAGATGGTCTATGTTGTACCGGCGGTAGTCTTCGTCGGGGATCCGCCTTTCTCCCTGGAGTAGTTCAGGGTGACGGAGAGTGACGTCTGTGACGTCATAGCTCGACTTCTTCGCTAGGAGGTTCTCCCCGCGGCGGACGAAGTCCTGGAAATTACAGGTGGAACATTGGTTATGAATAATTCTCCAGCTACGTAGTTTTCTATATATTTAGTTTTAGGAGTCTATCTATTGTTTTTTAGGGTTCCGAAGCCGAATGGCAAAAAACGGAACCCTTATAGTTTCGTCAAGTCTGTCTGTCTGTCTGTCCGTCCGTATGTCACAGCCAATTTATTCTGTAACTATAAGCATCACACTGTTGAAATTTGGGAGGAAGATGTATCCTGTTAACCGCTTTACGATTCTTGTACAAAAAATAAAAAATAATGATATTTAAGAGGGGGTTCCCATACATGAAACTAAAACCGAAAAAAAATTTTTTAGTCAAACCTATGCGTGTGGGGTATCTATGGATAGGTCTTTTAAAATGATATAGAGGTTTCTTAAAACGTTTTCTTATAAAGTCTGAAGTTTCTTATCTAGACGCTTCCAAAGTGGTAAAATGGGCGTCCCCCCCATCTAACTTCTAAACTACGCGAGTGTAAATTTTGAAAAAAACATATAATGTAGATGATAATAAATAAAGTATTTCATCATCAAACATCTACAAACAACGAAAATTAGTTCGGAAGGGATCGAACAAGCAGTTTTTGAGATATAGCACATTTTCAACAACCACAAACATAACTTTGTTCTTCATACAAACACTATGAAAAACAAAGTATATTTACGGTCAACAAAATATTGTGGTATTTTACTAAGTGGAAGTAAGTGGATTCCCTAATTGAGTTATCTTTGGCACAGAACCCTCAGTGCGGGATTCCGACTCGCACTTGGCCGGTTTTTTTTAAATCTCACCCGCGCCAATATCTGATTTAGGTAAGGACTCGGGGTTTAACAAAATAATGCGGTCTGAGGGAAAGTTACAGTGTAAATAGCATAGCAATACTACTGGCTTATTTTAAATTATCACATAATTTTCATTATCTTGTATTCAGTCATGGCGATTATCATAGCTGGGCATTAACTCGTTAATCCGTTAATTAACGAAGTTAACATTTTGATTAACGGATTAACTTTTACAAATGTTAACGGACTCATTAACTTCCGTTAATATGCAGAAGTCCGTTAATCGTTAATCCAATGCCTACTATTTACCGCACGGCAACACCGCGGCGCGGCGCGAAAAACAGGTTCAGACAAGTATGAAACGGATGCTGCATTCCTCGGGGAACAGATTTTTATAAATTTATTCATTAAATACAATACCGCCATACCCTCAAGCGATGCAGTTCAACGTCTGTTTTCCACGGGTAAAGACATTTTAACACCAAAACGAGCCTCGCTTTCAGACGAGAACTTTAACATGTTAATGTTTATGAAGGGGAATATGCACCTTATGCCCAACGATTAAATTACACATTTGAATTAAAAAAAGTATTTTATTTTGTTCCTAACCTGTTAACTTTTAGAATCTAAATAAACAGGTTTTATAATTTCACTAACGCAACGATATAAAAATGCAATTTTACATATATTACACATTAACGATTAACTTTAACTTGCGTTAATTCTTCCGAAATGTAACGCTTTAACGTTTAACGAAGCTAACTTTTTTTGTAACGGATTAACGATTAACGAAGTTAACTATTTGATTAACGGTGCCCAGCTATGGCGATTATATATTTTAGATAAGGTTTTGTTAAGCAATAAAACCGTAAATTAAATGCTGAAAATCCGGCTAGGCACGCTGGCACACCGCTCCACGTACGTCTCCAAGTCATTTTCAGTGACGGCAACACGACTGTGGAATTCTCTTCCTTTGTATGTCAGGAGGGCCGAGTCGAAGGTATCATTCAAGAGGAAAGTCCGACAATTTCTTAAAGAATAGATAATTGCAAAATAATATTTATTTATTATGTGTATTATTTATGTATATTTTTTATATATTGTATTTATTTTGTGTAAGTTTAAGTATATTTATTGAATATATAATAATTTACAGTTATTAAAGTACGTTTATTTGTTTCTATTAATATTATTCAATTGTTACTATTTTGTTGTTTTTCTCAAAATTTCTTTTCGCTGCACCCATTGCCATCTCTCTGCATGACCTAAAGGTTTGACTGGCAGAGAATGCTTTTAGCATTAAGTCCACCTTTGTACACAATGATTTGTGCAATAAAGTCTTTAAAAAAATATATAAAAAAGTAAAATAAAATAAAAAAATATTTCTTTTATTTATTCTTCACTTTTTTATGTTTGTCTGCGTACCTGGAATATGCTTCTCTGCTGCTTGGGGTCTCGCAGATGCAAGTCAGCGCAGGGGCTGACTTCGTCATCGGAGGAGGAGTCCGACTCCGAGGGAGGGCAGGCCGGGGCGCCCGGGATGCTGAGGTGCCGGCAGAACGGAGGGCTGAGCTGTGGACCACCAATCAAATCATTTTATTTATGAAACAGAAGTCAATATGGTGATATGACAGATAAGATTAAAAAATACAACAATAATATTGTATGTGTATTTTTTATTCTTACCTAGTTATTACTAATAATTAAATCTGAAGTATATTTCCGCAACACAAATTGGCGACGCATACACTTGTCAGATAGCACTTGCACAGGCTCTAGGTCGGCTCTAGCTCTCTATTTATCTGACAGAATAGTTGAGCTATCCACTCAGAATGCAAAAAACACAGTTTGCTTTTTCAAATGCTTTCATTATAGTTTTTCGATCGAATAGTGAAATTTTACTAACAAATCGCTATACATAAAAAAAAACCTTTTTCCTTGGTCACGACATGACGCATGAATGGGCGGACCGGTTTCGATGATTGTTTTTTGTCGTGTTCGTTATGGTCAGGAGAACGTACATATCAAAGAAAAAGAAAGGAAATTAAGCGGCGGACCGATTTTTATGAATTTCTCTTCGTTTGATTTGTCATTACTTAATACGGGACAAGCGGGCGGGGCCGGGCCAAAACGAAGTGCGCTGGGACCGCTACTATCTGATACAAAAAGTTAAACGTTTCTTAAGATCGGTTTCTCATTATTAACTATTACCTGTTCCTTGTCCTGCGTCTCCAGCCCCTCGACGGACTGGTTCCTCAAGAAGGCAGGCAGATCCGCGTGTTCCGGCGAGTCGTGCACCCTTCGGCTCTTGTGCGATGCGATGTGGTGCAGCTGCGAGGCGGGGCTGCTGCGCTTCAGCGGCGGCGGGGACTCCAGCCAGCGGGATATGTCGTCCACCTGCCGTTTACATGTTTACATTGGATTATTATCCATAAAGTGAAGTGACGACGCGTCTGGTGTAGTGGTCGAGAAATCGCCTACTACGAAGCGGGTTGCGGGTTCGATCCCCGCACAATACGAACATTTGTGTGCATGAACATGTCTGTTTGTATTGGTCTGGGTGTTTTCTGTGTATATCATGTATGTGTTTACAAACAAAAAGTAAGTATTATATCCGTTGTCTGGCACCCATAACACAAGCTTTGAGTAGCTTACTTTGGGACTAGATGGCGATGTGAGGGAATGTCCAAAAGATATTTATTATTAAAAAAAAAAAGATTTTGGTCGTACTTTGATGGTACTACATGTTTTTTTTTTGACAACATCTCATACATTGCTCCGATCCCAAGCTAAGTAGTTAAAGCACTTATGTTATAGAAATCGGAATCAACGGTGGTATATATAAAAGACGTTTGCATATTTGTCAAGACTCATCCTGTTTATTTTCAAAAACGAGGATATGTTCTAACCAGTCAAAAGCGAGCAAAGTTTAAAAATCTACTGATCCAACCTCCATGTTGTAAAGATATTAATAAGATAAAAAACTATAATGTGGCTGCGCGTCAGCGTGACGGTGTTCATACACACACACACACACACACACACACACACACACCTGCGTGATGCGTATGTGCTGCCCCTCGGCGCGCAGTATGTACGCGCGCGGCAGGCACGCGTGGCTGCGCGTCAGCGTGACGGTGTTCATACACACACACACACACACACACACACACACCTGCGTGATGCGTATGTGCTGCCCCTCGGCGCGCAGTATGTACGCGCGCGGCAGGCACGCGTGGCTGCGCGTCAGCGTGACGGTGTTCATACACACACACACACACACACACACACACACCTGCGTGATGCGTATGTGCTGCCCCTCGGCGCGCAGTATGTACGCGCGCGGCAGGCACGCGTGGCTGCGCGTCAGCGTGACGGTGTTCATACACACACACACACACACACACACACACCTGCGTGATGCGTATGTGCTGCCCCTCGGCGCGCAGTATGTACGCGCGCGGCAGGCACGCGTGGCTGCGCGTCAGCGTGACGGTGTTCATACACACACACACACACACACACACACACACACACACACCTGCGTGATGCGTATGTGCTGCCCCTCGGCGCGCAGTATGTACGCGCGCGGCAGGCACGCGTGGCTGCGCGTCAGCGTGACGGTGTTCATACACACACACACACACACACACACACACACACACACACCTGCGTGATGCGTATGTGCTGCCCCTCGGCGCGCAGTATGTACGCGCGCGGCAGGCACGCGTGGCTGCGCGTCAGCGTGACGGTGTGCGCGGCGGCGCGCGGCATGTGCGAGGCGGACACGCACTTGCCGAGCGGCGCGCGCGGCCCCGGCGAGATACACGCGATGGACTGCGACTGGAAATGTACAAAAAAATAAGGTTACACGTTGAAACTCACTATTAGATCCCCCAAAAATTGATAACTACGTTTCATACCAGTCTGCTAAGCCGTTAACCAAAACGATGGCGTTATGGATAGGTTAGAAAAGACGCAAGCTGTCTTATTTGCAAAATCGGTTTTGATACAGCTCTTGTAACGATATAGCGTCCACCTTTTAACCGCAACACTACAAAATTTCTTAACAGTTTGCACGACATTCTCACTTCTCTAAGGTCATATAAAGTAAGCGGTAAACATTGACATCTCACCTAATAATTCCGATGAAAACTCGGACTGTTATCTGAATCTGATGGCATCTCATGGACTGTTACCTACACATACATACCAGAAATCGTGCCTCGATCATACCATGTTGAAGTCAAAACACGGCTCTACAACTTCGTTAATTGAATCTTACATTACAGACCACTGTCCGACACTGATTTCAATTCCAACCTTTACTAAACGTGTCACACAAAAAACCATCACAAAAGTTGATTACCACGCATATAAAACTAGACATTGCTATCTGTGTATTTCTCTCCTGTCCTGAACAGTTCAGTCAAACGCAAACTTAGCAGCAGACTTTCTAGTCTCTAAGGTCTCAGATATTATTACAAAACATACCACACGATTTGTGCCGCCTCGTAGCAGGAGAAATCTAAAGCCATGGATAAAATCAGGTTTGCTTAAGTGCATTCGAAACCGGGATAAAATGCATAGTCAGGCAAAACTTTACCCTGACAACGTTGTTCTTAAAATCACCTATACGAGGTACAGAAACTACATTAATAAAATTCTTAAAAAACTGAAGTACTCCTACTACAAGAGTTTGCTTGAAAGCGCAAAATGTAATACAGAGGATACTTGGAAGGCTATCAAGAACATAACGCAAATCTCCCCAACTGTGACATCATCAAAACCCCTACTTCATATAATGCCGGATATACCCTCATCTATAAATTCTGTCAATAATTTATTTATCAATGTAGGTAAAAAATTAGCCAATGACGTAATAAGAGAGCAAATTGTAAAATCCCCTATCTCTTTACCAAAGTCAAACTCGGTCTGTGCTTCCTTTGCTATGTTTGACGTAAGCTTTGATAAAGTTGAAAACATTATAAGAAAGCTTAGGTCTAATTGTGCAGTTGACTGGGACAACATTGCTCCCTCAATTCTTAAATCATCTAGAGAAATTTTTGAGCCCCTCTTAACACATATCTGCCAACATTCAGTCGACGGGTGTTTTTCCGAATGCAACTAAAAAGGCTTTTGTTTATCTAGTCTATAAAAGCGGAAATACGGACGCTATTAGCAACTACCGCCCGATTTCTGTCTTGCCAGTGATGTCCAAGGTGTTGGAGAAGATTCTGAATACCCGACTACAAAGCTATTTAAAAACAAAAGACATCATAGCTCCGAATCAGTTCGGTTTTAGAGAGGGCAGATCTTCTGAAGACGCTGTACTTAAACTTGTACAGGATATTGTAGACTGTGTAGATAGGAGGAAAAACTGTGTTAGTGTGTATCTGGACCTGTATAAGGCATTTGACACGGTATCTGTGCCATAACTTCTCTCTAAACTAGAGGAATTTGGCGTAAGAGGACTTGCCTTGAGTGTTTACCAGTCAAATAGGACCTAAAAAGTCAAAATTGGTGAATATCTCAGCAGTGAGGATCATTTTTGGAGTCCCACAAGGCAGCACTCTGGGTCCAACCTTGTTTATCGTGTATATCAATGAACTATGTAATCTAAAAATGCCAAACTGCAACATCCACACCTATGCAGCTGACACCGCCCTTGTTGTGCATGGTGAGGGATGGGACTCAGTACAAGAACACACGGAATATGCCTTAATAATCTTTATGAACTGGCTAAACCTAGCAAAAACCAGTTATGATCCTTTCGCCGTAGGAACATGTTCTCTCTCCTATCACAATAACACAGTTTACAGTGTAACACAAAGCGTTTATCGGAGCTCTAGGGCGACCAAAGATAATCGGTGTGTTTTTGGACCAGACTAGACTGGAAACATTAACTTGAGCAGTTAACAAATCGCGTCAGAAAACTTATTTTTGTTTTTCGTCGTTTAAGGGATGCTGCGGATCAGGCTACTATCAAAATGACATTCCTAGTATTATGTCAGTCATTGTTGACTTATTGCCTACCAGTCTGGGGTGGTGCACCAAAAACTACAATGATGCTTTTGGAACGCGCCCAGAGGGCCGTTCTAAAGGTATCCACCGGGAAACCTTTTCGATATCCGTAATTTCAGCTGCATGCGGACAAAGGTGTGTTAAATGTCAGACAGTTGTTTATACTCCATACTATTCTAAGAAAGCACTCTGAACTAAAATTAGATCCCAAACTGAATAAAAAACGTGAATCGGACAATGTTTGCACTGTTCCACCTCATAGAATTGCTCTAGCAAGACGCCATTTTTCTATTATAAGTTGTAAAATATATAATAAGTTAAATAAAATAAACAACATATATCCCAGTACCAAACATAGATGCAAAACTTGTATTCGCAATTATTTAACTCTCGACTACGAAAATACTGAGGACTTGCTGAACACCATATCATGATGTTGCCGTTCAATACTGCCAACGATTCTATATTTTATTTATAGTCATATATTGTTTTTTACAATTACGCACGTTAATATGTAACACGCACACAAACACACAATACGCATACGCACACGTTCATAGAATAAACACGCACCCACGACCCACATCCACACACAAACACACACACACACACACACACACTCATTGACACACCTAATATTAAGATAAAATTAAAATCTATTTTGGGAAGTAAGTGCTCCATGTTTGTATTTTGAATTAGCCATAATTGTATTATAAAAAACATGTGTATATGTGACTAACACTGTCGCAGTCACTCCCGGCTAGTGTGGACAAAGGGTGTTTAAAAGGTACTAATATTCGAATGAAACAAAGAAATCCGGGTATAGCATTTGGCAACAAAAGTTTTTTCAAATTTGCTATTACACATCTACCTTTTAACACCTTCAAAAAATCAAATACAAAACTTAATAGCTCAGAATTCAGTAGAGACTAGGTTAGGTTCTAATTTAGTTATCAATATCTATACTAATACAAATCTTAATGTTCACAAATTTCTAATTAAATAAAGATAAACCACCAATTTAAGTTTTTAATTTCCTAATTGATTCCAAAATGGATCCTCAAAAAGATTCCTAAATTATGTTTAAATTAATAGCTAAATTATCCCACTTTTCACTAAAGTTAAAGTAAATACAAGGAAAACCAACCTTGGATTTCAACGGAGGTTACTATTTCAAATCTTTGTTGCATCAAACTACAAACAACTCTGCAACGTTACCCCAAAATTTCACCGATACCGATCCATCCTCAAAACAGCAGACAAGAAGCAAATCAATCCATACGGAAGTTTTGACTTCAAAATTTAATCCAAATGAGGTCTAAGTAAGGTCTTAGTAAGGTCACTGAGGTTACAACATGATCACCAAATTGTGACTGTACAACTTACAGACACATATCAAAAGCGAAACCTAGAAATAAAAGAAAGTTCTAGTTAACAACCAAATTTTTTTTTAAGTGAGGGTGGTTATACTTTTCCTCACCCTATTTATGAAATCTTTAATAAACCAATTTAATACCTGCAACAGCTGGCTCGCCATATAAATTTTGAATTGATTACTAATCATTTATGCTAATTATTCTATTTGAGACCTGAAATGATAAAAATTACAACTCTCAATACAATATGCCCAGATGTAGGTAGGCTACATTTTCTTTACAAGGATTTCCAAAGGAACTTCCCAAAATACTTACCATTTTCCAGTCATTTATATCAAATCATTTTCGAAATAAATTCATCCAAATTGACATGTTAGCGGCGTCAGGAATAACTATCAAACTACAAAATAATTTGGGGCGTGCCCCGTTATTAATTTCTTTTACATTATAAGAATTATAACAACAAACGTTCCACTCCGACGCACGACCAACAGTGCGGAACCGGAAAAACGGCAGCTGTCACACTTGACAAATGTCAGTGTTAGCATCCATTATATCTATGCCAAAATATGGACTGGAGTCCTACATCCATTTAGCTTTTCGTTTCACGCGAACTTAGACAAAAATATACAACGTTACAACACGAAAAGTTACGGTTCTCATCTGGATCTGCTTCTATCTATTTCAGCTGCTGAACCCAAGCTGTTCTTTTTTACTAATAACTATATTAGTCTAAGCTGACCTGACTGTAACATGGCTCAATAAAGATTTATTTATTTATATTTATATTACCGGATGAACGACTCTACTCGTGAATCGATTAGGCGAAAATATCTATTAAAAACGTCAGTCAACTTAAAATCGCACTTCGTTGATGCTGCCTTTTAAATGGAAAGTAACATAAAATAACAGTGTTTCTCCACACGTTTCGGCGATATGTGAAGCAAATCGCGTCTCTTTACCCTTTTAAGCGCTATAGTCTTCTATACTAGACCAGCACTTGCGGGCCCTGTGCGCCAGCGACGTTTATAGGAGACAAAAACCCGACAATAAGAAATAAAGATATTCAAACAAGAATACAACAATTTTATCTCCATAACCCCTACTTTAGAATATCCCTGCAACATGTGAGCATAAAAAACAATCTCCTTAATGCTACAATTACAGAAACCTTAACTAAAAAACATGAAATGGTTTAGAATGCTTTTAACACTCAGTGTCATATTTTATATTCATAAAGAAGCGTCACGCAATAAAGTACTCATAAAGAGACCACAAATTTCGCAAGGTCGGACTGACAGCACGGTAGCTAAATTGGTAAGAGCGTTTGGCCCGGTCAGCCAAGAGGTTGCTGGTTCAAGTCCCGCCCGTACGCAAATAAATCGGTTTCTTATTTCATCTTTATGAATAAAAAACATGAAATTAATAAAAATCCAATTCTATGTCCAGCACGCCTAAGTCTTCTATGGTAGACCGCTAGTGTTGTGAAATTTGAAAGGCATACATTGTTTGAAAACTATTCAAAACCAATCTCAAACGTGTTATTTCTTTGAATTATTATTGATATTAGCCTAAAACAAAACGTTAGAAATACACCAGCATTTCATTTTTGTAAAGGTATGAAAATTCGAAAACCATTCCAAGACTTAGAGATTTTGAACATTTTTTCAGATTTGTTCCCGCTATATTTTTAAAGTTAAATGAAAATGACTGAAAAGAACATGGAAGTTGGCATTTCACAAGTTACGCCTTTGCAATGATATTTTATGCAGAAAAAAATGCTTTTGAACTTTGAGCTTGCTGTCACTTTGACATTTAGTGTTATTGTTGTTTCCGGTTATTGTTGGTTCCGGTTGTATTGGACATTATCGATAAATTACGATATGGTAAATTGAAGATTATTAAAAAAAATATTATGCATTCAAATTAATATTTAGTTCAGATACGAAATAATCATCATAATTCTTCATTCAAAATATGATTGATATTTGTAGTTACGAGAAAATATTGTCGAAATTTTCAGACATCATAATAATATTAAATAATAAAGGTTGTTACGTAGCTTTATTTGGTTACTGTTAACATAACTTTGATCAGGAAATCCTACATAATAACGTAAAATTAAATACTTAATGGATATACCATTGATATCGACATCTTAATTCTACAATTGACATAGACCACAACAATATAAACGTCAAATATTTTTTTATCGATTAGAGCAGACGTGATTTCGTTACATCCAACCTCATGTACCTACAATCTTTTAGAATGGAGAGTTTTTAAAAATGAGCGTATAAACATTTCGAAATGTTGACAATTATTTTTGCAAAATAAATTTAATATATTAACTCTTGTACTGATTACCGGTGACGCGTTAGGGCATCCCATCCACTTTACGCCGTGGTCTAGGATAGATGACACGCTAATGACGTCATATCCGAAGAGCGAGAGATTAGTGCAGTTCAATATGAGCGATAACTCAGAACTTCTTCGCATTTTGGAAGGTGTCAGCAGCAACATTTTCTGTGTTGAAAGGACATCATTTTTTTTGGGCCTAAAATACGTGAATATTTAACAGGGTCATATTTAGTTGTGGATTACTTATAAACTTAAATACTTTCATTTAACATTATTTTTAGTTTTAATACGCCCGTTTTCTTTTCGATAACATTTTGTTATTCTTGAAAATGCGTCGAACAGGCCCCTTACTCTGAACACAAAACCCGATCCAATAAATATACCCATCCCTGTCACTCATACCAGGCCGTGTACGCGTGCGACAGGGATGGGTATATTCATTGGATCGGGTTTTGTGTCCAGAGTAAGGGGGCTGAACGTTGATTTATACCGCTTTTGACATTTGATTTGCTGGCACTGACATATGACAGATGTCAATATTTACGAAGAAGTGGATGGAACCAAACCAGCGTTTTGTTCGTCGAATTTAAAAAAAATTAAAGAGTAAAAATCTTTGTTTTAGGATAAGTATCAAGCTGATTGTAAAGTGGGAATTTTCTCTTTTTGGATTTTTAATGTAATTTAAGTATTTTTCTATTTGTTTTCTCAAAAATAAACAAAATAAAATGTTTCTATAACTGTAAACGAAACGAACTTACTGCGGACAGTGTTGCAACTCTCTGCTGTACATGCCAGTAACAAAAGACTTAGATTGAAAATAAAAACAAAACCCATATCGAAAAATTAACAAAAATGTGTGTTTTTTGTTTGTATGAATTTATTCTTTCATTTGGTGTATCATTTGTTTCTGTTAGTTAGAATTGTATTTTAAGCCCAACTCCCATACAAAAAAAATATTGTCCTTTTGATGTTTTCTTATTTCTATAGCTTTGCGCAGCATACGTGGAACGGATCGACGTTCTTTTGAAAGTACTTTGGGCACTAAATGACAAATAACATCTTAGTCTACCCGTGAACGCTGTAAAGTATTCAAAACTTCGGGTTAAAATTAAAAATTTAATAAATTCGCGAAAATTAAATCCGTAAAATTGAGTTTTATTTCGTAAAAAACTATGTTCATGAATAGTATTTTTCCTACATGATATACGTTCTTTAAACGCTATGCTCAGTGCACCGTACGTAGCATACCATGACCGTGCTAGGAACGGGTATGACAAAATATATTCTACTAGTCCGTGCCGTCACCGACAAACATCGTCGCGAGCCGCATGAGCGTGCCGCAAAATAAGTCCTCGCTCGCTCTCGCTCCATATAACGGTGAGACAGAACGCTGTCAATCCGTTCAGTGGGCAAGGTAGAGCGTATCGTGTTGCTTTTCTTGCCTGACACGTTCCTAACACGGTCATGGTATAGTACTGTGCAGTAGGAAAAAAGATTAATAGTCTGAATTTAACACTATCTCGCTCGCATGTCTCTTCAATCCTCGCTGTCTTGTATGCAGCCGAGGAAACTGACTTGAAGCGTTGGTGGCGTTGGTGTAGCGGTAAGTTTAGTGCTTACTACTCAAGGGGTCCCAGATTCGAATCCTGATTGAAGATACTGATAATACAAAGACAGGAAATCGTTGGTGGTGACACCCCCGTGTGTCGGTGCGCACGTTAGCCCTGCGTGTGATCTCTCACCGGTCAAGTCGGAGCAGACTTACCGAATAATGAAAGTGAAGGAACACTGAGTAGACTTGTGTAATTCTTTACTAAAACGACGCACAGAGTCGTTACTTGAATATGTTCCACTATTCCGAAACATAAACGCCGCTTCAAAACGTATCTGCATCATTTGCAACTTGACGTCGCTGTGACAGAGAGGGCCGCGAGCGGTTTGATCGGGTCGCTTCGGGCGGCTCTAGCGCGCATGCTTGCTATCTTTCTCTCACACATTGGCACACCGAATCGCTTATCTAAGCGCTCTCATCTGAGAGGGAGGATGCACCTTTTTCAGTCATCTTATGTTTGCAGAAGTACTTTAAGAATTTTTTGATACAAATACATTATATTAAACCGATCAATTTACGCGTTTTATGAAATGCAAAAAACTTGATTAAATCGACATTCACATTTGCAAACATAAGTCAAACAGAGAGAGGTGTTGTTTGATAAAGTACTGCAAGGCGGCTGCATCAGATAATAACCGCATTAAATGTATCCTATGAATTGAATGCATCCCGATCTCACGCGCGCGCGTAGCGATACGCACGATGCAGATGGGACGATGATAGAGAAAGGTTATTCCGAGAGTCGCTGTTTCAAATGATGCAAATATGTTTTGCGGAGTCGCACCTTTTTAGTGATACAGATACAAATGATCCACTCAATGAAGACACACTTTTGCCAGCTCTAAAAGAGAGTGCCCTTCTGTATTGCGCAAACACTTGAGCATTATAAACAATGTACCGCGCCGATGGCCATTCTCAGTAGAGCTAGACTCGGATCCGACCAAGAGGTCGTTTTTACCACGCTTTTATTAGCTTGGGTTGTATCTATGTATGTATGTAATGGAATCTTTGAGCATAAATTTGACCGATTTCCAGAAGTTTGAAAAAGTGATTAATTTGAAACTTTGCACACGTATCAAGGACCGAAGACAATGCAATAATTTAATAACAGTTTCTCAATATCCTTATAAGAACCGTCAGGATTAATAAATTCTTTCATGGATCCTCTGTAAGGGAGTAAGAAAGATAGAGCTATCGCATGTGGCATGTCCGCAAATAATTAATTGAAACATCGAACTAAAAAATGAAAAATAAATTATAGTTTTAAAAAAAAACTAAAAAAAGCGTGGGGTGCTTGATATATTAAATGTTGCACCCCACCCTTTTTACTCTGAATTGAATTATTCTCTAAATCTTTGTAATAAAAAATATTTTTTACTTTTTAGTTCGGTTAGCTATAAAAGCGTGGTTTTTTAGTATAATTCTACTTACTTTAACAATCGCACACTCCGCTGGCTTCTCGCTGGTCTCCGGCGCGCAGTCGCTGCAGCCGCAGCCGCGCTCCCGCTGCGCCGCGTGGTGCAGGATGTCCGGGAGGAGCGCCGCGTCCGGCGCGGAGGTCAGGTGCGCGACGAGACGGTCCAGCCACGGCTCCATTACTTCGAATGACGGTCTGAAGTAATTGAAAATGGTAATAAGGTTGATATCTTATATACAAAACTAGCGGACCCAACGAACTTGGTTTCGCCTCCATTTCCATCTCGCCCCGGCCCCGTCCCGCCCAGTCCCGTAATTTAAAAATTTAAGATGTCTCAGAGTAACTTAAAAAAAAGATAAAAAATAGATGCTGGCCGATTCACAAATCTACTCAATATGCTCACAAAATTTCATGAGAATCGGTCAAGCCGTTTTGGAGGAATACGGGAACATTTTGACACGCGAATTTTCTATATAAGATTAACGAAAAAAAATTGACTTCAAACCAAAATGCACTTAAATGTCTTAAATAACTATTGTTCATCAAAGGAAAGGACTCAATTTTAGGAACTTCAATTTCTTTTTAGAGTCGGTGCCCTGATAAGAAGAAGAAGCTTTAA
The DNA here is from genome assembly GCA_963924145.1 of Pyrausta purpuralis. NCBI lineage: Eukaryota > Metazoa > Arthropoda > Insecta > Lepidoptera > Crambidae > Pyrausta > Pyrausta purpuralis. The sequence continues at coordinate 1,963,799 of OZ001663.1, read as the reverse complement.
ATGGCCAAAGCAACGGCACCAACTCCAAAAATAAATTATTCGCTTTAAATGAAGTCTCTGGCAGTCTCTCTTAAGAGAATGAAGAGTTTATTTAAGACTTTTAAGTGCATTTTGGTTTTAAAGTCGGTTTTTACTTTTTTTAAAGTTAATATTATGTGCTTATTTTAAGTAAATACAAGAGGGGTAGCATCTATTGACTCTGATCTTTAATAAACTCTAAATAACCTTTCATAAGTTCTGTCATTAAAACCACTAAACTCCTAAGCGTTAAGGAGTTCCACCATCAACTCAGCTCCGCACTTTGTTAACTATCAGACGCAACAACAAGTCTTCATAAAGATTTTAGTACAAAAACACTAAATGTGCTTTATAAATTCAAAGTTTTGCCTCGATTGCACCAAGTTGCCACAATCGGATCCCAACTTGGCAACAATGAGACCAACTAGAAGGTATAACCTCTAAGTAAGCGAATTTTTTACCACGCTTTTATTAGCTTGGGTTGTATCTATGTATGTAAGTAATGGAAACTTTGAGCATAAATTTGACCGATTTCCAGAAGTTTGATTAATTTGAAACTTTGCACACGTATCAAGGACCGATGACAATGCAATAATTTAATAACAGTTTCTCAATATCCTTATAAGGACCGCCAGGATTAATAAATTTTTTCGTGGATCCTCTGTAATGGAGTAAGAAAGATAGAGCTATCGCGTGTCGCATGTCCGCAAATAATTAATTGAAACATCGAACTAAAAAATAAATTATAGTTTAAAAAACCACGCTTTTATAGCTAACCGAACTAAAAAGTAGAAAATAATTTTTAATTACAAAGAGTTAGAGAATAATTCAATTCAGAGTAAAAAAGCGTGGGGGTGCTTGATATATTAAATGTCACAATTATTCTACATGCAACTATCTATGTGCGGAGAGTTATGAAAAAAAAATAGTAAAAATAAGTTATGAAAATATAGTAAAATGCACTCCACGCTTTTTACTCTGAATTGAATTATTCTCTAACTCTTTGTAATAAAAAATATTTTCTACTTTTTAGTTCGGTTAGCTATAAAAGCGTGTTTTTTTAGTTTTTTTTAAACTATAATTTATTTTTCAAATCAGTCGACGATGTGAGGTAATATAGGTTTTTGAAGTCCGTGAAAAAGAAAGTCGTGTTAGTTACACTATTTATGACTCAGCAACGGCTGAACCAATTTGGCTGAAAATTGGTGCGGAGATAGCTTAGAACCAGAAAAAGGATATAGGATACTTGTTGTCCCATTAGACGGGGCCGGGGTCGGGGCGAAACGATGGGGAGGTAGCTTAGAAACCAGGAAAAGGACATAGGATACTTGTTGTCCCATTAGACGGGGCCGGGGTCGGGGCGAAACGATGGGGAGGTAGCTTAGAAACCAGGAAAAGGACATAGGATACTTGTTGTCCCATTAGACGGGGCCGGGGTCGGGGCGAAACGATGGGGAGGTAGCTTAGAAACCAGGAAAAGGACATAGGATACTTGTTGTCCCATTAGACGGGGCCGGGGTCGGGGCGAAACGATGGGGAGGTAGCTTGGAAACCAGGAAAAGGACATAGGTTACTTTTTGTCCCGTTAGACGGGGCCGGGGTCGGGGCGAAACGATGGGGAGGTAGCTTAGAAACCAGGAAAAGGACATAGGATACTTGTTGACCCATTAGACGGGGCCGGGGTCGGGGCGAAACGATGGGGAGGTAGCTTAGAAACCAGGAAAAGGACATAGGATACTTGTTGTCCCATTAGACGGGGCCGGGGTCGGGGCGAAACGATGGGGAGGTAGCTTAGAAACCAGGAAAAGGACATAGGATACTTGTTGTCCCATTAGACGGGGCCGGGGTCGGGGCGAAACGATGGGGAGGTAGCTTAGAAACCAGGAAAAGGACATAGGATACTTGTTGTCCCATTAGACGGGGCCGGGGTCGGGGCGAAACGATGGGGAGGTAGCTTAGAAACCACGAAAAGGACATAGGATACTTGTTGTCCCATTAGACGGGGCCGGGGTCGGGGCGAAACGATGGGGAGGTAGCTCAGAAACCAGGAAAAGGACATAGGTTACTTTTTGTCCCGTTAGACGGGGCCGGGGTCGGGGCGAAACGATGGGGAGGTAGCTTAGAAACCAGGAAAAGGACATAGGATACTTGTTGTCCCATTAGACGGGGCCGGGGTCGGGGCGAAACGATGGGGAGGTAGCTTAGAAACCAGGAAAAGGACATAGGATACTTGTTGTCCCATTAGACGGGGCCGGGGTCGGGGCGAAACGATGGGGAGGTAGCTTAGAAACCAGGAAAAGGACATAGGTTACTTTTTGTCCCGTTAGACGGGGCCGGGGTCGAGGCGAAACGATGGGGAGGTAGCTTAGAAACCAGGAAAAGGACATAGGATACTTGTTGTCCCATTAGACGGGGCCAGGGTCGGGGCGAAACGATGGGGAGGTAGCTTAGAAACCAGGAAAAGGACATAGGATACTTGTTGTCCCATTAGACGGGGCCGGGGTCGGGGCGAAACGATGGGGAGGTAGCTTAGAAACCAGGAAAAGGACATAGGATACTTGTTGTCCCATTAGACGGGGCCGGGGTCGGGGCGAAACGATGGGGAGGTAGCTAAGAAACCAGGAAAAGGACATAGGATACTTGTTGTCCCATTAGACGGGGCCAGGGTCGGGGCGAAACGATGGGGAGGTAGCTTAGAAACCAGGAAAAGGACATAGGTTACTTTTTGTCCCGTTAGATGGGGCCGCGGTCGAAGCAACAAATTTCGCTGGGTCCGCCAGTCTGTTATAAAATAGCACAGACCATCAACCAAGGCTTGACAATGACAAACAGGGGAACACTGATTGCTCGTTTTAAACTTCGATAACGATAGCGTTTTCAATTGACAACATTTAAAAAAAATTATGCACTTTTTTATTTTTTTCCTCAAAGAACTTCAAAAATGAAGGCACCCGTATTTTTTCATTTTCATTTCTTTTCACTATTTTCTTTAATAATAATTGTTTAAAAACTCTCCATTCTAAAAGAGCATAAGTACAGAAAGTTGGATGTTACGAGGTCACGTCTTTGCTATATTCGATAAAAAAATATCTGACGTTTATAGTGTTGTGGTCTGTATCAATTGTAGAATTGAGATGTCGATATCAATGGTATATCTATTGAGTATTTCATTTTACTTTGTTATGTAACATTATCTGATTTATGTTATGTTAAAAGTTTTTTTTAGTTTTAAAATAAATTAATTAATTTCTCTTTTTTTCTTTTTTTTTCTTTAATAAATACGTGAAACCTTTCGATAAATAAATTCAGAGTAAATATCCAATGAATAAATAAATAAAGTATAATGCAAGAACAACAATCGATAAAAATTAAAATCACTTAACAAACTACAATTAAAGACACTTCTAGTATATCGTGAGCGTAGTTAGAATCTATATCAGTGATTGCATCTTTGCTTACAGTGTGTGCCATCTATCTACTACGCCTATCGCCAGTTGACTATTTTTTATGTACCTACCCTCACTTTTTTAACTCTTCGAAACATTGTTTAAATGAAATTTAATGTTCTCATTGTAAGCGAATTCCTGTTATTCTTTATGAGAATAAATATCTTGAACCTAAAAAGTAACCAAATAAAACAAAGTAGTAACATTTCTTATTTAATATTATTATGATGCCTGAGGATTACTCCAATATTTTCTTATAACTACAAATATCAATCATAATATTTCGATTGAGGAATCATGATAATTATTTCGAAAACACATCGTAATTTTTCGATAATGTCCAATACAATACCGGAAACAACAACAACACTAAACGTCAAAGTGACAGCTAACAGCAAGCTCAAAGTTCAAAAGCATTTTTTTCTGCATGAAACGTCATTGCAAAGGCGTATTCTGTGAAATGCCAATTTCCATGTTCTTTTCAGTCTTTTTTACTTAACTTAAAAAATAAAGCGGAAAAAAATCTGAAAAAATGTTCAACGTGTTTAGAATCGCTAAATCTCGAAATGGTTTTCGAATTTTCATACCTTTACAAAAATGAAATGTTGTCAATTAAATTTTAGGCATTCGACCGTCCGTAAATACAATCTCTCTGTATTTTGCAATCAATGTAACGAAATTAATTCGACATAGATTCAGTTTGTACGGCGCCAAACACATTCTTGACGTCACGTCTTTACTGTTACATTGCGAATGAACTCGTTCCAGCAGACCGTAAAGTTAGACTTTGCCGAAGTCGGCAGGTAGCCAGGACGGCGATTCTCGCGTCTTTCGAACTTTATTCGTGTGGTAATCCGATCTATCGATCGAACGAAATCGAAATGCATAGATATCGTGACCCTGAGAATACAAAATCATATTTTTTTTCGACAAAGGAATTCAGATCGGTGAACCGCACGAAAAGCTGCCCCCTGGCATCGATTGGAGATGATTCTAGCTGTATTCAATGACGTGAATTCCAACTTATTTTCTGCATAAATATAAAAATACTGGTTAACATGTTTTTTAACCTGTAAGAGTATCAGTATCGCTCACAAGATAAAAAATCTGAGGCAAATTAACACATAAAAGAAGCTAGCAAAAAGATATTGGTTTTTAAGCTCCATTAAATTCAGTAAAGTTGTAGTCATAGTGATAACTATAGTGACTGTTTTATTTTTGACATTATAGTTGCACCTCTTCCAAATAATTGAATTTGAATATTTCTGACCTTGTATCAGGATCAAGATGGCAGGCGAGGAAGGCGAGTCTGTAGAACGGCTCGGGGCAGCGCGCGCAGAACTTTTCCATAAACAAAGATTCGTTTAAACCGAAGTCCGATCGGCGAGGCAGGAAATCCGGATCTGCTGATACTCGCCCGATTATCTATTAGGAAAACACAGAACGTTAAACAAAAACTTTACATAAAAAAAGGATATTGGAATAATCACATACATTGCTCTGATCCCAAAGTAAGTAGCTAATGGACTTGTGTTATGGAAATCAGACACAACGGTGGTACCACAAACCACAACGCCCAGACCTGAGACAATATAGAAAATTTGGATTTCTATATTGACCCGACCGGGAATCGAACCCGGGACCTCGGAGCGGCGACGCCATAAAACCCAGCGTTCTTAGCCACTACACCACGGAGGTCGTCGCATAAGAAAAGCAATAAGCAGTTGTTTTAAGTATTGAGATAACTTACTTTCCGACTGCTGAACTAATCACATAGATTAGAAAAAAACCTATCTATATAACTTCAAAGTTTTTAAAAAAAATATATACTTGTCTATAGCCCTACGTTTTAAAAAAAAAGACGTTTATAACTATAAATAGCGGTCCCCCGAGACTGCGTCCGCGCGTTTTGAGTTTGCTCCTTCCCCTCCAGTCGCAGCGTGATGTTTTATACACTAAAGTCTTCTTCAATAAAAAAGCTATCCAACACAAAAATATTTCTAATAAATGTTCAAGTTTATAAAGCAGTATGGGAATAGAGACAGTGTCGAACGGCTTAGACAGGTCCAGAAATATAACCAATACATTTCTCTTCATCATCCAGACGTCAAACAACATTCTCCAGCAAAGGGCTGACTGCATACGCCGTACTTATATGAAGGTAGTTTCGAAGATACAAAACACCTTCGAAAATAGTGCATTATTTTTTTAAAAAAAATTTAACATTAAAAACGGTTGTAGTGAGTAAACCATATAAGATAGACATATGCTGTCGCGGACTTTATTGTAGATCTGTTCATGCAAAATAATCTCGTCATACATGATTTTTGTGTAAAATAAACGGTTTACGCAGCATACGCATCACAAGTTATCAATAGCAATTTTTTCCTCCGTTTTCGCAACATTTTTCGTTGCGGCGCTGGACTTATGAGTCATGGCAGGCTGGACTTATGGGTCAGCGACGAGCGACAAAAACAATATAAAAAAATATAAAATATATGTGTATATATATATTTTTGAAATGGAAAAAACCCACAAATTATTTTTTCATGCGGTACAGCGATCGAGTCAAAACTACCAACACCAGGTAGCCTCTTCGTAGCTTACTAGCTACGGCGTACTATTTCTTAGATTCGCGTTAACTACGCGCACTTTTCCCATTTGTTTTGTAATTTTTTTTAATGTTGTGAAGAGGTTTTCTTGTATAAAACTTGCTCAGAATTTGAAGAAAACTTTTTTTAGAAAAAGCATTACTCATATTATCATCCCTGAGTTGGATGTTACTGACCAAAACAACACCCTATATAACTTAAAGCCTCCGATATCAAATCGGTCCAGTAGTTACTGAGATTAGCACATTCAAACAAACAAACAAACTCTTCAGCTTTATAAAATAAAGTATAGATTACAGCAAATAAGTCTTTTGAGAGGCTCACCTCGCAGAGTATGATCCCGAAGGAGAAGGCGTCGACCTTCTCATCGTACACGTTCCCGTTCATCATCTCCGGCGCCATCCAGTACGGGTTGCCCACCACCTGACCAGTAAATTAGCTCTTATTAACATTAGCGCAAGGACGATTGTGGTATAATACTGAGAACTTGCTGAAATAAATGATAAAAATGCTTGTATGAAAGATACTTCGACGTTATGTTGTTGCCGCTTTTGAGCACTAGCCCACTAATCTCATATTTAAATTTGATTGAACCGGCAAGTGCGAGTCAGACTCGCGCACTGAGGGTTCCGTACCAAATTTAACTGAATTAGAGGTCCACTTACTTTGACTTAGCCAATGTCTTGTTGACTGTAAAAATAACTTTGTTTTTCATGGTATTTGCATGAAGGACAAAGTATATTTGCGGTCAACGAAAATGTGCTACTTATAAGACAACAGCTACTAGTTCGATCTCGTTCAAACCAGATTACGTTGGAAGTATTTATTATAATCTACTTGTATTTATTTTAAAATTTTCACTTATTTAGTGCAAAAGTTTGAGGTGGCTCTTTTTTTAGGATTCCGTAGGCGAATGGCAAAAATGGTCTGTCTGTCTGTATGTCTGTCCGTCCGTATGTCACAGCCATTTTATTCTGTAACTATAAGCATCACACTGTTGAAATTTAGTAGGAGTATGTATCCTGGTAACCGCTTTACGATTCTCATACAAATAAAAAATAATGACATTTAAGCGGAGGGCTGGAAGCCCTCATGAAACTAAAACAAAAAAAATTTTTTTTAGTCAAACCTATATGTGTCAAAGTCAAGTCAAGTCTATGGATAGGTCTTTTAAAATGAGGTTTCTAAAACCATATCTTTTAAAGTCTAACGTTTCATAGTTAGAAGCTTTCAAATGCGTAATGCTGATAGTTTCAGAATAAAGTGGTTGTGTCATGCTTTCGTCAACTATAATGGTTCCGCGTTTTTGCCGTTCGGATACGAAACGGTCGGTCGGTTCAAATCGGTTTTTTGGAAGATTGTAATTCCAAAGAATGACATGTGAGTAGTAAAACATCGTTCTAAGAGCAAGAGACAGAAATCAAAGATAGCAACGGAATTCTTAAAGGCTTGTACTTTATATAAATACAAAAAAAAACGTAACAATGGGCCTAAAATATATAATAAAGTTCCAAATGCCATAAAGTAATACTAAATTTAAAACAAAACTACATAAATGGCTAGTTGATCAAAGAATATACGACTTGAAAGATTTTATTCACGAATGTTAATATATGGTTTTTAATTTTAAATTGTAAAATGTCATTTGACAAAGGTATTTCTATGAATTTTATTCAAATCCACATTTTTTTTATAATTGAATTTATTATATCAATATTAATCGTTTATACTAGCAAAACATATGAACAATGTTCTCTTGAATACCATCAAATATCATATTTTTGTACAAATATACCGTACCGTATACCGCTTCCTGGTCCGCGCGTGCGGCGAGCGCTCGAGCGTGGACGTGGCGGTGCGCTGCACGATGCGCGCCAGACCGAAGTCCGCCACTATCACGGTCTTGTCCTGACATACATACATATTTATTGGTATTTTAGTATCATTGTGTTATGTAACTAGCCGTATTAACAAAAATAACTTGAAATATGTATGGATAGACAAACGTTTAATCAAACATCCTTACGAAAATTAATAGCCTTTTCCTCAATTAATAATTTAAGATGAATAATATTAGCCCGTATAATTAAAGACAATTTATGAATATTTTATTTTATTATATATTCATTTTTGACGATCCGTCTGGTGTAGTGGTCGAGAAATCGCCTATTACGCCGGTTGCGCGGGTTCGATCCCCGCACAATACAAACATTTGTGTGCATGAACATGTCTGTTTGTATTGGTCTGGGTGTTTTCTATATATATCACGTATGTATTTACAAACAAAAAGTAGTTGAGTATTATATCCGTTGTCTGGCACCCATAACACAAGCTTTGAGTAGCTTACTTTGGGACTAGATGGCAATGTGTGGGAATGTCCAAGGGATGTTTATTATTTATTTATGCGGGGCAACCACAATAGCAATGGCAGCAAGTGTAGATGTGAGTGCAGTGTAGCGACTGGGGCGTGAGGCTATAAATGTCAATGCTACTACCTGGTTGTCGTAAGAATGGACCGTCAATGTCACTGAGCGAGTTTTTAATTTATTTTATTTAATAGTAATGTGTCTGCCTTTTCGTTTTATTTTATTCTATTTTTTATTGTATATTTTATTATTATGTATGAATTGATTATGATTATGAGCCAGAAGTGCAAAAATGAATTGTATTGACACGAAACGGACGAACGAGGGTGGCTGAGTGGGGAAGCGGGTGACATGTTTGACAGGTGCATTCGTATAATAACCGCTATTGACATTTATACCATGTGCAAGCTTGAAGTGCAAGTGAGATATACGAAATGTTCATGGCCGATAGACGCAGTTGGTAACGCGCCGATTAAAGTCACAGTATCAATTCTGTCATTAAATATGATGTCTATGTTATAGCATGGAAGAAACACCTCAGCTGACAAATATTTACGTATTGGTACTTTTTAAATTAACTTTATGGTTTTGTATGATTTTTGATATTGACTTTGGCAAACACAAAATAAATCAGTTGTCACCCTATATTCCGTGCCTTACTGTCCCGTTCCCCAAAATTCCCTTGTCAGCCCTAGTTTGCCCCCAAAATCTTTAACTATCTTGCATACATTCCTTGGCCATCGGTTTTTATATCTGTCATATCTCCCATATAAGGTGCAAAACCCGCCTGCTTTGTCATTCGGCTACGGCTAACTAAATGTAATTAATTAAATTAATATCTATTGCTACCGTGTATGTAAACACTAAACAAATGTAAACGTGTTTACGTAAATAAATACAGCTTTCTTTGTATATTATAAATAAATCAAAGCCAAAACACGTACCTCCCTTAGCAGACAATTGTGTGAATTCAAGTCCCGGTGAATAACGTTCATTCTGTGCAGATACGCCACGCCGGCCGCCACGTCCCGCGCCAGCCGCGCGCGCGCCGCCCAGCTCAGCGGTTGGCTGGTGTCCTGCGCGGGAACAAACATTATATTAAGATAAATAATTAAAGAATAGTAAGAGGCAAGAGCAAAATATAAACAAAAAATAAAATTTTGAAACAATAACGTCAAGTTTTGACTGTATAAAAACTCAATAAGATTTTAACCCTGAGAACTACCTGAACAAATGGATGTCACTTAAAAACAATAACACATAGGTATTAAAAGAATAACTTTAAACAAAAGTTAAAACCGACTTCAAAACCAAAATGCATTAAAGTCTTAAATAAACTCTTGACCCTTGAAAGAAAAGAAAGCCATTTTCTTTTTGGAGTCGGTGCTCTGATAGTTGATGCTTAATGGTCAAAATGATGGAACCGACTCCAAAAAGAAATTGTTTTCATGAAGATGAAATAAGAAACCAAAAATTTGCGCACGGCCGGGACTTGAACCAGCAACCTCTCGGCTGACCGGGCCAGAAATTATTAATCTAAAATTTCTTTCCTTTAAAGAGTCAAGAGTTTATTTAAGACTTTTAGTGCATTTTGGTTTAGAAGTCGGTTTTCCACTTTTTTTTAAAGTGTATTTTATTTCTTATTTTTTAGTGATTGCAGGAAAGGAGGGGGGGGGGGACGGTCGCACCTTATGACCTTGTTCTTTAAGAAGCTACATATTACCTATCATGAGTTCTGTCATTATAATTACTGAACTCTTAAGCGTTCAGGAGTTCATCTATCAACTCAGCTCCACAAGATGTAGACTATCAGACGAAGCAACACGTCAACGTTAAGATTCTAGTAAAAATACTATATAATATGTACCTTAAAAATTTAAGGGTTTCCCTCGATTACACCTAGATCCCATCATTAGATTTCGAAATGTCAAAAATGGGATCAACTAGAAAGTATACCCTCTATTTCTACCCCTATATACAAAATGTTTTTCGAATCGGTCGTCATGACTGAGATATGAGGTCACATAGAAACAAAAAAAAAAATGCAGTCGAATTGATAATCTCCTCCTTTTTTGAAGTTTTGAATTAAACTATTTGCATATTTTAAAAAGATTTATGGCATGGCAGTTGCACCATTTAGGTTGCAACCAAAATGTCACAATGATTGATCGTGTTTGAATTTATCGCAATTTTAAGACCATGAAAACCCCAAAACATTAGTTTGAACCATAATTCAATCCAGTAAAGTTCAAATTACAGTAAATATTTTTTCCAAGCCATTTTACATATAATACCTGTATGAGTTGGTGCAGCGTCCCGCCGGGCACGTACTCCGTGATGAGCTGCAGACGTTTGTCTTTGTATAGAACGCCAACGAAGCGAAGCACGTTCGGATGGTTTAGCGACCGGAGGACGGCAACCTGGGATGGAATAGTTGGTAACCTCAAAGTCACAGACAATAATAATTTATTCAATTCAAGACACAAAATGATACTAATGAACGGTAATCATAGATGTTGGATGAGGTCTCTGCTCAGTCTCAGAAAGAAACATAATTCAGGGACATTTCATCAAATTAATATCTATACTAATACTAGCGGACCCAGCGAACTTTGCTTCGCCCCTAGCACCGTCTCGCCAAGCCTCGTAATTTCAAGAAAAACACTATAATTGATCAGTTATCAAGTGCGATGAATAGAATAGAATAGAATAGAATCATTTATTTGCGTTTAAATGGGGTATATAGCAGTTTTACATTAAAATTTATGTTCGGCCCATTTAGCCATTAACAAATAGCATGCAAATTATTAGTTTACAATAACAATAATATTTTACTACAATCATTACATACATTTAATATATTAGGAACATACTTTTTATTATAATATCCATTTCATTACATCTTACAAGTCTTAGATACATACAGCAAATAAATTATAATATAAAATGTCAAGCATAGTATTGATAATAGTGAGAAAATTATATTTGGAATCTTAAAATTACGTCATATTATTCATAGGAACAGATCAAATATTCTTTTACTGTGTAAAACATTCTTTCAAAGAGCCATGTATACAAAACAGTCTTAAATTTATTAAATGGCAATTGTTTTATGCGTTCTGGTAACTTATTGTAGATTTGGACGCACATCCAATAGCAATTTCGTTGAAACATTACACTTTTGGGGGTGACAACAGGTACAAGTCTTCTACTATTTCGTGTATTACGAAGATATATATCTTTTGCTTGTTTGAAGTGATGCATATTTAGTTTTACAAACTTACTAACTTCAAGTATGTATAAGCATGGTAGTGGCAAGATTTTCAGCTGCTTGAAGAGCGGTTTGCACGGTTCGTCTGGCGCAGTGCCACATATGGCTCTAACGCATTTCTTTTGAGCGATGAAAGCTTTTCCTACCTCAGTACTATTACCCCATATGATGAGTCCGTATCTTAGAACTGACTCAATATATGCAAAATAGGCTGTTAGTGCAGTGCTCCTTGAGGCCATCCTTGTTAATTTATATAAAGCATACGTAAAACTGTTAATTTTATTGCATATAATTTCGACTTGTTTTTTCCAATCTAATCTTTCATCGATTTCTATACCTAAAAATTTTGTTGTAGTTGTATTTTTTAGTAGTTGTCCTTGGTAATATATATTTAATGTCTTTGTAATGGTATTATTAAAATTTATGTAACTAAATAATGTATTAAAAAATGAACATATTACTAAAATGGCTATAAAAAATAGGGGTTGGTGATAAAAAAGTAAAAAGTTGTATGTATTTTTTAATGCCACATTATTAAAAAAATAAAAACAAAAAATTTCGTCCAAAAATTAAAAAAAAAAAACACTTAGGGGTATGAAAAATAGATAGTAGCCGATTCTCAGACTTACTGAATACGCATATTAAATTTGGTAAGAATCGGTAAAGCTGTTTTGGAGGAGTACGGGAACGAACTTGTGTTGTGATACGAGAATTTTATATTAAGATTTTTCCGAACCGCTTTGGACAATTCAGACACTGATGTCTGTTTTATGAAAGTTAATAATAGTATTGGCACCGTGCGCGACAGCAGCGCCGCAAACTATAAGCGGACGTTGAAATGACAAATGACTGGCTGTCATTAAGAAAATGTTATTTCAATGAAATATTGCATCATTTATTTATTCTATTCTATTAAGTTAAACTATCTATAGTGTCGATTTTAACTTATGATTAAAATATAATAACTACGAATGAATCAGTAAGTTCAAGTGGCAATGGGCAAGGCACATAGCGCGAAGAACTAATGTAAAACGACCTTGTAAAGATCGAAGGATGACACTGGAGGTAGAACGCTAGTGATCGGTCGCTCTGGAAAACCGTGGGGGAGTCCTATGTTCAGCAGTTCATTATTAATATTTCGGATCTGTGTTTGAGGACCACTTGCGACAGGTGTCAACTCACGACATCAGTCAGTCATGCAGAGCCTTATCTCATATAGTCCTAACGGAGAGGGAAATCCTCTCAAAACTCAATCGTATTAACCCGCGAAAAGGTCCTGGCCCTGACGGAGTCCCTGCTAGATTCCTTAGAGAATGTGCCGATGAACTGTGTCAACCGCTCACAATAATTTTTAATAAATAACTTAGCAGTGGCGTTTTTCCAACTCAATGGAAGGTGGCTAATGTCGTTCCCATATTCAAGTCTGGTCATCGAACATGTTGCGAGAACTATAGACCTATTAGTATTTTATCAGCCATTCCTAAGTTGTTTGAGTCTCTCGTTTTCGATCATCTTTTCTTTTACCTTAAACCAATGATATCTAATAAACAACACGGTTTTGTTAAAAACAGATCAACTGTTACAAACCTGCTCTCTTTTAAAACCTACTTGTGCGATGCTTTTAATAACGAAGGTCAAGTGGATGCAATGTATACTGATTTTAAAAAAGCGTTTGACAAGGTCGACCACGGTAAACTATGTGAAAAGTTGGAGTCACACGGAATTCACGGTAGCTTGTTGCGATGGCTGCAGTTATATCTTGAAAAAAGAAGCCAGCTGGTAACCGTTAAGGGCTATTCCTCTGAACCGATCTTCATAAAATCAGGCGTTCCACAGGGTTCACACCTGGGTCCTTTATTGTTTAACACCTTTATTAACGATCTTGGTGAAAATATTGTGTCACCCTGCCTACTCTACGCGGATGACCTTAAAAATTTTAATAGGATAAAAAGTAATGATGATGTGCGCCTTATCCAAAATGACTTGGCTGCCCTATCTGATTGGTGCAACTGTAACAATATGTTCCTCAATGTGGAAAAATGCTATACGATATCATTCACTCTTAAAAGAAATAAGATCGTAAATAACTACATTTTAGAGGCACAACATCTTCGACGAGAATCCATTGCTAGAGACTTAGGAGTCCTGTTCGATGAACAGCTTAGCTTTCGTCATCATTATGAGTCGATGATAAATAAGTCAAACCAAATGTTAGGATTTGTGGCTAGGCAAACTAAACATTTTAAACAATCCCAAAGTTTCATTACTTTATATGGTAGCCTGGTGCGCAGTAACCTCGAGTATGGGTCGGTAATGTGGTCCCTTTCTTATGCTGTACACCGCGACCGCATAGAGTCAGTGCAATCCAAGTTCTTACGCCTGTTAAGTTTCCGTGAAGGTCGCAAAAAGCAGCTTCAGTCATACGAACAACGATTAAATGCGTACAAAATGCTACCTCTTTATCGCCGCCGCGTGGAATCGGATTTGGTGTGTTTGCATAAATTGGTACATTCTGCGTTGGATTGCCCTGATTTATTGGTTCTCTTCGATTTCAACACCAGACACAACCCACGTAGACCAAAAACTTTTACCACGCAACTGTATCGCAACAATATCTCTTATCATCAGCCGTTGGCTAGATTCTGTCGCCAGTATGAGGAATTTGCTCAACAGTGCAGTGATCTGGATATTTTTAACTCTAACTTGGTTCGTTTCCGGACACTCGTCAAGAATATTGTTGAGGGTATTCCTTTTGAAAAAAATATATGAATAGTTGTGTGTGCTACTTCTGCTCATCTTTATCTTTATTTTGCTTAAATTCTTATAGTATAATTGGTTTAATTGTTATGTTTAAATTATATTGTTTAATCTAGGAGACACCACTATGTAATTGCCGTGGAAACATGTTTAGGATTGCTATCTAGTACAATACCATTATATAAGTATCTTAATGTAATGAAATTGATTGTAATCTGTTATGTTTTCCTGAAATAAATAATAATAATAGCAGTGGACGTCCTTTGGCTGATAATGATGACGATAAATGGACTTCTCTATATTAAGGACAAACATAAATGGTATAATCTTAAATATTACTATAAAAAAATACTTATAATGTAACCAGCACCATTCTCCACAGATAGATATAAAAAATAATATTAAAACATGCGACAGTTGGGCAAACAGGGCAATTAAGGTGTAGTGTTATTTAACAAACTACGTTATTTTTGTTTTAAAATTGCTAGAAAAATGGATACAGACGTCTGCGAACGTTGCTTTTTTTACCACTGAGAACGCTGTTACAGCGAATACTGTTTTTTAAATAGAATGACAAGCATGAAAAAAGTTTAACATCAAACCTCTTTAAGGAAATTCCTCTGCGCCTCATCGTCCACCCTGTACAGCTGTTTGAGCACCATCACCTCATTGGTGTCGCGGTGCGTCACCCTGTACACCTGCCCGAAGAACCCGGAGCCGAGCAGCTCACCCTGGATTGAGATAGAGTTATAGAAACTAAATATCGGGTTCAAATGTTCCAATTGAGTCAGTTTTGAGCTTATGGCTGTATGTATTCGAAATATTAAAAGTAACCACAGGAGAAAAACAGGAGCATTTAAGCAATTAGTTGTGAAATGCGCATTAAGGAATTGCTTTTACAGTGTTATGTAAAATGTGTAAACACTTGAAAAGGTAGAATCAAGTGAAACTTGAATTAGCCGTTAAACCTCTGTAACCTTGTTTCCATGCACAATAAATATCATCATCATCATCATCATAAAAAACACGCTTCATATATTCTATAAATATGTAGTCAATATCTTAAATTCAAATTTGTATGTAAATTTTTAGAAAAGAGAGCTTCAAAGAAGGCATTAAAGTTCAAATTAGGTCGGCTAATGTATAGCCACTACTGGAGGGTGCTACGTGTCCACACACACAACGTTGGCGGCGCGTAAAGACAAATAAAATGCCGCTGAGTATCATTCTAGTCCAGACAGTCATATCCACTCGCGCGGCCTACCGGCATGCCCAGGCAACCAATCTTAGTAGATTCAACGGGACATATTTCCCTTGTTTAGGGTTCCGAAGCAGAATAGCAAAGAACGGAACCCTGTTTCGTCAAGTCTGCATCTCGGTCCGTGCGTACAATACAACCAGTTCATTCTAAAACTCTTTACATTACACATGGTTGGTTGGTTGATAGGTGTATCCTGATCTGTATCCTTTACGTTTCTCATAAGGATAATATTTAAAGGGGGCTTGCCAAAAATGGAACTAAAAACAGATATATTTTTTACTTAAACCTAGGCGACCTTATCTGTATTAGCTATTGATATATCTGTTAAAATGACATGAAGGTTCCTAAAACCATTTTCCAAATGTCTAAAGATAGACGCTACCATAGTGGTAAAATGGGCGTCCTCTTCCCCCTAACTTTTGAACTAAAATACGAAAAATGTGTTATTTAAATGCCATACTAAGCTTAAAGGGAACATATTGATTTTTTTTTCATATATTTTTTCTATTGGCATCTTTCCAGTCAGTTATGTTTGACTATTTACAAACAGCAAACGTGTGTATTGTATGTGATAATGGACAAATTCATTGACATATTATTTAAAGGTAGTTTTTATTTCAAAGCAAATTATTCACCGCTTCACCCGCCGTTTTCTTTACGGCATTGCCAACCGCTTCAGCCGCCGCGTCCTTTGCAGGTTCGTCCCTCTCTTAATTTGCCGCGGGCATACAATGCTACAACTCAAACAACCGCTTGCGCTGACGTTGCAGCCTTCGTATTGGATACCAATCACAAACATTGCTCTGATCCCAAAGTAAGTAGCTAATGCACTTGTGTTATGGAAATCAGACACAACGGTAGTACCACAACACCCAGACCCGAGACTATATAGAAAATTATGATTTCTATATTGACAATCGAACCCGGGACCTCGGAGCGGCGACGCCTTGAAACCAGGGTGCTTAGCCTGTCCACCACGGAGGTCACCGTATGTTTGTGTTTCTGGCGGCCCGCATCGCGCAAAGCCACGCTCGTCTCCTTGAAAGGCCTTAGTGTCGGCCAGCTAGGAGCAGCTCTGACCTGCAGCAGGTCCTTGGCCCGGAAGACGGTCTGTCCGGGAGCGGCTCGCGCGCGGAAGGAGCGCGCTCGCGTCAGGTCGCGCAGCACGCCGCCGTGACCCTCGCAACCACCTCCGTCCTCGCTGCAACGAAATAGTACATTGTTATACAAGGGGAGAAAGCTACCTATTTCACTCGAGCTCGAAAGTGAGAGCGCCAATACTTCGAGAGTGAAATGGGTGCTTTAACACGAGATAAACATACTATTTTTCATCGATGAGGAAAATATAGTAGATTGTTATACAAGGGGAGAAAGTGACCCATTTCACTCGAAATGTTTCTGGCGCTCGAAAGTGAGAGCGCCAATAATTCGAGAGTGAAATGGGTGCTTTCACCCGAGTTAAACATATTATTTTTCATTTCGATTGTGAGGAAAAATAAATAATTTTATCTGTGTGATTATGATTCGATGAGATGAAACCGCAAGTTTTTACATCACATAGCAGTTGTGTTACTTAGGCACATACATAAAACACACGATTAAAAGGACAGTAACGGCACTGAAAATAACAGAGTTCATAAAACGCGGACGATATAAAATATTTCCAATCATTGTTAATCTGTGCAATAATCAAACTAAAAAAATATATCGTCAAAGACAAAGTGTGACAATAGGGTAGTTTCATCTATCAAAATTAAATTACAAAAGTGTGTAATTTATATGGTATTCATCATAGGAAAGACGTATACAGCACTGTTTTGTTTAATAATTAATCGGTCCATTTATAATTTCAAAAATAAAATTGATTTTTTATTATCTGTATATCACGTGACCGAAAACGCCAGCCGCCATGTTCTATTCGAGAGTGACGTCATAATAACAGAATCAATGTTAAAAATTATAAAATCTCTTGACTGCGAATTTGTAGCTCGTTTTAGTTTTTTGCACATTTAAAACATCGTTTTACAATGGAGGAAGGATTCGTAAAAGCAGACAATAAAAATCTGGCTAAAATTGACTCGCTTATGATAGCAAAATTCTTTGCGTGCAATAACGATTTCTTTTATGCCGAATTCAGAAATGTTAAAACAGCCATGTAGGTATATTGTGTTAATTTTTTAAAACTACATTATCACATTTAAAAATCTTAATTATTTGGTTTTGGTGTTCCTGAAAAGTTTTGTTTACAAGGTTATGTGTAAATAAAATATCTAAAAACTTTATGTCTTTTCTTTCGGGTCTCTGATAAATAACTTTTCTGGAGTCTTAAATGTTATGTTGTTACAATTTGGCACTATACACTAATGATACGGACTATATAAGCTCATATTCGGATTTTTATCGAACTTTAAAGTTGAGGAATTAGCCAAGTATATTTGACGTTTACTTGTTGCTGTTCTTATGACGTCACAAAAATGGAGACTGTCGTTTTGGCGCAAACATTTATCGTTTGAATTTGAAAAAATATTTTAGTGCATGAAGAGGTATTTTTTCTAAGAAATAAAAATAACTGTTAAGTTTTGAATCAATACGAACATTTTAAAAAATCTTTGCAAAAAATGTGGAATAGCCTATTTAAAATGAAAAAAAAATGTGTCACTTTGTATGGCGGGCAAAATTATACCTTTGTAGATTATAAATTGTTAAAAATTATACCAATTGTTTTTTTTAAAAATCAGTAACCATAATAAACACGCTTTTAATGTTTACCTTATCTTAAAATAAGGAAAGCTCGTTTATTTTAATAATATGATGTGTGTGACTCAATTATCTTTAACTCTATGTCTGATAGTAGCAATTAAAACTAAATTACTTTCCACCCTAGGGATGGTAAAGCTATTTTCCAACCGGCTATATTCACATGAAAGTTCAATTTTCCGAACAGGAGAGATGAAAATGATATCTTTTTATATGTAAAATAGATGAATTATCTCCTATGTACAGTCGCTAACGCATCAGGTTACCCACTTTTGTTGCAAACTAGTCCTTATTACAACTACATAAGATACTGCAGTGTTTACCTTAACGTGCTGTTGTCCGTACTTACACAACAGATATTAAATTTCATCCTTAGCTTGAATCCACCCTGTAACAACCAAATACTCACACGTCAAGAAGCTTAGACATGCTGCTACTCCTCTCCTTATCACCCAAAAGGGGGGACGAAGGGGTCTGCCTTCGCTTCATCAGCCTCCCCCTCCCCCCATCCTCCCCCTTTCTCTTAAACAGCCTCTCCTTCCTCCCAATATGCTCAG
Source organism: Pyrausta purpuralis (assembly GCA_963924145.1). NCBI lineage: Eukaryota > Metazoa > Arthropoda > Insecta > Lepidoptera > Crambidae > Pyrausta > Pyrausta purpuralis. Next base: position 1,944,754 of record OZ001663.1, on the reverse strand, counting down.
GAATGTCCAAGTCAGGCGGAATGGGTTTCTTGAAGTCGTCCCGTATTTTCCTTTCTACGGGCGATTTGGTGTCGTGTTTCGGTTTATCTTCTGGCTCTGGGGTATGGATTTCGTTGTTGTTGTTGTTGTTATGTGATGTTTCCGGGTTGTGTTCTATTGTGAGCTGGAAGAAAATGTGTATTTTAATAATTCGGTTGAAAGGGTAATTATTGAATAAGGAACAAAGGCGTTTGAAACGTTTGCCTGGCTCAGAAGGATACACTTAATGTAGCTTAATATAATTTCACCTGCATTTTCCTTGTCAACTCACAGGAGATGACAAAAAAATGAATTAAATCACAGTATTAAATACTTTATCTTCTAGAAATAGAAACTAAAACTTGTCGGTTCAGATTTTTGGTTACCTCTATTTTAAGTTCATAAAGATGAAATAAGAAACCAAAAATTTGCGCACGGCCGGGACTTGAACCAGCAACCTTTTTGGCAGACCGGGCCAAACGCTCTTACCAATTGACCTACCGTGCTGTCAGTCCGACTCTGCGAAATTAGTGGTCTCTTATGAAAACGTCAATTGCGTGACGCTTAGCGCCATCTAGCCGTCTGTTATGAAACAGATGGCCCAAGCAGTTATTCTTTACAGAATAAATTCAACTTGGAAATCGATGACGCCTCGCTATCTAATGCTTTAGAATGTTTTTAACACTCAGTTTCATATTTTATATTCATAAAGATGAAATAAGAAACCAAAATTTTTTTTTGTTGCGTCACGCAATTGACGTTTTCATAAGAGACCACTAATTTTGCAGGGTCTGACACTGACACTGACAGCACGGTAGCTCAATTGGTAAGAGCGTTTGGCCCGGTCTGCCAAAAGGTTGCTGGTTCAAGTCCCGCCCGTGCGCAAATTTTTGGTTTCTTATTTCATCTTTATGAATATAAAATATGACACTGAGTGTTAAAAACATTCTAAAGCACTCTATTTTAAGATTTGAATCGGAGCTTAAAAGATATAATAAAACTATCGTCTTGAAAATATGTCTATATCTTCAATAAACAGTGATAGCTATGTTGGGAAGAGACTAAGTGCGTAAATAAGTCTTTGTAATCGGGGCATATAAACGAAAATTATCTTAAAACAAAACAGGGGTTTGTCTGTCATCTAAAAAAAACACAAAATGTCTTTTACACCAGAACAAACCAGTCATTAATCAGAATTAATGAAAGTTAAGAATTATCTTACTTAAACGCTTAAGATAATAATAAGTGGGAAGAGCTTTACTTAACCGAAAACACAGGGTTTAACCTAACTTAGGAAGTAAGTCCACATTCTAGTAAATTCAGTGTATTTGAGATCTATTGTTAATTTTGTATATTTCTTGTCTTTACTAAAATAAATTATCTTTATGTTATCTATAAAAAACAGTTTCTTTCTGTCGCTGGTATTACTTTTTGTTCTTCCTTAACTGGGTAACTGATTTCATTTATTTTATTTTATTTTTATTTAGGACAAAAAAAATTGTACAATTTTCTTTTTAACACTTTTACGGACAGTACTCCAGGCACAATAGAAATTTTATTGTTATCACGCCTACAGGTGGTCACTATCCGTAAAAGAGTTAAGTAATCTTAATAAATAAAAAATATTATTGCACAATCAACAACTTTATCCACATATTATGTGATTGCAAAAAGTTTCAAGCGGTTTTCAGAATTTGGTAAAGTTTTGTTAAAGTAGATACAAATAATAACAAAATCAGTTATCATAGCTGGTGAGGTACCTGTAGTACAGTGTTGGGGCTGGCCAGCACCCTTTCAATTTCTTCCGCAGGCTTGGAGCGCACCGGCTCGCCGTTAAGTTCGACCACGCGGTCGCCGATGCGCAGCGTCAGCAGCCCGCAGGATGGATCGATCCTGATGATTTAAGGCATATTACGTGTTGGCGAAGAAAGACATGTAACGAGTCGAAGGTAAAATGTGCAAAGGTACTAAGTCCGGCAACAGTGTTATTATTTGTAGAATTCACTCAAAGTAACGGATTTATTTATTGACAAAAATTGCAGTGTAAGATTTCAAAAATCGGACCTTACGTTTTCGGGTATTTCCTGATAGATAACTGCTTCGGAATGCAGAAGGTAGTAAGGTAGAACAAATTACCTTTAAATTTTTTCACTGTAGGAGTTCTCACAATAAAGAAATAGCTATATCTCCGAAATAATGGGCTAGTTTCTCCATAGAACAAATCACAATATTGGTAGATTTTAATGATTAATTACGATTTTGGGATAACAAAACACTTACAATTTTTAAATAAGGATTATTAATATTTTTGTTCTCAGCTTTCCAAAGTATTTTTCTGTCAGGAATGCTTTAGCTGTGCCATCATTTAAGTCGACATGACAGTTCGAGCTTTTTTATAGCCCATTCATATTTTTTTTTAAATCTATCTATATATAAAAATGAATTGCTGTTCGTTAGTCTTACTAAAACTCGAGAATGGCTGAACGGATTTATCTTATCTTAGTCTTGAAATATTCGTGGAGGTCTAGGGACGGTTTATGAGGGGAGAAAAAAACGAAAAACGCGCGGACGAAGTTGCGGGGGACCACTAGACATAAATAAAACTTGTAAATGTTAAATATTTATATAATTAACATGGTTTTTAATTAATATATTTACTGATGTTAAGTATTATCTTATGTGAGTGGCTATCAATCAATAACAACACAAGTAACGGCAATATACGATTATTTTATGAATAATAGGAAAACATTACATGGTGCAGACACGCATGCAGAAATGAGAGTAAATAAATTGAATTATTGTTTGACACTTCACTACTAAAACTAGAAAACAAGGAATATTGCATAACCACAATATGGCACAATTAAGTTCAGCTCAAGACAATTAAGGCAATGCTATGACCTAATCAGTTATATTAATAGAAAATTAATTTATGAAGTGAATATTTTCATAGAAGATTTTTAATTATAAACTTATGCATTATATCGTAGGATGCAGCAGCCAGTGTGATACACAGAAATGATTAGTTTCAAAAATCAAAAAATGAAAATCAAAAATATTTATTCAATTTAGGACACAATATGCCACTTATGAACGTCAAATGTACAGTGAAAAATAAAATAAAAATAATCGTGCCCTGAAGGGGCCGAATCATGTCTCCTTATCTTTTGGGCCCTACCAGCGCTTCGAGACAGAACACAGACAATTAGGCAAGTGCTGAGAAGAAACGCCGGAACAAACTCAGTCACCACTAGCTGCCGTAAAATGAAAATCATCAAAGGTAAGTACATCAGTCGGTGCAGGCTGGACAGACCACACATTCGTGTCGTTCAGGCTTGAACCTTATAAGAATATTAATATTATATTTCAGAATATTAAACCATTTATTCACTACGATACGAACGATAAAGCTGATGTTTAACTAATTATCTGAATAAACTAACACAACATACAATAGCCATATCTATCAAATAATTTTGTTATACTTACAAAACTAAATTGAGCATAGAAACTAAAATTAAGGAAAATATTTTAACAAATGCTATACCTATACATAGCAACAATTTTGATTTATTGAGCACATCCAAAATTTGATCAAAATAATGACTCACTCTTACCACAGCACATGAAAAACGGTTGCCAATATACATTGACTACAACCCTGAACTATTTATATTAAAAAACACAAAATTAAAACTCCATCCCGAAGAAAAAAATAATTAAACTCAAAACATTAAGTATGAAATAACCAGCACATACCGCTGAGCTATCACCGCAGTAAACTGAGTCACATCCACAGTTGATATTATTATTTGTGGTGATTAACGCGTTTACTTACGCGCACTGTCACTTACATTACAACGCATCGTTACCTCAAACTGTATCGTATGTTCTGTGACGTCATCATATGACCTATGACCAGACACATTCATAAATGCGTCCCAATTTCCTTTGATCACGTCACACCTTTGGAGTCATAACTTTTCAGTTTTTACGAAGATGGACCAAAATAGAGGGAAGAAGAAAGAGAGGAGGACCAAGAATATGTTTTATTAGTCAAAAAAGCTAAAGTTAAATGTTGCGTCGTATCAAGAGGTCAAGAGAATGGGGAAAGAGCGTAAAGAATGGAAAAACCTCCACTGACAAAAGCTGATGAAGATGAAGAAAGAAATTTCATCGGCAAGAGCCCTAGATCTCAAATTTGAAGATGACTTTATAATTTGAGATGACTTTACTGACATCATTTATATGCTTTCTTTTTTCTCACAACGCAAATAATATCAGTCAAGTAGAAAGAGTAAACGCTGTTTAATTATAGTCCATTTTATTAGGATGATTACTAAGACATTTTTTGACGTGACACATTCTTCCGTTTCACGTATACTTCTATCTAACTAAGTAAGATCTAAATTTCAAACTAATTTCAACAAATAGCTATCTGGTAGGCAGACAAAATAGGCCGGTAAATAGTGTATTTGAATCATACAAATGATTGGTGTGATTTATGCAAATAAATATCTTGCAGCAGCGCTCAAGTAAGGCAGCCAGAACTTGATGCAATACTACATAACTACAACTCGCGCATAGCTGATTTCAGTTTTGAAAATAAGTAGACATCTAAACCCTTATTACAAAAAAAGATAGTAACAGGTTTAAAACATAAATTAAACATTCAACAAGTTAAAAAATTTACCGCCAGTAATGTATGCCGTCATCATTACGTTATGGTGAATAAAGACTCGATTTAACCAAAGTCGGATAAGTAATATTCGCAGAATACAATACAAATAAATACAAATAGACATTTTGTATTGTATTCAGCAAATATTGCTTTTCTGACTTTGGTAAAATCGACTCTGAGTCGGTTAATAGTTTAGAATATTTTTATCACTTACAGTGTTTATAATTTATCTTTTAAAATGTAATAAGCAATCAACAATTCTGCACGAGTGGGATTTGTACCCACGACCTCTGTTGACGGACCAACACTTACCAACCCAGCCACCGTGCAGTTAATCCTCTCAGTTAAAGTCAATTACGTCACGCGAAATAACGTATTCATAAGAGACCAGAAACATTGCCCGAGAGGAATTGCACTGTGGCTCGGTTGGTAAAAGCGTTGTCCCGATTCACCAGAGGTCGTGGGTTCAACTCCCACTCGTGCAGAATTATTGATTTCTTATTTAATCTTATAGGGTAATAGTTTACTGCGGTACTAAGTTTAAATGACAAGGCGGCTAAAGATGATGCAAGAAATCCGTGCCAAATAACACATTTGAAAGGTACAATAAGCATATATTCTTCCGCAGCACATAGATCTATAAAAACTACGTTAAGCAGCTTATTTCTTATGTTAGTACCTCTGGCCGGAGAGCTGTATACAGGCTGCTATGACAGCCCTTATAAGAGCTCGTGCTAGGCAGCACATTTTACAGCTGTACCTCGTCACAACCGCACACACCGACCTATGTGGATTAGTGTGGTTAATTGATAATAAATAAATAAATAAATATCCTTTGGAAATTCCTACACATCTAGTCCCAAAATAAACTTCTCAAAGCTTGTATTATGGGTGCCAGACAACGGATATAATACTTAAATACTTTTTGTTTGTAAATACATACATGATATACATAGAAAACACCCAGACCAATACAAACAGACATGTTCACGCACACAAATGTTTGTTTTGTGCGGGGATCGAAACCGCAACCCGCTGCGTAGTAGGCGATTTCTCGACCACTGCACCAGACGGGTCGTCACGATAATGGCATTAGTTAGTTGTTAATGGAAGAAATAGTTGTTAATAGGGGTGGAACGTGTTTACCATACATACCATATTTACTTCAAAGTACGTATACCAGATACGGGGTCAAAATACTTCCAAGACCATGAAAGTATTTTACTTACAGGGAGCGGCACCCGCTTCCCCGAATTACTTTGATACACCGTAGTAATGAAATTAAACCTTAAGCTCATAAAAGTATAAAAAGTGCATCAAGTAAAAGAAATACTTCCAAAATTTTAAAGTATTTTAAAACAAGGATGCTCTTTCTATGAAATACTTTCAAATTCTGGGGCGCCCAATCACTATAGGGCGCCCCGGACAAAATACTTTTTATATTGCATATTTTGTTTTGTAATTCATCCACTATATTATGCAACAAATGCGGTAGGTATTTATCTTCCAACCAGATTATTACACGATAAAAAAACGATGCACGTAAAATATTTATTTCGCTATGCCAACGCGATAGTGTTTCTTATTAAAATTAGCATAAGGTTCAATATTTAGCCGTCTGCTAAATATTAGTTCAAGGTATATAAGATATAAGGATCGATATTCAACGTTTAAAAAATACTTGCAAATATTTTATACCTGGTTTTGAGCCCTGGTGCTGATTTATGGACGTATTGGACGTACTTTAAAGCCCCAGTACTTAAATATGCAAGTATGGCCCATGCCTAGTTTTTAATTACTGCATTTGATAAGCTAGTAGAGTTAGTGTTGTCTAAGGAGACAGATTGGTCTATTATAAACCTTAGTATACTCATACTCTATAATGTTTTGGTGTTATTTTTAAACTAGGTTTTTTTTTGGATCCAACGGTACGGTACTTGGAAAATAATTATGTCAAAAAATGATTTTAATATATCTCATATGAATGTTATCGTAGGTTAAGGTTGTTAGAGGTTAATTCCATGTTTGTTTACAACTTACAAGCGCTTCCTTTGATCGTTTATGATTGATTTATTACAGTCATAAAATGTATTACGTGAATGAAGTGCAATGGAAAAGATTTTAATTAGATTTAATTACCGAGTACTACAAGATTTTTTATAATGGAATACACGGAAACGGAAATGGAAACGTATGCTTATAAGATCTGAAAATTATAGATAAATCCGTCTTATTTTTCAGTACTTTCGCCGTACTTACATCTCAGCGTTACCGGCGAATATAAGGATTTATTACTAGAGAGAGATATTAGTGAAAAAACATAATAAGTACCATAGTTGTCATGCAGTCATTAATTCCGCTGAAAATCATCAGCGTCGTTGTATCTACCAAAAATTTGCACACGGGAGGGACTCGAACCATCAATTTCTTAGCTAACCAGGCCAAACGCTCTTCCAATTGAGCTGCCGTGCTGTCTGTCCTGCCTTGCGACATTAGTGGTCTCTTATGGATACGTCATTACGCGTGACGTTACTTGGTACAGCGTTTGGCCCGGTTAGCCGAGAAGTTACTGGTTCAAGTCCCGTCCGTGCGCAAATTTTTGGTTTCTTATTTCATCTTTTTGAATATTCTTGTTTTGATGCATGTATTTTTTTTCTCAATGTTCTTTTTTTCGGTCGAATAAAATAAATAAATAAATATAATTTGGACATTCCCACACATCGCCATCTAGTCCCAAAGTAAGCTACTCAGTAAGTAAGTAAGTAAGTAAGTAAGTCTTTATTTGCGAGAATACAGTTACAAAGATCTTAAATTAAAAATTAAAAAAATAAGTCCAGTGTATTCTACCAATAATATGGTATGCAAATTTTCACATAATCATGCAATAGAACAATTAATATTAATTCATTTTACAGATCGAATTATTCAAATAATCAAATTAATCACATATTCCAAAAAAAGTTAATAGTTAGTCAATATCATATTAAAATGTCAAAATTCGCACATTATTACAACTTGTCATTAATAAATTCAATAATACTATAGTAACATTTTTCTATTAGAATATCTGTCATTTTACATTTAAATTGATTTGTATTCAGTTCTCTTATATATTTTGGGATTTTATTGCATATGATGGGTACCATGCAAAAAACACTGTTGTGCATAAGTGCTGTGTTTGAACTGCGGACAACCAGTCTATTGTCTCGTCGAGAACGATCATTAATATCTGTCATTTTTTTAAATAATGTTGGACTTGTTTTTGCGAACATTGCTATCTCCAGTATGTATAGGGATGGTAGTGTAAGAATTCTGTACCTTTGGAAGTAAGGCTTGCAACTATCAGCAGGATCGACCCCAAACATAGCCCTTACGCACCTTTTTTGTGCTCTAAAAGCTACAGTCTTGTCTGTTGAGTTGCCCCAGAATATGACTCCATATCGGAGATGGGCTGCCACAATACCGTGGTATGCCATAAGTAGGGCATCCATATTCAGCACAGATGAAAGTTTGAGCAAAGCAAATGCTGATGAGCTAAGTTTTCTGGTCAATATTTCAATGTGTGCCTTCCAATTAAGTTTTTCGTCTATTATTAATCCTAAGAATTTTGTAGAAGCAACTTCGCAAATTTTTGTTTGGTTATAGTGTATTGTCTGTCATGGGCATGGGAGCAATTCTTTGACTAAAATGAGTTATTTTTGTTTTTTTTAAATTAATTCGTAGATTATTATTATCAAGCCATTCAATTAGTAATTTTAAATTATTATTAATGTCATCTTCATACATGTCAGGGTCTCTACATCTAATAGTTATTGTACTGTCATCTGCAAATAATGTCATAGGTTGAGGTATCGCTTTCGGCAAGTCATTTATGTATATTAAAAATAATAATGGTCCCAATACACTGCACTGTGGCACGCCATAAAAAATAAATCTTTCCCTTGACCGGTAAGATTCTTCAAATTGAGTTTTACGATTAATTTTTGTAATTTCAGTAAACTGTTTCCTCCCTTTTAAATAAGATTCTATGAGTCGTAGGATATTTCCGCGTATTCCATAAGCGTTAAGCTTCTGTAGCAGTATTGAATGGTCAACGTAGTCAAATGCTTGTGTCATATCACAATAAATAGTACAAATCGGAACTTTTCTGTCAACATTTGATATAACAATATTTATGTAGTCATAAATGGCCATGTTAATGTCCTTTTTTGGCGAAATCCTTTCTGTTCGTCTGTTAATATATTTTGTTTTTCCAGATACGAGTAAATATGCTGGTGAAGGTATTTTTCATAGATTTTTGATATAATAGGTGTAAGAGCGATCGGTCTGTAAAACTCCATGAGTTCTTTATTCTCCTTTTTGAACAGAGGTTTAACTTTACTTATTTTTAAACAATCGGGGTAAACACCATAGCTTATACTCAAATTTATAAGATAACTAATATGTTGACTCACGTATTTTGCTACCGCTTTGACGATCACTGTAGATATATCATCATAACCAACACTCTGTGTGTTGTTTAGGGAATTAATAATTTTGATTATATCTGATGGTATACTAGGTGCCATAAACATTGAGTTACTTTTGCTGACTATCTTAGCAGTAACATCTTTTCCTGAACCTTTAGATGGTTTAATTTTATCTACAAAATAATCGTTAAAAGCATTCGCAATGTCATGTGGATCAGTCAATATTATGTCATCTTTTCTTATTTTGTCAATTTCCGGCTTATTTTTTTGTTTTTTACAACTATTTATTATGTCCCAAGTAGTTTTTGCTCTATTGTTAGATGTTTTTATTTTATTTCCATTTTGAGAACGCTGTGTTAATTTTACTATCTTTTTGAGAACCCTAGCATAATTTTTAAATGCGTTTTTATTGTAGTCATTTGGGTTGTATCTGAAACGCCACAGAAGGTGTCGTTTTCGTTTACTACAAATTTTAATGCCTTTGGAGATCCAGTTGACCTTTTTAATTGATTTTTGAGTGACTACTTTGAATGGGAAACACAAATCGTAGAAAAGTTTAAATAATTCAATGAATTTATTATAAGCTTCGTTAGGATTCTCAGTGAGATATATTTCTGAAAAAGATATACTCTCCAAACATTTGCCAAACTTAAAGATATTTTCCGTGCTGTAGTCACGCCTTCTAGACCGCCACAATTTTAAAAAGCATTTTCGCCTTACTGGCACTTTAAGTATCTGTGTTGTATGATCCGATATTGCATATTCAATAACTTCTGATTTACACCCTTGAACAAAATCGTGTGCAAAATTATCCAAACATGTTCCACTTGCAAGCCTGGTTGGTTGGTTTATTTCCAAATGCAAGTCAAAGCTTGATAAAAGGGAGTCAAATTTTCCGGTACAACTATTTGCAAACAGTCTATCAATATTATAATCTCCTGCTAGTATAATACGGCTTTTATATTTTCTGGAAATTGTTTGAAGTAGAGTTTCCAATTTCTCAAAAAATAACCTTAAATTTGTTTTATGTGGAGTTCTATAAACACATATAATGATAATTTTGTGGTCAATTAGTTCCACCGCACAGCACTCAAACACGCTGGGAATTGATAGTTTTGCTGCTTCTCGAACTTCTTTCCAATTATAGCCATTTCTTATTAGTATACAAGCTCCTCCTCGTTTAATGTTTCCTCGACTAAATGATGCTGCTAAAGTAAAATTCCGAAAACTGAGAAATTGTTCATGTTCAGCTAACATAAAATGTTCTGTTATGCAAAGAACATCAATAAACGTATTTTTATCTTTAAGTTCCTCTAACAATACTTCAAGTAAATCCGATTTACTGACTAGACTAGCAATGTTTTGATGTAATATATTTAAGTATTTATTCTCGAAAAAACCTATTTTCAGAATCCTGATCATTTTCGCTAACAATCGGCAGCAAAGTCAGCACTTATGTGGTCATTAGTAATATAAGGAATACATTTCATATCAGAGCTCTTCGTTTCAAAATCAGTTATATCATTCATCAAGGTATAGAGTCTTTAAAAATAATGTCAATAGATCGGCTACGGACAGCCCCATTAAACGTGCTAAACATTGAGAAATTATATTGAAGATTCCGATTTGTATCCAGCAGGTAAACATGTTCATGAGTCAAAACATCCAAATATAACAAATTATTGAAGTGTTCAATTCGCCAATTATACATGCTTGAGTATTTACCTAACTTATATGTGGGAAGACAGATTATAATATTGGTATGGTTAAGTGGTAATACAGTATTTCTTATATTAATTATTAAATCAACGTAGTTTTTCGTTTCAATAAAATCTTCTTCACCTACAAATAAGATACAGAAATCTTTTTTCGTAAAATTAATTAACTTTGATTCTAATCCGGCAATTTGATGCTCCAAGCCACAGTTAGGCATTAGGTAGTGACAAACAAGAGCTTCATTGAATGTTTGATTAGCCTTATGCAGAATGTTATTACGCTTGGTGGTGTTTATTATGCAGATTTTATGGGTATCAGAATTTGTAGAAGATAAAATAGAAGAATTGTTACTTTTTTGCGATCTGTTCTTTTTATAGTGGTCATCGTGAATCACTTCATCTTGTCTTAATATTTGTACTTTATTCGGTGCAGTTGGTTGTACGACACTTTGATCAATACTATTTCTACTATTAAATAATACGTCATTCTTATTGGCCTTTTTTGTTTTTGATTTGTTTGGCAATGTCTTTTTCAAATTTTCAATTTCTTTTTCTGATGATTCGAATCTTAACTTTAAGTAATTATTTTCTGCGGTGATGTTCTCAATTTTGGCATTTGCAATCTTAAGATTCTCTTGTAATTCAAACAGCTTAAGTTTTAATTCGGCTATTGTTTGGTCATTGTTTTGATAATTAGATTGTATTTTCCTGTGAACGCTGTCTGTTATAGCAGGCCTCCGTCACTCGCTCAAGGTCGCGCTATAAGTGCCTACCGCACAGTAGGTACCGACCCAAGCGGCAGTTGGTTGGCACACGCACACGCTAAACGGTGATGTTGATTACCGTTTTGACTTGCCGGATAAAAACGCGTTAACATACATAGCAGTACACAAATGTATTTACTACACAAATGTGGTAAAAAGCATAACTGCGACTACTTCAATGCTCAATTAAAAGATTCACCTAATATGGATGATAGCAAACTATATATCCATTTTAAGGCGTATAACAAAAATTCTTCTTTACACTTGAAAGTTGAGAGTTTATACTTGAGGGTTGAAAGTCCCATCGGAGTCATTTAATCAGTACGTCAAAGAATTGGAAAAAACATTTTTACTTAATTTTGACAAAGTTTTGATGAACCGGCCGGGAAGTACTTTGCTGAATGAGTTACAAAAAAATAATTTCATTCCGCCTTACCCTTGCTTTCCAAAAGATTATTTATTAAAATTATTCATAAGATTCAGAATTTTTAAAACAGTTAAATTGAATAACCGTAAGTTCAGCGATGGTAAAAAAAACATTGAACATTTCATAAAATTAAAGCCCATATAATTTTTATCTGTATTGGTCTTGTGGCCGCAGATTCACCCAAATGAACCCTCTACCCGTGAACCCGTAAATCTCAGCTATATAGTCAGCAGCCCCCGAGCCACGCAGTAACAAAGAAACTCACAAACCTACCAGGCTACTTTTTATCCAGGGGACACATATAGCGGGTCCACGCGGTTGAAACCGAAGGAAACAACTACTATCAATAAGATTTCATTTTTTTATTGTATAATGTAACAAATATAATTAACAATAAAAAATTAAATGTTTCAGCAACTCTGTGTTTCATTTACGCGCTCGGTACAACCCTAAAGTTTTCGCTTGATGACGCAATCACGCGGCGTGCGCGGGAAACTCGCTTCTCGGTGCGCGTTCGTAGAGTACATTTCTTACTGCAGCCGAGTTGCGGCGCATTTTGTAGGTAAATATAGCGTAGGTATTTTAGCTTTTGTATGGGAGTGATGTATCTGTTACGAAGTAACTATTTTCTAATCTGTGGTTATAGTATCTCCATCATGTGAATGCAAAGTCTCATCGGCAAACAAAGACTCATCATTACTGCTCCTAAGAAGTTTTCGTCTAAAGGTAATATTATTGTCAGTTGATTCTTGTTCTGATTCTACGGTTTCATTGTTTTCTAAAGAGGTCTGAGGTATCAGCCTTACAGGTGTATTTTCATTGTCAAGCTTAGGCCGTTTAGATAAGCATAAGGGACACTTCCAGTTGTCTTTATGAATCTTAGTCATTGTGTTGTAGAATCTTTGCTCAGAAACATTGGCACATTCTAAGTCGTAATATTGATGAAAGCAAATCAGACATTTCAAATATCTCCCCTATCTTGAATGTTTTGAAGACAGCCTGAACAATTTAGTGTCATTTTTATATTTTTTTCTCAAACAAAAAGAGTAATATCGTTACGCGGCTCGAACCAGCGTTGGACGAAATGCAAGTGTAAGCTTCTACCAACTGAGCTAAGCGTGCATACTGCGAATAGTCGAAATTAGCTGCAATATATTTCCCATATCGGGCGAGTGAGAGTTGGTTGTTTGAATGTCGTTGAACTTACGAAATTGTATTTCTTATTCTAAACTTCCGTGTATTTTTCTTCAATCTTTATGTATTTTGTTTTCGATTAATCCATCACTGTTTTAGTCACAAAGTACATTATTAGTACTCACACGCTCTACTATAACATGTCGTTTTGGCACTGTTCTAGGTAAAACTTTAGTACGTGGACCGCTGATTTAAGGGTTGTGGGGGGGAGGGGGGAGAGGAGGGGGGTTAGGGGAACCCCCCCTGTGAAGGGGGGGCTCAACGACCTTAAGGTTTTCGAGAAAAATCAATTTGAAGTTTTGAGGTTAGGTTATGGAAAAAATGTAAATTTTGTTCATGGACCAACAAATTAGGGGGAGGGAAGCAAGGGGAGCCCCCCACATGAAAGGGGAGCTTTGCCCCAGTGGCGTTGTGCCATAAACTTATGGACTGGGACCATTTTTTTAACTGGGTTTTCAAAGTTCTAACCTAACCTAACCTAAGCGATTCGTTTTTGGGTAACATGGTACGCCCCCCCCCGTCCCCCCGCTTCTTTGGCCCTACAGGACTATTGGTCACAATGGTGTTGTGCTTATGGCACTTATGAACTGGGGCCATTTTCTTTACTGGGTTTTCAAAGTTCTAACCTAACCTAACCTAGGCAATTCGTTTTTGGGTAATATAGTTTATTGACCCTCCCTTCTTTGTTCCTACTAGATAGTACCTACCTACCTACCTGGAACCGAAGAGTTAACAAAACAACATGACGTCGTAATTTGCGTTCCGTTACAACAATTGTATCACGATCTTTTTTTTAACACAAAATAAATAAAAATCTAATTGAAAAACAAATTTTTTTCATGTATTTATATCAAAAGATATTAATTACCACATACATATTAATATTAAAGTATAAAGTATCAAAAAAACATACTTAAACATTTTTAAGAACTGACAATGCGCATTTGAAACGAAACGCAATTGACAGCAGTAAAAAAACATGGCAAACAAATTACCGCGACTCATACAATATTTGCATTTTCATTAATTTTTTGTAAAAAAACTATGGGCTCGTTGAAGCTGAAATTTTGCAGGGAGACTATTAAGCCCTAGACCTTTCTCCAAAAAAATTGCGGTCGCCGAAATCAACGGTCCACGTACTAAAGTTTATCCCTGTTCTATTTATTCACTGCACTTTTGTTTTAATTAGTATCTTTGTTGTCCACTGTTATTATGATAACAATAATATGGTATAAATCACTTGTGGATGGGTCTTTTTTGTTGATTTCATTGTCACAGTTCACTCACATTATTCTGCACATATTTACCACTTAGTTTTTGATTAATAACAGTTGTTTACGTTTTTTGATATATTTTTTTATACGGAGTCCGTGTTACGTGTCGCATCGCGCGCTTCCATATATATCCTCAAAGCTTGTGTTATGGGTGCCAGGCAACGGATATAATACTTAAATACTTTTTGTTTGTAAATACATACATGATATACATAGAAAACACCCAGACCAATACAAACAGACAAAAAGTTTTTTTTCTTTTATTCATTTCGCCTCAGTTTGGCAGCATAAACGTTAAGCAGATAGAAGGGTGAGTTATGAACATGGCGACCGGGTACTCACTCGGTGATGGTGAGCGCGGCCGCGTCGCTGGCGGGCTGCACGCGGACCGCGCCCGCGCGCACGTCCAACACGTGGATGGCGGGAACGCGCGTGTTCAGGCGCGCGTAGCATTCCGTGCTGCGGGAGAAGCTTTGTCTTAGCGTTGCTTATTAATAGCCGATTATGCCTTATGTTTCGTTGGGGACGACTACTTAAAAATAATCGTTTTAAACTCCAATAGCCCGCTCATGCACAAAATACTGTATTTTCCATAGATAGATCTGCTGGCTATCTATGATGGTTTAAAAATATATAGATATATCGTATGCGCTCCAAAATGGCTACACAAAAGGCAATTGCCCGGAGTGCATTCAGTTGGATACGCTTTCTCTGTATGGCTATACGTCCCGACAGCGCCTTAAATTATTTCTCGTTTTCTGGTAAAAATGCCTTCCTGTTTAGGAGTTGTACCAATTACACTGCAACTGTTAGAGACAAGAAAAACGTCTCATTACATTCATAAGTATAGTTTTTTCATTTAAAAGTATTAAAACTTAAAACACGTATTTATGCTTTAGCATAATTTAGCAATGGCTGACATTAGCGAGATGTCACGCGTTCGTGCCAATGAGCGCTCAGTAGCAATTACGTAACGAATGTTATATATTTATCTCTTTCTATCAACAGGCATGCCCCATCATTTGTCTCTATTAGCGCTTGTGTCGTAATACACAACTATACGTTTGTATATAGAGTAAGCCTTGCGCCACTTTATAATGCTTTAATGTTGGTTTACAACATGTATATCCTTTTGAACGTCATTGATGGCTATTACTCGTTTCGAAAAGCTCTTATCTTACTCTTTTATTCACAATTTTTTTTAAAGTAAAATAACATCATATAAAAGTGTCAGCTCACCAATACAAGGTGGTCCTCTCGACGAGCGCGTAGGGCTCTCCGTCCTCGAGGTGAGCGCCGCAAGCCGCGCACGCGAAGCACTCGGGGTGCAGCCGCCGGGAGCCCGCAGCCATCACCGGCCCGGTGATCACCTGTCGCACCATAAAAAAGTAAAGTTAGCCTGCAACATCCTTTTTTTTACTTTATTTCACAATAACAAAACTTTGTACAAAAGGTGGACTTAACGCCATATGGCATTCTCTACCAGTCATGCCTTTGGGCTAAGCAGAAATGATTGTGGGCGGTGCGACAAAGAAACAAAATTAATTACATAAAAAAGTCCCAAATGAATACTATTAATACTTACATAATATTACACATACATAACACAAGCAACAAAATAAATACATTAATAATACATACATATACCTAAATATACCATATATATTTGACGACCCGTCTGGTGCAGTGGTCGAGAAATCGCCTTCTACGCAGCGGGTTGCGGGTTCGATCCCCGCATAATACAAACATTTGTGTGCATGAACATGTCTGTTTGTATTGGTCTGGGTGTTTACTATGTATATCATGTATGCATTTACAAACAAAAAGTATTTAAGTATTATATCCGTTGTCTGGCACCCATAACACAAGCTTTGAGTAGCTTACTTTGGGACTAAAATCATAAAATCATAAAATCTTTATTGTGGATCACAGGTTAAAGAAGTTGAACAATGGTAGAAGTACTCTCTGTGTCCTGCCTCTAGCTAGGGCGTACAATGATAGAAGGGCACATGTTAAATACAGTTAATACAATAATAATTAAGGTAAATTCAATCGATTACAAAAATAAATTAAAATTAATTATGTCAGTCAGAAGCTCTCTCCGTCACAAACTCATTAATAGTATAGAAACATTTGCCAATTAAATATTCATGCAATTTAGATTTAAATATATTAATGTCATTCAAGTCTCTGATTGTTTTCGGTATTTTGTTGTAAGTCCGGGAGCATTACCAAATACACTTTTACTAAATAGGCTTGATTTAGCACCAACTGAGCACAATTTATCCTTGTGGCGTTCGTGAGCCATAAATTCAAAATTTACAATGTTATGTCTTAAAAACAAAGCACATTCCAAAATAAAGATGCACGGCAGTGTTAAGATTTTTTGTCAATAAAATAAGGTTTACAGGAGTCATCACATTTAAGCCTAAACATTGATCTTATGCAGGAATTTTGAGCTTTAAATACTTTGTTCCTATCGGTAGAATTTCCCCAGAAAATTACACCATATCTGAGAGTGCTTGCTACGTAGCTATGATATGCAGTTAGGACAGCTCTTTCGTTGACTATCAGTTGAAGTCGGTAAAGTGATGGCGAACTAGATGGCGATGTGTGGGAATGTCCAAAGGATATTTATATTTATACAGGGTGACTTTGTTATCAGTACCCAAATTTTGTGTGAAGACTCCTCTGATCAATATGAACAACTTTTACTATGGGGGCAATAGTGAAATCGAGAAAAAAAATCAGCTGTTCCATACATTTTGACCGGGCGCCAATTGAACTTTCGTATGGAACAGCTGATTTTTTTCTCGATTTCACTATTGGCCCCATAGTAAAAATTGTTCATATGCATCAGTGGAGTCTTTACACAAAATTTCGGTACTGATAACAAAGTCACCCTGTATTTATATTTATATACTATATATTATGACGAACGTTGTAGATCCCACGGCTGGGCAAAGGCCTTACCTCAACTATGAGGTAGTTCGAGCCATACTCCACCACGCGGGCTCAGTGTGGGCTGGTGGAGGGGTATTTGCAAGGCAAGCGACTAACCCTGCTGTCAGATGTTATCAAGCCGCACTTAAGGCCTCTGACTAGGCTTAACGACTAATATCAACCGATATTAGCCGGGACCAACGGCTTAACGTGCCTTCCGAAGCACGGAGATGCTCGTGATGTCCGTCACTAATATGGTCGGAATGGTCACCCATCCAAACACGACCGCGCCGTAGGCTGCTTCACTTCGGTATCACTACCAAAGCGCTGCTACCACTGCGCTACGAACACTTCATACCGTCGTACCATAGACAAAATAAAACCATATCTATATAAAATCATATCTATTAATATATTATTCTTAGGCGACCTCCGTGGTGTAGTGGCTAAGCACGCCGGTTTCAAGGCGTCGCCGCTCCGAGGTCCCGGGTTCGATTCCCGGTCGGGTCAATATCGAAATCAATTTTTTCTATATTGTCTCGGGTGTGTTGTAGTACCACCGTTGTGTCTGATTTCCATAACACAAGTGCATTAGCTATTCACTTTGGAATCAGAGCAATGTATGTGATTGGTGTCCAATTTATATTATTATTACATAATCATTATAACTTTATTGCACTATAAGTTGTATAATTGACAGACTTAATGCCTTAAAGCATTCTCTATCCGTCAACCCCTTTTTTTCTATATTCTACATATACACACTATATTTTATATATAAAAAAGTCATGTTAGTTTTACCATGCGCTGCCACACTGTTGTCGCTCTAATGTGAAGGCACACTTACATTACAACTCGTATTTGGTGGACCAATTTTTATAATTTTCTATTTTGTTAGATTCGTCGCCACCCCGAATAGGATTTAGAGGGGGAAACAAATTTCAGCAGGATCGCTATTAATTTTATATCTAGTCAAACGCAGTGATTTCAGGAACGATTAGTGCTATTTGAATACATGTTTTTGTTAGATAGCTTATTTATCGAGGAATGATGTAAATTATCAAATACTAGCAGACTGCGGAATCAATTAAACTCGCGGTACTTAGTCGTTTATACTTAATACGAAACCATGTTTATGTCAGTAAAATATGGCTCCTCCTTAAGTCAAATGTGACCTCCATAATATTTCAATAGCAGAATAGAAGTA
Source organism: Pyrausta purpuralis (assembly GCA_963924145.1). Classification (NCBI taxonomy): domain Eukaryota; kingdom Metazoa; phylum Arthropoda; class Insecta; order Lepidoptera; family Crambidae; genus Pyrausta; species Pyrausta purpuralis. Next base: position 1,926,059 of record OZ001663.1, on the reverse strand, counting down.
GACTAATTGGTTATCTAATTATCCTAATAAGTAATGGATATCTCACATTGTAGCTAAGTTACACAAGATTTCAATGAAATATTAGTAAGTACCTAAAAATCAAGGAAACTAGCCTTAAGGCAGCACAAAAAACTAAAAGTACTGTAGGAAAGAAGTACCGTCCCATAAAAAATTTGTTTACAACTTAAGAGTAGTTGATAAGGAATTGCTACCCCGCACTTATAATACCTTATTTATGAGTTTCCAATATTGCTGCAATGTTACAAGAATCATGATCATGAGTAAAGAGCAGAAAAATCCCATGTCAGATTATTCTAATGTAAGGGTGAAGATCATAAAGAAGCGGGTAGCCGGTACCGACCGGTATGTACGAGTGAAAATTTTATTAAATAAAATCCTTTATTTCAGATTTATATTATTTGATAATAATATCATCATATCATATGTTAGTAACAAGATGTTCTTATCCTAAGGCTAAAGGCATTTAAAAAGTTAATTAATAGAATGCACAATAATACTTGGTCCCGATCCGTGGATATAATAGAAACACCAATATCTCTTTAACATCGAGATGAAAAATATGACGAATAAAAAAAATGGCACAGTAAAATAACATCATATTATTATTTGCTGAAATTGGCAAGACTTGGCTGGGGCATGAAGCTGCAGCCTTCGGCGCATCAGCGGGGAGCCCCAGCGGTCAGCCAGCACGCCCACGATGCTGTTCGAGTGATTGAGTAAAAGCTGTCTGAACTGCCTTTGTGGCGCAGGTCACAATTTGAAGCCACGGCTGCGCCAGAGGTCCCGGGTTCGATCCCAGGGTCGTGAGTTTTTATCTTAAGAAATTCTCAGGGCAGCCCGTAGTTTGGAAGTTAGGGGTGTTTCACCCCCGTGCCTCGGTACGCAGTTGAAGCCGTCGGCCCTGCGCCTGACCTTTCTCCGGTCGTGTCAGATTGCTGTCCCATTGGGATATGAAAATGAAAGGAATTGATAGTGCAGCTGTGTTTGCGCGAACACTTGTGAACTATACTTTGTCGACAAAACTTCTTATTATATCTTAGTAGATAAGAGCCATAGGCACCTGTTAAATGCACACCTCGGATCTTTTCTAATTTTATTTTGTGTAAGTGTTTGCGTTTGTGTGTGTTTGAGTTTGCCTAAAAACCATCAAATAAATAAACAAAAATAATTTCCCCAACCTGTCCACACTGCTGACAGCTTTCCCCAAAGCGCGCCCAGTAGTCATTCTGGCAGAACAACAGACCCGCCTTCTCAAAGTACCACGTTGATAGCGCCGCGTCGCACACTGAGCACCTGTTACAAAACGATTTTGAGCCTTATAAAAAACATAATAATTAAAATGGTATTAAGCTTTAAATCAAGGGAGCAAAGTTTCAAGTCATACTGGCTAGTTTAAATCATAGCTTAAAATACTTGTTTCTGAAAAATATCCGTAAGTTATTGTCTTAAAATATTAAAAGCAGCCTCAAAAACAAGTGCTTAAAAAAAAAAATACTACTATATCAAGTCAATTTGGAAATTGATGAAGTTTTTGCTATTCAAATATTGGTTTTGAATTGACAGCATGGTAGTTCATTTGGTAAAGTTTGAAACTCACTCATTCCCATTGATTTCTTATATTATCATCAACCATCATATAAAACTATGTTATTATTACATAATAAAATTTAATTTAAAAGTGACAATTTATAACAAAGTATAACACAAGATTACTAAACTTAGTACTAACAGGAAAACTGGGCCATTTAGGCACTACACCTAGGAAGATATACCCAGGTTGAATTCTTACCCCAGGCAAGTGATTAACCAACTCTACTACTGGAATTGAATCTTATTTGATTTACCTAAAGCAGTCTTTATGCCATTCCTGTCCAAGAGCTGACACATAGTCATCATCACCAATATTGTTTAAGCACCCGGCACAGTCAAGGGAATCTGAAATACAGACAGAATTATTACATCACCTTTTAACAGGAAAAATAGTATCCTTTAACTGTAATGCAGTGCAAAGACTGCATCACAGTCAAAGGACCTACCTTTTTATTTCTAAAGCTTGTAAAGTTGGTTGCATGCAAGTTGCCCTGCTATTTTGTCAATTATTCTTGTATTAAATGACCTGTAAGCGATTCTATTATAGGCTCTATCTTCACTAGCAATCTTGAGTCAAAATCTCAATGTGTTGGAATAATCCTAATCATATTGATCTTTTGTGAGGTAACTGTAATATCAAAAGCTAACAATTGATTAAAAACCTGTCTTTTCAGCGAATTTAAGTGTGCAATAAGGAGAATTCTGCATGACAGAATTTAATAGTTTGAATCATGGCCATAGGTAATTTAGATGTGGAACTTTGAATGTAACTTGATTTAAGTCACGACAGTGCATGCGGAAGTAAACAAATTCGAGAAAAAGAACATTCCAGCTAGCGTGTTCAGCTACCTTATTTTCAAGTTTATTAGGGGCAACTACATGAGATCAAGTAATTGAAGTAAGTTGACATGATTTTATTCAAAAAATAGGCGAGGCAGATGACAAACAAAGAGTAATTTAAAGCAAGCTTCGCCCACACAAACTTTTCTGTGACAAGTACTTCCAAAACAACTGTATTTAGACACTATAACTATCTTGAATATCCTAATAATATTAGGTTATATACCTTTTGTGTTGGATCCCTCCATTTCATAGCAACTACGAACATTTATTTGAAAAGATTACGGAAAAATAAATCATAATCTTGTGCTCATGATTTTCGTCGCACTTGACTTGCTTACTAATCTTTAACTAATCTGTGCTTCTTGCCTGAATGACGTAAAATTATTTGACATTATAGATTTAAAAAAACGGGTCAAGTGCGAGTCGGACTCGCTTACCTACTAAGGGTTCCGAGACAACTTTAACTGAATTAGGGAATCCACTTACTTCCACTTAGTATAGTACCACAATATTTTGTTGACAGCAAATATAAATTTGTTTTTCATAGTGTTTGTATGTAGAACAAAGTAATGTTTGCGGTTGTTGAAAATGTGCATTATCTCAAAAACTTCTCAGTCAATCCCGTCGAATTGTTGAAAGTATTTGTCAAGTTCTACATCAGTATTTTTTTCAAAATTTACACTTGCTTAATTTAGAAGTTAGATGGGGACGCCCATTTTACCAATTTGGAAGCGTCTAGATATGAAACGTTAGACCCCAGATAATATAATAAAAGAAAATAGTTTTAGGAACCCACACGCATAGGTTTGACTGTTATATTTCGGTTTTAGTTTCATATATGGGAGCCCCTGCTTAAATGTAATCATTTTTTTTATCGAATATCGATTGTTTTTTATTGCGTCGTAAAGCGGTTAACACAACAGGATACATCTCCCTACCAAATTTCAAAAGCGTGATGCTTATAGTAACAGAATAAAGTGGCTGTGACATACAAACGGACAGACAGACAGACAGACTTGACGAAACTATAAGGGTCCGTTTTTTGCCATTTTGCTACGGAACCCTAAAAATTACACATGCGCGCTCGCGATTCGCTTGTCGTTCGACGAAACACTCGTGCACGAGTAGTGACGCGAGCTAGCTATTCACACATTAGCGAGAATGATCATAGGCAATATTGCATATTCATATCGTTAGGTTGCTTGAATACTTAATTTTCTTGCGAAAAAATGGGAAAAAGAACCGTCGACGCAGAGGATGGTGTATGATAGCGTGTAATATATTATTTTATTTGTAAAATAATGGAAGAAACCGATTTTTACGTCCTGACTGTGGGCTATAAATGCGGCATGACGGAAAGTGATGCTGCTACTCGTGCTCTTTACTCGCGCGAGCAAAGAGCACGAGTAGCGAGCACGAACTTTTAGGCTTGGTTCACAATACACAGATTAATAAATTGAAGGGCCCAGTTGCAAAAGTCCTTAAGTCCAAAAACTGAACTTGTCAATAAGTCATGTTGAAATAAAAAAAAATCGCTGAAATATTTCTATGTAGGTTATGGGAGAAAATCAAACTTCACGGTATTGGGAATAATTAGCCTTTTGTTTTATGAACAAGTATTGAAAGTTCATTATTATAATTCTCTATAAAATCAACTTTTAATAAACTGGACTTAGGTCCCAATTATTGGACTTAGCCTTTTTTGACACTTATTCTAAGGACTTAGAAACTTTGGTTGCACATTTGGTGGACTTAAATCAGTACTAACAAAATATTGTGGACTTTATAAGCAAAAAAAAATTATAACAAAATTTTCATATAATATCAAATACTACCTTGCTTTGTATGATCATTTTATAATCCTCAAAGTCCACTAAACTTCTACCATCTGTATAAAAAATGTTTTCAACAACACATACATAACTGAGAAAAATACATTTATCAATGCTACTTTGGTAACATATTTGTTTTAGGTTCTTATAATCTATATTATAAAACTTAAGAACTTGCTTACATTCTTAAGTTTTATATTGACATATAAAAGTTTTAATTAAAAGTAAAACTTTTTAATTTTGTAAAACATCTAATTCTACATTTAGTTTAGTTTAGTTATAATTAAAATAATCACAAAAATATTTTAATGTAAGATCAATATTCTTCTGGATTATTCTTTATCATCCTCAGAGTCAACTAATGATTGTTCTATCTGATTTGATACAATATTTTCATCAGCTGGCAGTATATCAGAATAAAAATATTTGTCATCATCACACACGTATGTGAGCAAATTCAAAATATCTTTAATTTTTCCAGGCTTTAGTCTCAAAGGTGACCTAAATGCATTTTCAGGGTCACATCCTATATTTCTTTGTACTCCAACACGATAGAATGTAAACGGATTATGATTTATTTTTTTATGTTGCCAGCACACTAATGGCTTTTAATGTACAAATCGGATGGACTTAGGAACTTTTTAATATAAAAAGAGGTCACTTAGTGACTTCTTGATCAAAATTGTTGGGACGTAGGGACTTATTAAGCGCCAAGTGACTTTTTAACCTCAAAATCCATTTAAAAAAGTAAAATGTCGTTTTTATATTGAGACCTAGGCACTTGTTAACAAAAACAAAAAGATATGACTATATGATATTTAACATGGCCAACACGTTGGCGTTATCAGATGATAAAGTCCCTAAGTGGACTTAAGGACTTCTGCAACTGGGCCCTTCAATTACTTTTAAATATAATTAAATTTTATTTTTATTCATCAACGTAATCAATTGAAATATTATACATACTTCATACCGTAAACTAAAATATACATCTATGAAATAATATAGTTTTTCATTTCAGTTTCAACTTAAAGAATTGAAATTATAAACTACAAAATAAAATAAAAAGTATTACAAAAGGGATATTAAAATAAAATTATAAAAATGGCCCTTGTGGTAAGGTGCCCAAAATGCTGGCAGCAGTGCCTCGCTGAATGGCTATACTTATTCGCTGTGCGAGGTAGCTGCCAGCTCTTGGGTCACCACTGACGTCAGTTAGCCTCTTAGCAATTTGCCTGTGCAAAGAGATAGCGTGGGGACCCCACGAACCTAATGTCTCGACTCCGAACGGTACAAAATGATACCGGGAGTCGATCAGGCTGTATTTTTTTGTTTTATTATTTTCTGCGCTTGACGCAGCCAAACCAGCACCACGGGTTGTACTTGGTAGATGAAACGCTGCCAATGTGTCGACACAGGTAGCATCCCACAGTAGAGCCCGACCCATCCGCCAAAGAACAAGTTAAATGCCATCCGGCCTCTTGCCGTCATCACCACAGATTAGTAAGAGTATGTCTAAAGAGTCATCACGCGCGATACTGTTCGGCTCAAGAATAGATGATGTCGTTGATGCTGGCATGGCGGGAAAATCGGCCTGCACTCTTAACACATGAAAGTCCGTGGTGTCCCAACGAGCTGACTTCAGAACCACAAGGACATCTGTGTGGTTGACATCATTGGTTTACTGCTAACAATCTCCTTCTTAATGTAAGTAAAACTAAATGTGTAAATTTCACGATGCCTAATGTCCGATAGGTATCAACTCAGGTTAAGATAAAAGACAAATCGCTTGAGTCCTCAAATCTCACTCCGATTTTCGCTGAGCCCACTAGAGTAACTCCTACAACAGCTACTTGCTTAGATAATATTCTCTGCAACTGTAAAATCATCAAACAATCTATTATTAATTTTGTAAAATCGGATCATTGCGGTCAGATAGTTACACTACAGAACCGTTTTATTCCACCCCGTCTAGAAATCAAATGCAGGCCGGTCACTGCATCTCGTAAGGACAAATTTAAAAACCTTGTAAGTGATAAAATACCGTCTATCTATACCCTTTGATAAAAAAAATGCTAGTGACTTGTATGAACAATTATTTCAGGTAGTTAAAAAACAATTTGATATTACTTTCCCTCAAAAGAAAATACTTATCAATAACTGTAAACCGAAATTAAGTGACTGGGCTACACGAGGAGTTTATACAAGTAGGAAAAAAATGATTGAATTGTATAACAAAAAAGCATATAGAAAGGATCTATCGTTTCATGAGTACGTTAAGAGGTACTCAAAAATTTTCAAAAGAGTTTGCTATGTAGCTAAGTCGAATTACATACGCGATAAAATTAAAAAATCTAGTAATAAAATCAAAGAAACATGGAATATTATAAATAAAGAAACATGTAAAACGAAATCTCATGATAACAAATTTAGTCTAGAAATAAACAACAAGCTTATTAAATCTGATGACGAGGTAGCAAACGCTTTTGAGGATTACTTCTGTAACATTCCTATAGAGACGACTAAACAGTTGAGTTCTTGCTCAAGTCACGCGAAATCATTACTTGTGTCGAGTGTTCATAAGTGCGAATCCTCATTTAAATTCAGAAATATTAGTCCTTTAGACATCATAAAAACATTTAAAGAATTAAAACAAAAGAAAACAGAGGATAAATCGGGTATATCAATAGACACAATAAAACCCATTATACCTCTAATAGCTCCTTACTTATCTTATATCTTTAATGAATGTATTGACCAAAATCAGTTTCCAAATTTATTGTCCCTTTATTGAAATCGGGAGACAAAAGTGACCCCAGCAATTTTAGGCCTATTTCAATATTACACACAATAAGTAAAATTTTTGAAAAACTCATTTATAATCAATTGCTTTCCCATTTTAAACTTAATAATTTACTACACGAAAAACAGTTTGGGTTCTCTAAAGGTAGAAATACAACTGATGCCGGAGTAGCACTCATCAGACACATTCTTGATGCTTATGAAGACAAACATGATGCCGTAGGTGTATTCTGTGATTTATCAAAGGCGTTTGATTGTGTAGACCATCAGACACTGCTCATTAAGTTAGAACACTATGGTGTCTCGGAAAACTCATCTAAGTTGTTAAGTTCGTACTTATCAGGTAGAATACAATCAGTTAACATAAATGGTACCTACTCTTCCGGAGCCCCTCTTCAAATGGGGGTCCCCCAGGGCTCAATATTGGGGCCTTTACTTTTCCTGATATATGTAAACGACCTGCCATTTTATTCCACAAATCTTTGTGAGATAGTTCTGTTTGCTGATGATACTTTTTTGATTTTTAAAATGAAAAGACATGAAGAAAATTTTGACGAAGTAAACAATACTCTCTCCAAAGTATTGAATTGGTTCACCACCAATAACTTGTTGCTGAATGCTAGTAAAACTAAATGTGTAAAATTCACTTTGCCTAATGTAAAGCAACTTACACCAAATATTGTACTAAATGGTAATAATCTAGTTTTAATAGACTCCACTGTATTTCTGGGCATTACACTTGACTCAAAATTACAGTGGGGACCTCATATTGAAGCCCTAGCTAGGAGGCTAAGCTCGGCTGCCTTTGCAGTTAGAAAAATAAGGTATCTGACTGATGTTGAAACGGCGAGGCTTGTGTATTTTAGTTACTTCCACAGTATTATGTCTTACGGTCTTCTCTTGTGGGGTTCTGCTGCAGACATTGATACCATATTTATTTTGCAGAAAAGAGCCATTCGTGCTATTTATAAACTAAGTCCTCGTGACTCCCTGAGAGAGGTCTTTAAGAAAATCAACATATTAACTGTGGCTTCTCAATACATTTTTGACAATATAATGTACGTCCGTAAAAATTTAGATTATTTCATGAAGAAGAGCGACATTCACTCATATAACACAAGAAATAAACACAAGCTTGTCGTTCCTAACTTCAGATTAGTTAAAACTAGTAATTCGTTCATGGGAAATTGTATAAAATTCTTTAATAATATACCACACAATCCTGTCGAATTGCCGGTTGATAAATTTAAGAAACACGTTAAAAACACGCTTATGTCTAAAGGCTATTATAAGGTTCAAGACTATCTGAACGACACGAATGTGTGGTCTGTCCAGCCTGCACCGACTGATGTACTTACCTTTGATGATTTTGATTTTACGGCAGCTAGTGGTGACTGAGTTTGTTCCGGCGTTTCTTCTCAGCACTTGCCTAATTGTCTGTGTTCTGTCTCGAAGCGCTGGTAGGGCCCAAAAGATAAGGAGACATGATTCGGCCCCTTCAGGGCACAATTATTTTTATTTTATTTTTCACTGTACATTTGACGTTCATAAGTGGCATATTGTGTCCTAATTTGAATAAATATTTTTTTGATTTTGATTTTGAAATAGAGGCCTTGTCAGGGAAACTAAGCTCAGCTGCTGAAGTAAGGTCTTTCAAGTGCTGTTTAATTTATTAATTTTATTTATATTGTATAAAGACGCATAACAATCAATCAATGGCCTATTCGTCTATTTCAGACGGTTTATGGTGTAGTGTTTGAAATACTCGTACATCTCTTTTCAAGCTCGACAATAGAAGTAGGCGACCGATGTAGGCACGTGTCGCTTCGATGATTTCGCTGCCTCTTGTCAGCAAGTGTCGCAAACCAGGACTCATCGCAATGCTTGCGACCCTCCGCAATGCGATTTCGCCATTCTGGACGTGTCTCCGCAAGCTTTTCCCAGTTTTGGGGCAAATGTGAAACACAGCCATGTCCCTCTTGATGCAGTCTTTGAAGCGAAGCAATGGCCTCCAAACATCTCTTTTTGCATTCGCTAAAGCGCCCCGAAGGACGCGTCGTGGCAATCGAGAGGGTGCCATTCTATACACATGCCCTAGCCAGCACAGTCGCCTTTGTTTAAGAAGCGCGGTCAAGTTAAGCAGCTGTGCGATTTCAAGGATCCTCTCGTTCGTTACCTTATCCTGCCATGTAATGCCTGAGATCTTACGAAGGCAGCGCATGTAGAAGGAATTCACGCGACGCTCGACTCTTGCATACGTTGTCCAAGTTTCGGCTCCGTACAAGAGTATGCTCAAAACAGACGCCTGAAAGACCTGCATCTTTGTCTTATTTGTCAGATGCTGGTTTTGCCACACTCGAGTACTCAGCCTCCCGAGCATCGTTGCCGCCTTACCGATGCGGATGTCAACCTCCGCGTCCAGCGAGAGATTGTTGGTAATGTTCGATCCCAAGAAGCAAAAAGTCCCCCTCGAATGGAGCACGCCTTGTCGTGGCGAGGGGGCTCAGTAGCCTGTAGCAATCCAGCGGCAGGTGAAGCCAAGATGCTCCGTGGAGAGTGCCGCTGCGTCTGTTCCCGTATCGGGCGGCAGTGGCACTAGTGAGTCGCGTCTATCTCGAGCGGCGGCTCACTAAAAGTCGTTGAACTCCCGGCACCCCTCTGGCTTATCAGAGGAGGCAGGGAATATCCTGAAGACTTTGGTCCTCTAGGCGAGCTCGGCGTGCATTTGCCGTCGGGATCGCCTCGTCGGGAGGGTCTCGGACAGACGGTGTGGGGACACCTCTGTCCAATCACCAGGGACCCTCCTGATGCGCCAGTGTGCCGTCTGGAGTGGGATGTGAGCTTCTCACCCCACTCCGTGGAGATCCGCCTTCCTGATAGAGGGTGGACGTTGCTGGTGGCAAGGGTCGTGGGACTGTTGAGACATCGCAGCCCCTGCTGTCACAGACAACAAACGCGGCGGGCGTCGTCAGGTTTAAGTAAGTATACCCGAATTCGGGGGAGTCCCACACGAATATAAGCGAAAAGTATATACCAAACAGGTTAGGAGCCAAGACGCAGCCCTGTCGCACAACTCTGGAGACACTAAAAGGAGCTCATGAGCTGCCATTAAAAACTACTGTGCCTTTCATGTCCTCGTGAAAAAAATTGACGAGGCTCAGGAGTTTCGACGGGCACCCTATTCACTCGAGCGCGGTATACAAGCCCTCCCTACTAACCGTATCGAAGGCCTTATTAAGGTCCACGAACGCCATAACTAGGAGTGTTTTTTGTTCTCTACACTTCTGCTGCCTGTATTTGGCGAAGTGTAAAAATCATATCTGGGCATTTCTACAGAAGTGACTGATTGACCGACTGGAGCAAAAAACCTTCCTTTAAAATTGAATAACGTGTCTGAAAAAAATCACACGTATTTATACAACTCTTGGCCTGATGGAGAGCATATCAAGAAGACCACCAGGTTGTACATACGGTCTACAAAAAATTGGAAAGTTCAAAAACGGGCAGAATTTGGCCTAAAATGGAGTGTCCGGTTTCCAGAATTGACTCGTTTTCGTTTCATAACTTTTAAAATAATAAGTTGCTGATTATTATTCCTACATTCCTATAACAAGGAATAAATAATGAAGCCATATACGTGCTTACATATATCGTGAATCCTTTAATTTGAATACAGTGACACATTTAAATTTTGTCCGAGGCTTGTGCCTCAATTCGGTGAAATTTACTTTTATGTACCTGTAGCACTAACTATGCATAATAGGAACGCGCCCTACTTGTTCCCGTCATCTGACAGTTCCGCCCGAGCGGACGAACAGTGTAAACGGGAGATCTGTAGCACTCAGGAGCAATTTTCAAAGGTACGAAATCGTTCGGTGTTTTTGGTACAGGGTAATTTCTCAAATCGGTGTGCCACCTCGATTATGTATCTAAAGTATTTTATGAGATTTGTGCTAAAACTATTGAGTGTTTAACAGCTTTCTATCGTTAGGTTTAGTAGAAATTACTGTAACTCATAACATTTTTAGGTCATTTGATGTATTGTGTTATTTTCTCAATTCCATGGATCTCAATTCCGTGGAAAATGGTGCACCGAATTGAGAAAACTTACACCGAATTGAGGTTTTACTTTTATATTATTAATTTAGCTACTTGTTGTTGTTGATTATTGTTGTTTATCGAGAAAATCAACAGCACATTCATTGCTATAACTCACGTTTTAATACATTGGGTATGGCCAGTTACAGATCTCCCTATAAATTATCAGTAAGTTAGTACAAAAATACTAACAAGTGTCTTAAAATTGGCAAATTAACAATTCAACAATATTATATTACGAACGTACCTAACATATTCCATTTCCTATTTTATGTGATTAATTATATTTAAATATTAAATTATTATAAAATATTTTATGTGATTAATTGAATTTAAATATTAAATGTAACAAAATATTATGAAGACATAATATACTAACAAACATGTTGCACCAAGTAGCTAGTTATGGAACCCCATCGCCCTTCTGTCTTAGATTAGGGTTGCCTTAGCATATTTAAAGGCAAGCTCATGTATTTTATTATCGATTTAGCCGTTTCAGCCTCAACGGCCCGTGCCTGTATTTAGAATTAGTTAGCCAGTAATAAATCATCTTCGAATCAGTGCAGACATTACTCACATTTTACTTTAATTAATTTAGTTAGTTTTTAAAAACTCCCCACCCGGCTCCCGATACGTAACTGTCGCAGCCGGATCGGATTTTTCAAGGAGTTTCCGCGTTTTCCCTGTGTGTCTAAATTCACAATTAAGGGAGATTGAAACAGCTCTAGCCTTAAGTAAATTGTCAGTTTTACATCAATCCATAGTTAATTCGAAAGAATTACTAAATCATTTAAAATCGATAGCTCTATATGCAAATCTTATGTATTTACCTAACGAGGTCTTAAATTAGAGGTTTTTTTTTTAATTAGAGGAAACAATGTATGTCAAATCATACGTTAAGAAAGACAAGATAACATTTATAATGGAGATACCAATAACTGATAATCATACATATAGTTATTATAAGATTTATTCCTTACCAATATTCGACGAGTCACAAAATATCACAATATCAATCTTTCCTGAATTTCCTTACTTATTGGCGAGAAAGTCTAATTACTTACCAATTTCCAAGCCATGCCGCGCGCTCGCTGCTGGCGACCACTTCTTATGTACAGACAACGAAGCTGTCTACCATGAACCTACCTGTGCGGAGCAGCTTATGGAGTTTGACAATACTCTCACACATTGTCACCAGCATCAAATTCAAATCGAAGAAGTAAGAATCCAGAGGGTTAATACCAACAATTGGATCTTGTATAGTCGAAGACCAACAACGATAACTGGTCTGTGTGATAACCACGACCAGAACAGTAAGCAGCCTATTTTTGGGACTTACCTCGTTACTATTGATGAACCCTGCAACCTAGAAGTCCTTGGACTCAAAATCAATCACCATATCTACGAGTCGCTAGATACCGCGAAACCGATCCCGATCATAAACTTACCTGTGATTCACGGTCATACGAATCTATCAAGGACACACGCACTAAACATGGTTAGAGTTAACCAGGATGAAATAAAATATATGTCATATGCTCTAAAGCACAGTGCGGAAGTGGAAAGTGTTTTGAGTAATAAAAAATACATTAACTTCAGTGTTAATTTAGGTTATTTTGTCATATTATGTTTAGTTATAATATGTTTAATTGTATTTCCTTTATATGTGTTGCGTACAAGGTTATTAAAAAAATTGCGAAATGATCGGAAACATATTGAAAATGATCGTTCTGATAGTTTCACTCTTAGGGAGGGAGGAGTTATGGAACCCCCTCTCCCTTCTGTCTTAGATTAGGGTTGCCTCAGCATATTTAAGGGCAAGCTCATGTATTTTATTATCGACTATGCCGTTTCAGCCTCAACGGCCCATACCTGTATTTAGAATTAGTTAGCCAGTAATAAATCATCTTTGAATCGGTGCAGACATTACTCGCATTTTAATTTTAATTAATTTAGTTAGTTTTCAAAAACACCCCACCCGGCTCCCGATGCGTAACTAGCTACTATCATGTGGTGAATTTGAACTTTCGTTCAGTTAGCAGAATGATTCCTTTAGCGTTTCAATTAATTAAAGCAATAAAGAATAAGATATAAATATATACAATAAAGACAATAAAGATAAAAAGACAATATAAATATATAAAGCAATAAAGATATAAATATATCGATAATAAATAGTATTGTGTTATCCTCTTTGAAAATTGTAATGTTCAAATTGTTTGACTTTTAAAAACAAGACTGATTATTAGTTATGTCGAAAAATAGACATGTTGATCAGTTTTTTTATTATTAACATTACAAAGAATTATTGGTATAGATAGGCACATAAACTATTAAACCGATAGACCAGCAGTCAGTTAACATAACGCTTTTGGTATTTTTTTATTTTGAACATTCAAATACATTATATATACCCAATAGAATGCAATACAATACAATACATTAGATAATGTTGCATCTATTCTCAACTCGGTGATTCATTTTCTCAATTCGGTGCATCGTTTTTTCAATTCGGTGCTTTCTCAATTCGGAGCCTAACTTTTCTCATAGATCAATCAACAAAATTTAGGCAAATCATTATTTTATGTTTCAGGATGGAGTAAACTTCATTTTTTATTATTTAAACTACTACAAAATCCAAATTAAAATTCAACCACCGAATTGAGAAAAAAAGTGCCCTTCTGTTGAAATGTCCATCTACTGTAGAGCGCCCAGGGCGAAACCCACACTGTGACTCAGGATATACACGATCTGCAAGAATTTGGAGTCTAGATGAAACAACTATGCCAAAAGGCTTGCCAACAATGCTTACAAAGGATATACCGCAGTAGTTGTTGCAGTCGCCGCGATCACCTTTCCCTTTGTAAAGAGTGATGATGTTAGCGTCGCGCATATCCTGAGGCACACGTCCCGTTTATCACGTGCTGAAGACGCATAACAGGTTACAAATAATAATGAATCTAGTAATTAACTAGACCTTATGAGGTAAATTGTAACCTAACATGGAACCTAACAAAAATGTTAGCTTAGAATAGATTGACGTCTAACGCTTAATTACCCTTAGATTAATTCAATTCGATTGTTGAACAATATTTAATGAGTAGGTAAAGGATATTATAATATGTACCATACATAGCCTGTACGAACACAAATATTGAAATATTTTAAAAAGAGTCATTGACAATAGTGTCTGAGTTTGTTGCGCAGCTTCTTCTCAGTCAGCAGCACTAGCCCACAACCGTCCCGAAGCTGTGGCCCTACCACTTATAATGGGACGTATACAAAGAGCCCCCAATGGGTCTATTTGCAAAAACAAACAAATTTTATGACTTTCATAGAGCGTCTTGATGTCTCGCAGTAAGTGATTAGGAGGAGAAAACTGGAAGGGGAAAATTCCTGCTGCAGTATCGATATCAGTCATACTATGTTTCATATATTTATAATCAGCTCAATTGGCAACAGTCTTGGGGTCCATAAGTCAAAAGAAAGTGCAAACGAGATAGACACAAGCTGATAGCACGCTGACAATTAGGTACCTACCTACTATATTGATAGGTATAGTATAAAGCTGAAACGTTTATTAATATGAACGTGCTTACTTCTCAAATAAAGATCTGACTTGAATAATAACTCCAAAAAAAATGCTCATACATTGAGTATTTCTTGCTCATAGTACAAGTAGGCACGTACGCACGACGCGCGTTTGCGCCAGCTGCTATGGTCGCTGCATGGACTCTGCGAGGAGGTACAATCGAACCGCCGCGGCGCCGCCTAAACACCCCAAGAACCTAATGCAACTGGCCCCACGCGTCATCTTTTGCTTGAAGGGACGCTTTTGTGTGGTGAGAGCAAACGATTTACTTCGTGCAAATGGGTAGGCGGCAGAGACCTCGACAGTTCTCACCATGAAAATAGTTACTTGTTTTGCGTTGAAACATTTTACGGAAAATGCGAAAGTACGCAAGCAATTCTGCAGGGGACCGCTAGGTCTTAAAACTATAATTATACCAAAGTTATTTCAATGAAATATGCAATAAAGGAATCTATAGTGTCGATTATTGTATAATAATAAAATACAATTTTGTAAGACGCTTTTTCACTTTATTTGTTTTTTTGTTAATATCTTAATATTCATAATAATGCACACCTGCACAAACCCGCCAAAAACGTAAATAAGCAATTGGTGATCAGTTCGCCGGTCGTCACTCAAGAGGCCCTGGTTAAAATCCTTGGTCTAAGTATTTATTTTTGGGTTGTTCTGCCTTGATATTACCCAGACACCGCTCGGATTCAGAAAGTTGGTGGTGATGACAACACCGTGGCATAGAAATCACGTTAATCCTATAATCGTATTTTGAATTAATTATGATAACTTATTTTTGAATTTAATATTGCAGTAACACAAACTGTCTTAAACATTTTTTTTTTCTACTTTTTACTTAGATTACTACTAAAGCGTGTTTTTTAGTTTTTTTTTTTAAATTATAATTTATTTGCTGAATTTTTAGTGTCAAGACGATAATTAATAATTTAAGAATCTTTATAATAATTTAATTTAAGAAAACATTTAATTTTAAAAATTGGCGAAATATCAAAATATTAAAGAAATTTTAGTATGCAAGCGCGGATGCGCGCGCAATATTTCAGTAGCAGCGACAATTATAATATTCGAGGAGTGAGAGTGCATGCACGCGAGGCAATTTGTAGCAGCAACCAATAAGGAAATTTGTCTTTTGAAAGTGGGGGAAACCAGAAAGAGGAACAGGCCGTAGGCAGCAGAGGGCCAATCGGCAACAAGAGAAAGAGAATAACATTTTCATTGTGAAAGCCAATGAAAATGTGTGGCATAGGCTAAATAACGTGCTCATTAATCTAAATATATGTATATTTTATTCTGATGATCCTAGTCAGGACTTTCATATAAAGTTATGAGATTATTGTATTGTCATCGGTCCTTGACCCCTGTGCAAATTTCCATGTTAATCAGACCCCAGGAAGGAGGTGAAAATGAAGTTCAAAGATTCCGTTACATACATACATACATTCATACATACAGGTTAAGTTAATAAAAGCGTGTTAAAAAAAATAGAATAGTGAAAGTAATAATCTATTTTCAGGTTTCGCGCATTAAACATAACATTCAAAATCATAACACAACTCTTATTTCTAAAATAAATAAGATATTAGTTATCTGCGACTTTTATTAGAACAAAATGTTTCAGTAATTTTTTTTTACTCTTCTCACGATCGGATTACTACCATAGTCAATTTAAATAATAAAATTTTCGTTAAATTAATATTCATTTATTATTTTCATGATAATTACAACAGATTTTCATGTTCTGAATCGGAATATTTAAAAAGCATAATCACATAATTTTTTTCACCGCTGATTAGTGATCGTTTTATCGTGGTTTACTTCATGTTTATGCTTGATCTTCCCGTACTTGCTCATCTTGACCTTGACCTTGACAAGAACTTGCAGCT
This sequence comes from Pyrausta purpuralis, assembly GCA_963924145.1. Classification (NCBI taxonomy): domain Eukaryota; kingdom Metazoa; phylum Arthropoda; class Insecta; order Lepidoptera; family Crambidae; genus Pyrausta; species Pyrausta purpuralis. The sequence goes on along the minus strand of OZ001663.1, from coordinate 1,909,386 downwards.
TCTTCAGCAACTCATTAAGTTCGGGGTCATCCTCGTCGTCTTCTTCTGAAGACTCACTGCCATCTTCTTCAGACTCCTCCTCAGGCGCGGGTGTGGTCGTGGGAGCCTCAGTAGTGGTCGTAGGGGCCTCTGTCGTTGTCGGGGCTTCAGTAGTGGTCGTAGGCGCCTCCGTAGTTGTGGTGGTAGTTGTAGTAGTAGTGGGCTCCTCGGTGGTAGTTGTCGGTGGCTCGGTCGGTGGCGCTTCCGTCTCCTCTTCTCCGTACTTTTCAAAATCAATACCAGTTACTTGAGTGAACCAGTCGTGAAACGGTCCTGGGCGTATGAATCCTAGAAAAAAGAAAACGAAACCATTTAGAGGTTAATTTGACGACCTCCGTGGTCGAGTGGCTAGCACGCTGGTTTCAGGCGTCGCCATCTCGTGAGGTTCCGGGTTCGATTCCTGGTCGGGTCGATGTAGAAAACGATATTTTCTTTATTGTCTCGGGTCTGGGTGTTGACCCATACTAGTGATTGAATGTAGACCAATACTATATTATATACTAATATTATATTGGTGTCCAATATTATTATTATATTATCTCTTACTCGGAATCAGGAAAAGACCTTCATGAAGGGAATAAACAAAGAAAATATTGTACGCTACTTACCAGCTGGAAGTCCAGAGTGGCAACCGAAGTTGCCACCAGCAACGAAGGATGCAACGCCGACGAGGGTGGGTACACCATCGGCGCCAACATAGGCTAGTGGGCCCCCACTGTCGCCCTAAAAAGTTTCAGAATTTTAAGTACTAGGTATATTTTATTCTATCAGCTGTGCTGAACTTATAAAAACCGACTTAAAGTGCGCCTTCACATTAGAGCGTCAGCAGCGCGGCAGCAGCGGATGCCTGTACATTAACAGCGCGACGGTCGCGCGACTGGGTCGGTCCCACTACACCCATTACCCATTTCAGTGCTAAAACGGTGCTAGTAGTACCACTGCAATGGGTAGGTAATGGGTTTAGTGGGACGGACCTGTGCGACTTACGCGGCGCTGCTGCCGCGCTGCCGTGATATACATAGTATAAAATCATCGGCAGCGCGACTGTCGCGCTGCTGCCGCACTGCTAAAGTCGCCTAAATGTGAAAGCGCTCAAAACCATCTCAAGCATCATCTATTGGTGTCAAGGCGATGGCAACGCCTCCTCAAAGAAATTGTTCGACTAAAATGAAGTCATATTTACTTTATAGAGTCGAGAGTTAATATAAGACTTTTTAGTGCATTTTGGTTATTAAGTAGTTTGGTTTTATTAATAGTTAATTTTATTTGGTTATTTTTATTGATTATAGGAGGGGGAGTTTGACTCTATTCTTTAAATTATTATTTTTGTTCTTAAAGAATAATTTCATAAATTCTGTTATTATAATCATAGAACTCCTTAGTGTTACGGATTTCCTCCCTCAGCTCAGCTCCACACAATGTTGACTATCTAATCAGACGTAAAAACATGTCAACATTAAATTTATAGTACAACAACACTATCCGTGACTTTAAAATTTGAGGGTTTCCCTAGATTGCAGCAAGATCCCATCATCAGAAAATTCTTATCGGTACTCAAATGACTGAGGTATAAGGTAACATAATACAAAAAACATAGTCAATTTGATAAGCTCCTTATTTTTGTAGCCGGTTAAACATACGTTAATTGCGTAGCATCAGCATTTCACTGCGTTCGTGGAAGCAGAGGGCACAATACTGAAGAGTGCTTACCTGGCAGGTCGACTGACTGGTGACGTTGTAGTATTGGGCGCAGATTGCATTGGCAGTGATGAGACCAGCACCAAAAACTCCGGCGCAGGTCGGGTTAGACACGCCGACGAGGTATACCCAATTCAAAATCTGTGGAGCGGAGCCTGTAAAAAAGTTTCCCTTTTCAACGAACGATCGATCTAATACTTGACGTATTACAAAAATAATCGTTTTGATTATGGTGGTAAAGTCCGTTTATTTTTGCTTTTCGAATATTGTTAGCAATCTTGACATTTCTTTTTACCGTAATAATTTATTTAAAAATAAGAAAACACAATTCTTACCAACTACATAGATAATTTATCGTTGAACACTGAGATCTTTTTAAATTGAACAGTAAATAAATTTAAGTCAATGACATTATTTTAAAAGTTAATAAAAAAAATATTTTCATTATTGGACTAGCAAAGAAAAGGTTTTGAGTATATTTTGTGTACCTAAACAAATTATATCTATTACACTTGACCTCTCAGCTGTGAAAATCGAATCAGCATCTTATCAGGTGACTTTTTGTCTTGTTTAAACTGCTCTATCTACTATATATATATATATATACATATATATACATATATATATATATATATATATATATATATTATTATTTTTTATATATTTTTTTTGTACAAAAATGCCCTATCTAATCATTGAATTAAAACACAATTAACGGATTCTTTTCTCAAATATATTATAAATTGTATATTCCGTCGTTTCGAACACTTTACAGCGTTCGTGAAAAATTAAACTACCATCACTCATTAATATTTCTTAACGTTCCTTTAAAAAGTAGCTAACTGTGGCTTGTGATCTTGCAGTGATCGGTCTAGCTTAGGTCTTTGACCTACATTAAGTTATGTTCATTTCGGCTTTGTCCGATATTAAGATTTTTAACTACTATGATAAAAAATACGTAGAAATAATTTATTATTGTTCTTACCGCCAGTCCAAGTGAGACCGTGGCCGCTGGCAATAAGCACTTGATTTTCGTAGTTGCGGTGAGCGTCGGCGCGAGGTTGAATGCGGATCGGTTGCGTCAGTCCTGCAGATGTTATACAATATAATATGTTATACAGGTGTCCAAAATGAGAATCGGATTGTTTGTTTGTTCAATAAAACAAAAAAGTACTTGGGTGTTTTGTATCTAAGCGTTGATTAAAACCGAAATGAAAATTTAATTCGAAAGATAATGTTATTCAATCCGTAGCCGTAACGACGCTAGAAATCTTCGATTCTGTAACTGAAGGATTTTGGATGTTCGAAAACAAAATATTTTCGTTTCCAATATTTAACATAAGAAAATACAAAACTACGTAGTATTTTTTTGTTTTATTAATCCGATACTCTTTTGGAAATCCTGTATGTAACCAAAAATTTTTTTTCTAAATAATCACGTTATAAACACTATAAAAATACATACTGGAATAAGTAACGGCTTGTATCTCTATCAAAGAGATGTCATTGGGTTGAACGACAGTGGCCAAATCTTCGATATATGTAGGGTAGTTATACCACGCCACAGCTTCTCGGATGAGTTCTGGGTTGTTGACGTTGACTACGCCGGCTCTGACGGTGACCGATGCACGTCTGGAAACCAAAGTACCTATGTTATCTTAAGTGTCTTTAAACGTGCCTTGGGTGCGAAATTGCCGAACTATAAGCCATACAGCCTAATGTGACTAAACCAGGTAGGTACTGTAGAGGTTTGAAGCTTCGTGTAAAACCTCTATGTCTTATTCGTTCGACTCTTAGGAATTCAATCTGAGAAAAAGTATTGTAAATAGTCAATTTTTATATACGCCGACTTTGTGATTTCTGCCAGTCAATCAGTCTGTTTTTCGTTCGTTGTATGTTATAAAATATATTCGTGATTTTTTTATAGCGACAAAATATTGTGGAAGCTAAATAAGTATTGTCGAAACTAAATAAAAAAGGATTATGCTGGATTATACTATGATGGGGATGAGTATTTGTTTCTATTTATAGATTGCACACTAATATTTCTTACGCTAGGATTTTAGACACGAGGGCTTTAGACTCAGACATTTCTATATCAAAATTGTCTATTTACAATACTTTTCCTCAGTTTGAATTCCGAAGAGTCGAACGAATAAGACATAAAGGTTTTACGCGAAGCTTCAAACCTCTTCAGTTCTATTGCTTTTTTAATGCTGCATAGAATAAAACAAATTAGAAATTAATAACGTAGCAGAAAATTAAACCATCATATATTAATAATATCAAAGATAGATTGCATCATTATTTATTGATTAAGATCTTCTCATACCTCCATAATTCCTACAAAGATAAATTAAAGGTATTATTATCAAGAAAGATGTTTATCATTTATCATCACGTGACCATAATATGTGACGTTGTTGCTATATATCTACTAACATTATAAAGCTGAAGAGTTTTTTTAGTTTAAAAGCGCTAATTCTCAGGAACTACTGGACTGGACTGGATAAAAAAAAATGTTTTGGATAGCTTATTTATATAGAGAAAGGCTTCAGCCGCTTGATTGTGCGTGACACGCCAGTACATGACAAAAAATTACATTAAAAAAAACTATTAATTCAAAAAAAATGCACGCACTCAAGCGCTTAGGCTAGTACATCACGCTGCGATGGGAGGGGAAGGAGCAAACCAAAAAGCGTGATAAAAGTCGCGGGGGAGCGCTTGTACATATTATAAAGCTGAAGAGTTTGTTTGTTTGAACGCGCTAATCTCAGGAACTGCTGGCGCGAATTGAAAAAAACATTTATTGTAACACAAAAGCTTTTTGTGTTGGATAGCTTCTTTATCGAGCAAGGCTATATAAAGCCACGAGAGCGAAGGTAGCAAATTCAAAACGCGTGGACGCTGTCGCGTTAGTTTTGAAATAAACTTTAATAAACCACTTTCATCGAATCTCGGGATATACGTACCCTGCTGTGCAGTGAGCAGCAGAAATCACCCAGTTCTTGCCGACGAGCGAACCACCGCAATTGAATGCGAGCCCGTTAGGGTTTACCATTCGCAAGAAGACGTGGTAGGGATACTGTCCAGGGTATGCCTCCCAACCGGACACGATCCGTGAGTCTGAAGATCGATAAAATATGATTTAAAAGTTAAATGGAGACCTTTTGAATTGTTACCTTAGATATGAGAAGTGCCTTTGTGAAATTAATGTGAAAATGCAGTCGAATTGAATATCGGCGAGACGTTTATCTAAATCAAAGGGTCAAATTAGTAGAGTATAAAAAAGGTTATGTATGCAAAGAGATTTTACCTCGCATATGGATATATAAAGATTAAAATTTATAAAGAGTATTCACTTACCGCCACTCCCCCGAACATTTTCCACAAAATCTGTTTTTTTATATTCAGGGGCGTCTGGCCGGGATAGAACCTGTAAAGATAATTAATTTAATTACTTGTTAATTTATCGCGTAAATACGGGGCGGGGCGTCTCTCATAAAAACTTTAATACATATAAGTAAACTTCCATGACTTAGGTACAAATGTTAGTGCTCATCAAACACTTGCGGGATTCGAACCCGCGACGGCCGGCGTAATAGACACGAGCGTTACACCAAACGCGTCATCAAAATAAAAACAATAGTGAAAATTTAAGAATTATTTAATAAAAATGTGATTTTAATTACCTGACCAGCAGCTACAGCGACTACAAACACAACTGGCCACAACATCTTTGCCACAGATTATTACCGCTCAGAGCTTTTATATCTTCACCGAGATAAACATCAAATGGCAGCTGAAAAATCACAATAATTACACTAATACGCTGATAACACGTTGATTGAATTTGCCGAAACCTAACGTCATAGCAATGTTTATCTCTGAATCTGATAAAAATATTCGTTAACTGTATTTAAACATAATTACAAAGAGAGAAAAGCCACATTTTCAATATACCTACCTCATTGTGGGAAATAAATAAATATTGGACACCGATCACATACATGCACTGATCCCAAAGTAAGAAGCTAATGCTCTTGTGTTATGGAAAACAAAAACAATACCACAACACCCAGACCCGAGACCGACACAATGTAGAAAGTTCATATTAACAATTTCCGGGTCGGGTCTACATTGACCAGGCCGGGAACCGATCTCGGAGCGGCAACGCCTTGAAACCCAGCATGTTTAGCCACTACACCGTGCTCTATTCCGATTCTTTCTGACCATTTGCAATGTTATGTAAATAACAATGCTATATTATTTATCATTTTAACTATGCCATGTTAATAAAATTATGTGCTAACAGTTTACCGAAAGTGTCATATTAGTTTTTTTACGTAGACTATAATAATATGTACGTAAGTTTTGATGAAACTTACACTGACCCTGTAACCCGACTTGAAACATACTGGACTGAAATTTTAGATGCAGTTTTGATATTTTCGAAAACAAAAATAAGGTATGTTTATTTGAGTAATGTATTTAAAGAAATTTCCATTCGGGTAACATTTACATTTTTCATACTAACTTATCCATTGCGCGTTTCATAAGTTTGCAACGGTATTATTTTATAATACCTGAATATGTTGTCATTAGCTAAGAATTAAAATGTAATACATGTCACATTGCGAAAGCCTGCAAGTTTATGTGATTCAAATCAAATCAAATCAAAAAATCAAAAAATATTTATTCAATTTAGGACACAATATGCCACTTATGAACGTCAAATGTACAGTGAAAAATAAAATAAAAATAATTGTGCCCTGACGGGGCCGAATCATGTCTCCTTATCTTTTGGGCCCTACCAGCGCTTCGAGACAGAACACAGACAATTAGGCAAGTGCTGAGAAGAAACGCCGGAACAAACTCAGTCACCACTAGCTGCCGTAAAATCAAAATCATCAAAGGTAAGTACATCAGTCGGTGCAGGCTGGACAGACCACACATTCGTGTCGTTCAGATAGTCTTGAACCTTATAATAGCCTTTAGACATAAGCGTGTTTTTAACGTGTTTCTTAAATTTATCAACCGGCAATTCGACAAGATTGTGTGGTATATTATTAAAGAATTTTATACAATTTCCCATGAACGAATTACTAGTTTTAACTAATCTGAAGTTAGGAACGACAAGCTTGTGTTTATTTCTTGTGTTATATGAGTGAATGTCGCTCTTCTTCATGAAATAATCTAAATTTTTACGGACGTACATTATATTGTCAAAAATGTATTGAGAAGCCACAGTTAATATGTTGATTTTCTTAAAGACCTCTCTCAGGGAGTCACGAGGACTAAGTTTATAAATAGCACGAATGGCTCTTTTCTGCAAAATAAATATGGTATCAATGTCTGCAGCAGAACCCCACAAGAGAAGACCGTAAGACATAATACTGTGGAAGTAACTAAAATACACAAGCCTCGCCGTTTCAACATCAGTCAGATACCTTATTTTTCTAACTGCAAAGGCAGCCGAGCTTAGCCTCCTAGCTAGGGCTTCAATATGAGGTCCCCACTGTAATTTTGAGTCAAGTGTAATGCCCAGAAATACAGTGGAGTCTATTAAAACTAGATTATTACCATTTAGTACAATATTTGGTGTAAGTTGCTTTACATTAGGCAAAGTGAATTTTACACATTTAGTTTTACTAGCATTCAGCAACAAGTTATTGGTGGTGAACCAATTCAATACTTTGGAGAGAGTATTGTTTACTTCGTCAAAATTTTCTTCATGTCTTTTCATTTTAAAAATCAAAGAAGTATCATCAGCAAACAGAACTATCTCACAAAGATTTGTGGAATAAAATGGCAGGTCGTTTACATATATCAGAAAAAGTAAAGGCCCCAATATTGAGCCCTGGGGGACCCCCATTTGAAGAGGGGCTCCGGAAGAGTAGGTACCATTTATGTTAACTGATTGTATTCTACCTGATAAGTACGAACTTTACGATTATTATCAATGTAGTAGGAGCAGTACATTTTGCATGTAATCGTCATATTTTTTCGGTAAAATTTCCATTTAAAGCACTATCAGGGCATTAATCAGAGACATATCGTGATTGTTAAAATATAGCCTTTGTCTATTTTGAATTATCAATGATATCACTGAGGTGGACATAACCAGATCAAATTGATCTGATCAATACAAGATCGTTGATATTTTAGCATTTGGATAATTAAAATTCGAATTGAAAAATATGTATTTTTTTTCATCTGATTTTAAAAGGCTCATACCTAGAAATAAATCAACAGTATTTGCATATGGCTACTGGCAGACATTGACTGACGTATAGTCAGCCCCAAAATCATCCATACTAAGATGACTAATGTCATTTCAATAGCGAGCTTTTTTTCATTTAAGAATACATTTCTTTTTTATTTGGCTATATTGAGAATCTGCTAAAAATAAGCCGAAACTAAAGATATCGTCAAAAAAGTTCTAATGCACACCATGTTTTCAAGATGGCGGCGCGAGCGTCTGAGATACGAGGAGCAAAATTGAAATTCGAAAAGAGCACATCAAAATATATAAAATAGCTCATTTTCACTCCTGGAGAACATTTGTGACCAAACTACCAATTTATTGGGTTATACGAGGTTAAAAAATAAAAGGCATATAAATTGTCTATACATTTATAAAACACTCAGTGCACAGTGCGCAGCGTCAAGCTCAACGCTGACGTATCACATTTACGCTTCACAGTCGACAGCACAGATCTATGAATCTAGATTGAGACACGACCGAATCAGCGAAATTAAAAATTTCCCGCTTCGATTGTTTTTTTTTAATTCGCGATAATGTCAGCTTTGCTTCTCATGCCAAGGCAGCAGAAAACTGTCAAAAGATATGGTAACTATGCTATAATGTAGATCTATGCTGTCATGTCAGGCCGCTGTTATTGAGTACCTATACAAAAACTTTAAAGTCGTGCTAAATACAGATCATATTCGAAACACCTAGATTTTACATTAAAACAATTCTAAGAAGCATTCGTCGCTTAATTATGTACAGTCATTGAAATAAATTAATACACATTGCCCCCAGCGGCCCGACAAGTGAACTATAATAACTTACATTACGACACTGGTAACGCTCTAGTACTTATTGTACACTCACCATACACTATAATATACAGAGTGGCCCAAACAGTGATGTCCAATATTTTTTTTTGGTTGCCTTACATCCAGGGCCGAATTTTTGTAGATTTCGAGATATTATTTATTTCGCAAATTTGGAGAATTTTCTACCAAATTATACCACAACTTTTTATGGTGTTATGTCGTTTTTTTATTTCAGTATAATATAAATATAAATTAAATTTATAACCTAGCCAGCTAATACTAACAAAGTTAAAAATACAATGAATGAAAAAGCCTCGAAAACTTTAAAAATTTGGCTATCATAAATAAAGTATTTTTGGAAAGCCCTGGATATAAAGAATCCAAAAAAATAATGTCACTGTTTGAGCCACCCTGTATAACAAATACATTTAATTTGAACCAACAACGACCAGAATACAAAAATATTGGTTAATAAATGAATAAAATATTATCTAAAGATACGCTGACGCTTTTATGTAACGTGGAAATTTGGAAGAACTGCAGTGAGATTAAATCCGAAGCACTAACTGGTTATAACAATTAATATAAATATGTCTAAATATAAGAAGAGGTAACAATAAACAAGTAGAGCGTACATTAAATGACGGCTTTGAATAATATAGTCATATAATTTTTCTTTATTGTCTTTGAGACGTCATTATAAAATTTATAGTTCAGCCTCAAAATGCATCATACATATTGATCGATGTATTATTTGTGACTGACTTTACTTGCATAAACAAATAATGAAATATATAAAAAAAAATGTTTATTTTATTACAAACCGCTTAGTTTAGTACGGAAATATCAAGAAAATTTAATGTAATTACTAAGCCAATAATGAAAATTATTTGCGGATTGAAGACATCAAAGCCGGAATAAATAGGAGCATTAAGAATTTCAATATTCCTCCTTTCAGGTTTTGCGAAGTAGGGTAAATTGATCAATAGACATTTTGAAATTGTTGGTAATTTTTTGACAATATAATAATGTTGAACAAAGCAAATTTTGCAGTGGTTCTTATGAACTTGACCAACCGAAAACTTGTATGACGAAGTCATTAACATATTATTATCACTTCATGATAATGTCTTAAGATAACAGTAGGAGATAAGATTATGTTCTAGGATTGAATAATTTTGTATTATCAATGAATTTGACAAAATACAACACCCCTTTGACAGAATACAATGTTATCCGTCATCGTGACTGAATTGTTTTTTATTTCAACATAACAAAATTAAATGCATTCCTTCTGGGGGATGATTCTGTTGTTAAAAGACAACAACTTTTTGTATGGGACCAACATCGAAATCCCATTTTTTTACTTCTTTATACAAACTAGCTGATCGGCACATTAGTATGAGAAAGTGTTTTTTTTTTCGAGATAACGATTTTGGTCCCATACAAAAAGTTGTTGTATTTGAGCAACAGATTTAGGCCCAGAAAGGAATGCAGTTGATTTTGATAGACCCTATATATTTACCACAAGCCTAAGGAATTACGTTCTGCTCCCCGGGAGAACCACTTTTAATGTAAAATAGCATTAGTTACTCAAATATCTATAAAATTCTAGTCCTATTTAGAAATAAAATCTACGTCTGCCATATGCTGTAATTAAAAGTTGAAATATCAGATTCTATAACAATTATACATTGAATAATGTTAGAATTGTTATAGAAATATTTGATGCTACATATTTGATTATTCTAGCACAGTAATTTAAAAAAAATATAGGTTATTGCTAGCACTTATGACACGTCCCAAAATCGGCCATACCACAGCTTCGGGACAATTGTGGGCTAGTGCTGAGAAGAAGGTGCACAATATACTAATAATAATACGTATATTATCGTGGTGGTTTCGCTGAAAGGATACTCCGCAGCGCATCTAATTTCAATAACTAAATACGACGTACCTAAAAAATATTTTTTTAAGGAGTTCTAGAATGTTATAAACATTTCATATTTTTTGAGTACGTTGTACCAGTTAATCAAAAGTGGTTTCACCGGAGAGCACTTCGTAAGAAATTGTATACTTTATGCTACTACCGTCATATCTAACAGCTATCAACAACCTATTGTGCCATTCTAAGTTAATTTAACAGTGACTTGATTGTAAGCTCATTACGTTACCTCAAAAACTACAAGTATAAATAAGGCGAGGAGACAAAACATTATAACAAAAGCATCGGAAATCTTAACTAACGTTAAAAATAGAGTAATGAAAAAAAAACAAAGAATTAAATGCGAAACTCAAATGCCACAATTAAATAAAAAAAATGGAAAGTATTCGAAAATAATACTTCAGTACGGTTACCATGAGTTGACGGTGGTTTTACTCGTTAGCGCATTTTTTTAGTTTAGCCAGTGACCGCTAGCGGCGCTGTGCAATTTTCCATAGACTGCTTTACGTAGTCGCTAGCGAAAGAAACCGTCTTAAACAAATGGTAATAGTACTGAATGATGAATAGAGGCAATTGTTATGACGATACATACTAAGAAAAATTAATTAGTTCAGCAGAACCTAAAACGTTTAGAATAAACTTAAAAATATATAAGGCTAAACATTGCAATATGTGAAAATGCACATTCAGTTCGAATATTTTTTTTTTGTTACAATTGTGTCACACCTAAACAGATATAATTAGATAAACACCAACACTATTTAAAAAATAGTTTTCCATTTAATCAACGTACGCTATGGAAGATAGGAAGGTATGAGTTTTCAAATGGAAGTCTGATAGCGAATATAATAAGAATAAATAAAAAAATATGCGCCAAACAACACACTAACTGTCGTGGTTTGGGAGTAAGGAATTTTCTTCCTTGTGTTCCGGATACCAGACAACGATTATGACGGGGGCGTCTCTCATAATATATAAATATAATGATTTAGGTACAAATGTTAGTAATCAATAAAAATATAGATACAGAAATACATAAATAAAATAGCCTCTTAATGTTACGAAGATGATAATTTCGCAATGTATTTAGAGATTCAAAACACAAGAGTGGTTTATCTAGTGACAAAAAGTGGAGTTACGTGATTTTTACAAAAAAATATCGTTAAATATAATCTCTATGAGTAAATGGAGACAGAACACATATTCAGCGATACCCTTTCATTTTGGTAAAATCTCTTTTTCTCACATTATGTGAATAAAATTAAGTTTTTAAAATACGAATAGTAAGTAGTTATGTTGTACCGAAGTAATATTTGATAGCTTATACAGAGTGTGACTTGTAATAGGAACAAAGATTTAATATATGGACCCCGTAGACCCTCACGGACCAAAAAGCCGCCGGAGGTCGCTAAACAAAAGCATAACAAAAGACTGTAGAATCTACAGTAGACTGTAGAATCTACAGTCTTTTGTCATGCTTATAATTGTCTACAGTGTAGATAAACACATCCGTGAGGAATTGAGTAACCAGTAATCAAATTTAAAAGGTTTTTCAGATTATAATTACAACGAGTTAGCATTTTTTATATACCTCTACAATATACATTGATTGGGGATTATAATTTTGGGTCACTATATCACTGACTCTGTATACTAATTGTTCAAATAGTTTCCTATTACAGGCCACAAGGTGTATCGGTAGCAAGAAGAATGTATAAGAAATGCATATCGTTAAATCAAATGCAATATCTAGTAAAAAGAATGTTTTTGTGTGCAACTGCTAACTAGTTGAATAAAATAGTAATAGGGTATTTGCCTATTCTTCGAATAATGTTAAAACTTAATTATTAATCAATTCTAAGCTGAAAAAAATACTTGCTTAAAGAGCACACAATTACAGCGTCACAACGATAAAACACAAACATCAAAATCGAAACGATGGGTGTTCCGAAACACCCACTGTCATCACGAGGTCACTTTATCATTGACGTTCGCTGTATCAAAATAAAATAGATTGAAAACAATTATTTTTAATGAAAATATCATAAATATACATTTTTTTAGAACCAAAAATGTTAAATATATTTCGTGGCAATTAATTATATCCGAAACATCTTTCCTTTTTATTACTACAGGCAAATTCCCTATTATTACGAATACGATCGAACATTATTCCATAACCTCATATTTATGTTTTAGGATATCACCGTAACGCAAAAAGACGGTCATGTCTCTATTGTCACACTTATTTAAAGTTAAAAAGATATTGGTTGAATATTAAATATTGGACACCAATCAAATACATTGCTCTGATCCCAAAGTAAGTAGCTAATGCACGTGTGTTATGGAAATCAGGCACAGCGGTGGTACCACAACACACCCGAGACAATATAGAAATTTCCGGGGATCGAACCCGGGACCTCGGAGCGGCGACGCGAGGTCGATAAAAAGTTGTCACGAGGTTAGCTAATAGCTATGTTTTTTTTGCAATCTACGTTTTTTTTTCATCTGAACGTTTGTGCGGTATTCGAGCATAAATAACATTTACCTTTTGCATATACATTTACCACCACAAAACAAATCATTGACCTTATTGAAAGTGCACTCAAACTTGTATTTTTAGAGTTAACAATGTAATATTTTCAAAAATAAAAAATACTTTTGTACTGGTGTACGCGCTGTTGACTGTATACTATCTTTATGTATTTGTAAAGAAGACTAATAAAAAGGAAGTTTGGGGCATTGTGCGTCATAAATATAAAATTATCTATAACAATATGAATGTTTGGCATGTAAGTTTCTTTCGCATATGACGCATTATAAACTAAGTAGCAGTAGTCAAGTTAACAAAAAATATGGTATACTTTTCTCACTTGCATACAGTAACCACACACACACACACACACACACTCACTATTAGACTAGTCAAGTTAAGAAAAAAACATCGCTATTGGCTTTAATTGCGACGCAGCCGATCAGAGTGACGTGCCTTCTTATTACGGGATAACTGATTGGTTGCTAGCGATGACGTCACAGTTATTCACACGGACAGACTATAAAAGTCAAAAGATCTGTTTCAAATCGTAACGCGGTTCAATAGTTTCTTATTGAATTATAAATAGTCACTGCCGTGTCCTAGACAGTCCAATAGTTAAGCTATCATTAAAAACATATAAGAGTTGACAATCATCGATATATCACACATACTTGATAAAATACAGCCAAAGAAATTGAGTAAAATCCCAAACATCAAAAAGCGTGAAACGTTTAGGCCGTTAAGGCAATAAGTTATAATAATAATATTAAAAACGCACAAACTCATATTCGATGACATTCTAAAGAGATACGGTTAGTCGATCCTTGCCATTCAGAACATTATTTCGATATTAATAGAGTCCTGGATCGATAAATTGTAGACATTATAAAGTGTCATCAAGAGCTGTCAAAACAGTAACTAAACTCAGCGTGTTATCAACTGAGTCGTGTATGTGTCATGTATTTCTCGCTCGCACTTACCAGTAAAGCGGCGCGCTGCGTATTCCCATCTCTATTGACACGATAACCTCACGACTCAGTTGGTAACGCGCCGAGTACGTCTTCACTTACCGAGTGTGTCAAGTAAAGCCAATATCAGAGTGATCCCGGTTCGCAGAACCTTATAAAACGTTAAAAATAACGGGTATCGATCGTCATCGCAACTCTTAACTAGGCCAAAGCTCCTCTCCAACAATGAAAACATTACATTTAATCACTAGCATATTCATAAATAGATCTTTACTATAAAATGCACTTGAAAAAAGCAACTGTGCAGTGAACTGTGGCTGAGTGGCATATGCATACGCCCGGATGGCGTGGGACACAGGGTTCGTTTCCTCACGGTTACTTTTTTCAAGTGCATTTTATATTTTAGTTTGTATAGTGACAAAACACTATAAAAACAAAAATATAATAACAGATCTTCACTACTCATCCGTTTGTCTACATTTGTGATGCGAGGACATTATCTAGCGACACTCATATGTTATAGGAGTAATTTGTTTACTAATTAATTACACAGTCCAATGCTATCCCTATGGTGTTATTTCAAACCATTCAAAATTATGGTTTAGAATGTCTTTGACACTCACAGTGTCATATTAATTATTCATAAAGATGAAATAAGAAACCAAAAATTTGCGCCAACTGACTTTGACGGCGGACTTTGGCCCGGTCAGCCAAGAGGTTGCTGGTTCAAGTCCCACCCGTGCGCAAATTTTTGTTTTCTTATTTCATGTTTATGAACATTCAAATAGATTTTCAAATCGTTTAGTTATATCCTGATATCTACTTTAATAGTAAAAGCTGTTTTGAACCTTGTATTTACTTTTGTAGATCATTTACACTGACTAAATTCACTATGCTATAGGATTTTGTAATTTAACTCAGGTTAAAATGGTTAATGGTAAACGCTATAATATCATACATACTACACAAATATAACTGTCATTAGTTTATCAAAATGGCGTCACATACATTCACAGTGGCTGTTGGAGATTTAAATGTCGAAAGGTTGTTTCTAGTTGTTGCCAAATTGTTAAACGTATGTCAGTTGATCATGATTAGTATTTTTATTGACAGTGTTGCCAACTTATTCTCCGTAAGTCAGTGGAAAGTTAACTTTATTCTACTGCTATACAGTTTTTTTTCGCAAATTATAATAAAAAATTGGCCGTGTACAAACGCGTTATATTTAGCACTTGGTAATCTAACATTGACGCCGTTATGAATAAACGGAAAGATTAGTTGTTTTGCCACTTATACCATGGCTTTTTGTAGTTTGACTGCGTTTAAACTCCCCTGTTTATTTTTTTATGAGCTAAACGTGGAAATTGTATTTAATTTTAATAACTGGACAGCTATATTGGGCTTTATACACTATGATTTTATGAAACGATACAACGCTTTTAGCTTCGATACGATCGAGAATCCTCTACAAGCGCTGCTAAAATACAAATGAGAGTTTTTTATAACCGCAAAAAGATGTTTATTGGGACTGAGCGCAACGACTGCATCACAAACTATTGGCGGACGTTGAAATGACAAATGGCTGGCTGTCATTACAAAAAGTAATTAAACCAAAGTTATTTCAGTAAAATATTGAAGTATTTCATTTATTCTTTTGAATGGGGATAGTTTATAATGTCGATTTTCGCATATTAATAAAATGAAATTCACGAAGACGTTAATTTTAACTGAAATTGCTAGAGAAATGGTGAGAGATCTCAAAAGTTCTCCAACGATGTCTTTTTTTGGCCACTGCGAGCGCTGTCATTAATTAGTAGAATCGACGCACACAATGAATAGAAAACCCGTAATTAATCACAGAAACAAGAAAATAAACTGGCAACACCGTTACAAACTAGTTAAACCATAGTAAGAACCATAAATAATCGCAGCAACCGCAGTTACACTACCCTGCCTCGGAGACTAGAGTGCCGTGACGCCGCGCCGCCCGCGCAGTTGTATTCTGTGCAATAAAGAATAAGATTCAAAATTGAATGTCCATATTTATATTTCATTTGATCAATTGTTATCTCGGTCGATAACGAACGGTTTGGACCTGACGTACTAAAAGCGAAGAGCGTTTCGTTTTGTTTCGAAATTTATGTGGTAAGAAGGGTCGCTAAAGTTGCATCGTCAAACTTCAATCAAAACCTTTTTGCGAGGAGTTAGTTCTCGTTGAACAAAAATGAACCTTATTATCAGAAGGGGATGGCTCCCTTTCCGGCCTACTATTTTATTTTCTAACATTTTCGATCAAAATTTTTTTTTAAAAAACTTCCATGATAGCAGGTCATAATTCGATTACTTGATATTTAGCTTGGTTTAAGTATTTTCGATTATTAATGTAATCCATAGATTATGGGGGTCTCAGCTACGTCTAATATCCTAAAATACGTGTGACGCTAAGGTCTTCAAAATAAACGGATTTATTTTGCTTGCCGTATTTTTGGCAACATCAGTAAAATAGAATAGTTTAAAAAACTAAAAAACACGTTTTTTTATTTTTTTGTATCCCATTCAGCAAACCTTTTCATTTAATACACATATCATGGGGGTGCATTTCAAATACGCTGCGTCTTCGTTCGAAGGGTCTCCAATCTAGAACTTTTCTGCCCCAACGGCCATCAGTTCTTCGCTAAACTGACATGACAGTAAAACATTCGACATGTTTGCACGCGTTTGCATCAAACATTGCCGAGCAGGTAGAGTGAAAGGGTGAGTCACCTGCGGCTAGCGGCGGATTGACATGACAGTAAAACATTCGACATGTTTTCACGCGTGTAATCGAACATTGCCGAGCAGGTAGCGTGAAAGGGTCAGTCACCTGCGGCTAGTGGCGGAGTGACATGACAGGAAAGGGTCAGTCACCTGCGGCTAGTGGCGGAGTGACATGACAGGAAAGGGTCAGTCACCTGCGGCTAGTGGCGGAGTGACATGACAGGAAAGGGTCGGTCACCTGTGGCTAGTGGCGGAGTGACATGACAGGAAAGGGTCGGTCACCTGCGGCTAGTGGCGGAGTGACATGACAGGAAAGGGTCGGTCACCTGCGGCTAGTGGCGGAGTGACATGACAGGAAAGGGTCGGTCACCTGCGGCTAGTGGCGGAGTGACATGACAGGAAAGGGTCGGTCACCTGCGGCTAGTGGCGGAGTGACATGACAGGAAAGGGTCGGTCACCTGCGGCTAGTGGCGGAGTGACATGACAGGAAAGGGTCGGTCACCTGCGGCTAGTGGCGGAGTGACATGACAGGAAAGGGTCGGTCACCTGCGGCTAGTGGCGGAGTGACATGACAGGAAAGGGTCGGTCACCTGCGGCTAGTGGCGGAGTGACATGACAGGAAAGGGTCGGTCACCTGCGGCTAGTGGCGGAGTGACATGACAGGAAAGGGTCGGTCACCTGCGGCTAGTGGCGGAGTGACATGACAGGAAAGGGTCGGTCACCTGCGGCTAGTGGCGGAGTGACATGACAGGAAAGGGTCGGTCACCTGCGGCTAGTGGCGGAGTGACATGACAGGAAAGGGTCGGTCACCTGCGGCTAGTGGCGGAGTGACATGACAGGAAAGGGTCGGTCACCTGCGGCTAGTGGCGGAGTGACATGACAGGAAAGGGTCGGTCACCTGCGGCTAGTGGCGGAGTGAGACATGACAGGAAAGGGTCGGTCACCTGCGGCTAGTGGCGGAGTGACATGACAGGAAAGGGTCGGTCACCTGCGGCTAGTGGCGGAGTGACATGACAGGAAAGGGTCGGTCACCTGCGGCTAGTGGCGGAGTGACATGACAGGAAAGGGTCGGTCACCTGCGGCTAGTGGCGGAGTGAAATGACAGGAAAGGGTCGGTCACCTGCGGCTAGTGGCGGAGTGACATGACAGGAAAGGGTCGGTCACCTGCGGCTAGTGGCGGAGTGACATGACAGGAAAGGGTCGGTCACCTGCGGCTAGTGGCGGAGTGACATGACAGGAAAGGGTCGGTCACCTGCGGCTAGTGGCGGAGTGAGACATGACAGGAAAAGGTCGGTCACCTGCGGCTAGTGGCGGAGTGACATGACAGGAAAGGGTCGGTCACCTGCGGCTAGTGGCGGAGTGACATGACAGGAAAGGGTCGGTCACCTGCGGCTAGTGGCGGAGTGACATGACAGGAAAGGGTCGGTCACCTGCGGCTAGTGGCGGAGTGACATGACAGGAAAGGGTCGGTCACCTGCGGCTAGTGGCGGAGTGACATGACAGGAAAGGGTCGGTCACCTGCGGCTAGTGGCGGAGTGACATGACAGGAAAGGGTCGGTCACCTGCGGCTAGTGGCGGAGTGACATGACAGGAAAGGGTCGGTCACCTGCGGCTAGTGGCGGAGTGACATGACAGGAAAGGGTCGGTCACCTGCGGCTAGTGGCGGAGTGACATGACAGGAAAGGGTCGGTCACCTGCGGCTAGTGGCGGAGTGACATGACAGGAAAGGGTCGGTCACCTGCGGCTAGTGGCGGAGTGACATGACAGGAAAGGGTCGGTCACCTGCGGCTAGTGGCGGAGTGACATGACAGGAAAGGGTCGGTCACCTGCGGCTAGTGGCGGAGTGACATGACAGGAAAGGGTCGGTCACCTGCGGCTAGTGGCGGAGTGACATGACAGGAAAGGGTCGGTCACCTGCGGCTAGTGGCGGAGTGACATGACAGGAAAGGGTCGGTCACCTGCGGCTAGTGGCGGAGTGACATGACAGGAAAGGGTCGGTCACCTGCGGCTAGTGGCGGAGTGACATGACAGGAAAGGGTCGGTCACCTGCGGCTAGTGGCGGAGTGACATGACAGGAAAGGGTCGGTCACCTGCGGCTAGTGGCGGAGTGACATGACAGGAAAGGGTCGGTCACCTGCGGCTAGTGGCGGAGTGACATGACAGGAAAGGGTCGGTCACCTGCGGCTAGTGGCGGAGTGACATGACAGGAAAGGGTCGGTCACCTGCGGCTAGTGGCGGAGTGACATGACAGGAAAGGGTCGGTCACCTGCGGCTAGTGGCGGAGTGACATGACAGGAAAGGGTCGGTCACCTGCGGCTAGTGGCGGAGTGACATGACAGGAAAGGGTCGGTCACCTGCGGCTAGTGGCGGAGTGACATGACAGGAAAGGGTCGGTCACCTGCGGCTAGTGGCGGAGTGACATGACAGGAAAGGGTCGGTCACCTGCGGCTAGTGGCGGAGTGACATGACAGGAAAGGGTCGGTCACCTGCGGCTAGTGGCGGAGTGACATGACAGGAAAGGGTCGGTCACCTGCGGCTAGTGGCGGAGTGACATGACAGGAAAGGGTCGGTCACCTGCGGCTAGTGGCGGAGTGACATGACAGGAAAGGGTCGGTCACCTGCGGCTAGTGGCGGAGTGACATGACAGGAAAGGGTCGGTCACCTGCGGCTAGTGGCGGAGTGACATGACAGGAAAGGGTCGGTCACCTGCGGCTAGTGGCGGAGTGACATGACAGGAAAGGGTCGGTCACCTGCGGCTAGTGGCGGAGTGACATGACAGGAAAGGGTCGGTCACCTGCGGCTAGTGGCGGAGTGACATGACAGGAAAGGGTCGGTCACCTGCGGCTAGTGGCGGAGTGACATGACAGGAAAGGGTCGGTCACCTGCGGCTAGTGGCGGAGTGACATGACAGGAAAGGGTCGGTCACCTGCGGCTAGTGGCGGAGTGACATGACAGGAAAGGGTCGGTCACCTGCGGCTAGTGGCGGAGTGACATGACAGGAAAGGGTCGGTCACCTGCGGCTAGTGGCGGAGTGACATGACAGGAAAGGGTCGGTCACCTGCGGCTAGTGGCGGAGTGACATGACAGGAAAGGGTCGGTCACCTGCGGCTAGTGGCGGAGTGACATGACAGGAAAGGGTCGGTCACCTGCGGCTAGTGGCGGAGTGACATGACAGGAAAGGGTCGGTCACCTGCGGCTAGTGGCGGAGTGACATGACAGGAAAGGGTCGGTCACCTGCGGCTAGTGGCGGAGTGACATGACAGGAAAGGGTCGGTCACCTGCGGCTAGTGGCGGAGTGACATGACAGGAAAGGGTCGGTCACCTGCGGCTAGTGGCGGAGTGACATGACAGGAAAGGGTCGGTCACCTGCGGCTAGTGGCGGAGTGACATGACAGGAAAGGGTCGGTCACCTGCGGCTAGTGGCGGAGTGACATGACAGGAAAGGGTCGGTCACCTGCGGCTAGTGGCGGAGTGACATGACAGGAAAGGGTCGGTCACCTGCGGCTAGTGGCGGAGTGACATGACAGGAAAGGGTCGGTCACCTGCGGCTAGTGGCGGAGTGACATGACAGGAAAGGGTCGGTCACCTGCGGCTAGCGGCGGCGGCGCGCGCGGCGGCATCAGCTGCGGCGGCGCGCCAGCAGCATGTTGGCGGCGCCGGCCGACATCAGGTAGAACCAGTACAGCTGCGGCAGCAGCAGGATGCAGATGGACACCTTGCAGCCCGTCGGGAGGGATGCTATGGCCTGCCAATTGAAAACGATCACTTACGAATTGCGGTAGTGGTCAAAATGAAAATAATAGTACATTATGATACAAGTGTGCTAAGTTGACCATTATAGACAAGGTGATATTGTGTGCGCACGAGCGAAAGCGAGTGCGCCATAAGAAAGCCGCGTATATTGTGGTCACAGGCACACGTGTTTCATACGACGTTTTTCAACACACTTGCCATTAATCCAAACTTCGTCACACCACAGACGACAACTATTTACGAAAAATGGCGCGTTGTTTTTTTTCTTGCCGCGAAACCGATGCGCGCGCAAGGCTAAGGCGCGAACTATATTGGCCAACAGCCAAGATTAAAAATGTAATAATTCGTTATTTAAAAAACAAATTACATCAAATTTTAAGTGAATTTGAGTTAATTTAGTAACAAAGATAGATTTACCACTGTTATTTTTCGCATAAATACTGTTTGTTGCTAAAATAAAAGTTACAACCCGGCTAAATTATATCGCTTCATCTTCTTACTTACTACTTAATACTAGGGTACAAATGTAAATTGGTCGGGTTAATAAACTAAAGGCACTAGTGCTATAATATACTGAAAAAGCACACGTGTTTAATATCTATGATTAAGTGCCAAAAATCGGTGCAATAAAAAGGACATTTTGAGCAAGTGTGTTGAAAAATATATAAATATACGCCAGACTATAAACCAATTGTATGGTTTCAAAGTAGGGAGTGTACTTTCTTGTGTTACTGAGTACCAGACGACTATTATAACGGGGGCGTCTACCACATATACTTAAAAACGTATGAAACCCATAACTTAGATACAAATTATTATTATTTATTAATTCAATAGAACAAATAGAAATTATATAAATTGCACTTGTAAAAAGCAACTTTGGCTGTGACAGACGAGGAATCGAACCCCGTGTCTTACGCTCTCCGGGCGTATGCCTATAATACTTGGCCTAGTTGTTGCTTTCGTGACACTCGAGAGTAAAATATTCTAAAAGAGTGATGTCTGAATTTAAGTGGCGCTGCGACGGTAGGGGAAGGAATCTCAGCAAACAATAAACGCTCGAACGCAGACGCGAGAGGGATCACCGATCACCTATAGTTTAAATGCCTTCAGCCTGAAATAGCTTAAGATACTAAAATGAATCATTGTGTATCTATACTAATATAATAAAGCTGAAGAGTTTGTTTGTTTGTTTGTTTGTTTGAACCTGCTAATCTCAGAAACTACTGGCTCGATTTGAAAAAATATTTTAACGTTAGATAGTCCATTTATCGAGGAAGGCTTTAGGCTATAAAACATAAAGATACGACTCATAAGACCACAGCAGCAATGAAAAATGTTGCGAAAACAGGAGAAAGATATTCCTTTTGCGAGCTTCCGCTGCGTACGCTGCGGAAACCGCTCAAGTTACACAAAAATCATGTATGACAGGATTGTTCAGCATTAAAAGTTCTATAATAAAGTCCGCGACAGCATATGTCTATCTTTTATGGTTGACTTACTACAACCTTTTTTATGTTAATAAATTTGTAAAAAAATAATGCATTATTTTAGAGGTGTATTATACACACAGGTATTTATTCTTATCAAAATAAATACATTCATCATCACGAGCATCTCATTTAGAACTAAGTTGCTCTTTATATCATTTGATTTCAATAAATATCTTAGGAGCTATCACAGTTTTAACATAACTCCGCACCAAAATAATGTTCGCAGCTTAAGTACAACGTGCGCTTGCGCTAATTACTATGGTTGCTGGCTTCTTAGTTACAATAAAACTGCGTATGTTTTGCGTTAAAATATCTTTCTATTTTTATTAGAACATTATTTTTGAAGGTGTTTTGTACACATGGGTATTGATTCTTATCAAAATAAATACATTCATCATCACGAGCATTTCATTTTGAACAAAGTTCACATCATTTGATTTCAATAAATATTTTAGAAGCTATCACAGTTTTGAAATAACTCCACATCAAAATAATACTCGCAGCTTAAGTACTTACAACGCGAGCTTGCGCTAAGTATTGTTGGTGGCTTCTCACTTACATTTAAATATGTGTTTTGCGTTGAAATATTTTCCCTATACATACCTATTAGATTAATTTAGTCGGCTCCCTACGGAACGGTTGTCCCGCGCAACTGCTTTTTTTGCGATACTTCAAGTGATTTCAGCGCGTAACACATAGTTTTCCTTTCGCTACTGAGCAGTAAAGGACTTGAGCTCGTTATTTTGATTGCAGATTTTTTCTATTAGGTAGATTCAGTAAATACTTTTGGTTAAAATTCTTTCTTCAGATTTATGCAGGTTAAAGTTTTCTTTTCGCCACTGAGTAGGTTTTAATTTTGAATGCATCTGTTAATTAATAAGTTTAATAGATTTAGTAGGTAATTACTTTTGTTATTCTTTCCTCTGATTGATGCAGGTATAAGTAACTGCGATAGCTCATTTCAGCATGTAATAAAAGTTTTTCTTGACTTAGTAATAAGTACCATTTAAAGTAGGTAGGAGGTAGGTATTAAATCTAAATGTGCATTTATAATTTGATTTTGTAGTAGGTAATTTGATTTGATATTGTTCTTCTTATTCTCTGTAAAGTGATTGATTACATTAGGTTAATGCTTAATTAATAGGTTGGTTGACTTAATTTATATTTACCAACATTAAATGCAAAATTGGATTTCATTGTAATTGGGTATTGTTTTGTTGTAGCTCTACAAAGCTTTGACGTTTTGGTCATTTTTTATGACAAAATTGTTAAGTTTTGTTTATCTTCTCACCATGTTTAAATTACCTACCAAATTATAATTTTTTATAAAAAAATACCTACTGAATTAAAGTAGAATGCCTAGAAAAAGGACTCAGCTTTCTCGGCAGTCTGCCACGTCTACAACGTCCATCCGTCTCAAATTGAATGCTATTATTTGAGAATATTGCTGCAACATACTCGCGGTATATTTTATTTGTAAAATAATTAGCCTAAATAATTAAAAAATCTACCCAAAGTCACTATTATACGCGGACGAAGTCGCGGGCACAGCTAGTCATATATATGACTCATCGCGAAATACAGCCGCGTGATACATGCTCCTTGCCTGTATCACGCGGCTGTACATCAGGCACACAAATGGCAAGTTCAACCGAAAGCACACGAAGAATGTGATTAAAATCAACACTCAATTGATGTCATATAGCTTGGAGGCCTTCAGTCAGGCCCAACATGTATCATATATGACTCACCGCGAAGTAAGGCAGCTGTACCACGCGGCTGTACATCAGGCACACGTAGGGCAGGCTCAACACACGGCACACGAAGAACGTGATCAACATCAATACTCCATTAATCACGTATAACTTGGAAGCCTTCAATCGGAGACGGGAGAGGATTCCGCGGAGAGACACGAAGGGGGTGGAAAGTTCCATGAGGTAGCAGAACCCAAAGGTGCAGTCGCCAAAAGCGCCGCGAAAGTACTGGAATTAAAAAAAAACTGTCATAGGTTTCTGTATTGAAGTGACTCAAATCAAAGCTTGGAATTAGAACGTTATTTTTTTACTTTATTATATGCTAGATTCTACAAATAAAATATCACAATGTTGGTTTCTAGTGATTAGCCAGATAGTTAAAGAGGGAACAAAAAACAAATTTATTTTTTATTTAAAAGAAGGATTATCAATATTTCAAATAATTTAGTTTGTCCAAAACAAATTTGGTCACGTGATCGTAAACGCACTTATAGCAGTGGATGTGACGTCACACCTTGCACGATGGTGGGCTTTGTTGCTATCATCGACAAATCTTAATTATATTTTGATCTATGTTGGTGACTCTAGGTTGGTGACAGCTAACTCGTAAAGACTTACCACAATGATCAGGAAACCGAAGCCCCCAATGAAGAGATGGTGCATCAGTATCACGGGCTCGTATCGGCAGTACTCGAAGAAGGTCGGCGGGTGCTTCCGTCGCGTCGAGTTGGAGCACCCGTCGCCTGAAGACAGCGTCAAGTTGGACTCTAGGTCGGTGACAGCTAACTTACCAAAATGACCAGGAACCCGACACATCCAATGAAGAGCTGATGCATCAGTTTCACAACTCAATTCAATTATGTAATATTCAGATCAAGCTGAACGTACGATCCATCAAGAGCATATTCAATTTGTCCCGGTTCAGAGCAAAACGCAAGGTGCACCAGCTGAATATCGTCATCATCATCATCATCATCATCATTATCAGCCAAAAGACGTCCACAGCTGAGCAAAGGTCTACGGCTTCCCATAGCGACCGATCACTAGTGGTCTGCATCCAGTTAGATCCTGCGATCATTATAAGGTTGTCTGTCCAACTTGTTGGTGGACGTCCTACGCTGCGTCTTTGGTCGAAGGGTCTCCATTCTAGAACTTTCCTGTCCCAACGGCCATCAGTTCTAATACAAGAATATAGTATGAATATTGAATATGGTAGAGGTCCTTTATGCTGATCATCATCATCGGCATCGGCCGAACTCAAAGGAGGTCGGTGGGTGCTTCCGTCGCGTATCGTTTGAGCATCCATAAGCTGATGACATCGTGAGGTCACCGTTCTTGGACAGCTTCTTCTGCAGTTTAGACACTAGGTTGGGGAAAACACTTACCACAATGACCAGGAAACCGAAGCCCCCGATGAAGCATCAGTATCACGGGCTCGTATCGGCACACTCCATGCAGATGGGCGAATGCTTCCATCGCGTATCGCTTGAGCAGCCGTCGCCTGATGACAGCGTGAGGTCACCATTCTTGGACAGCTTCTTCCACAGTTTAGACACTAGGTTGGTGAAAAAATTTACCAAAATTACCAGGAAACCGAAGTCTCCAATGAAGAGATGGTGCATCAGTATCCCAGGCTCGTATCGGCATACTCCAGAAAGGTGAACGAATGCTTCCGTCGCGTTTCTTTTGAGCATCAGTCGCCTGATGACAGCGTGAGATCACCGTCCTTAGTCATGGAGTTGGATCGTTAGGTTGGTGACAGTCAACCTATAAACACTTACCACAATGACCAGGAAACCGAAGCCCCCAATGAAGAGATGGTACATCCGTATCACGGGCTCGTATCGGCAGTACTCGAAGAAGGTCGGCGGGTGCTTCCGTCGCGTCTCGTTGGAACAACTGTCACCCGATGACAGCGCAGGTTGGACTCTAGGTTGGTGACAGCTAATCTACCCCAATGACCAGGAACCCGACACATCTAATGAAAAGCGGATGCATCAGTATCACAACTCAATTTAATTATGTAATATTCAGATCAAGCTGAACGTACGGTAAATCAAGAGCATATTCGATTAGTCCCGGTTCAGAGCAAAACGCAAGGTGCACCAGCTGAATATGGTAGAGGTGCTTTATGCTGATCATCAGCATCAGCGGTACTTAAAGGACGGTCGGTGGGTGCTTCCGTCGCGTATCGCTTGAGCACATCGCACATAAGCTGATGTCATCATGAGGTCACCGTTCTTGGACAGCTTTTTCTGCTGTTTATACACCAGGTTGGTGAAAACACTTACCACAATGACCAGGAAACCGAAGTCTCCAATGAAGAGATGGTGCATCGTCGCGTTTCCTTTGAGCACCTGTCACCTGATGATAGCGTGAGGTCACCGTCCTTAGTCATCAGTTTGGATCCTTAGGTTGGTGACAGCTAACCTATAAACACTTACCACAATAACCAGGAACCCGACACATCCAATGAAGAGCTGATGCATCAGTATCACAACTCAATTCAATTATGTAATCTTCAGATCAAGCTGAGCGTACGGTCCATCAAGAGCAAATTCGATTTGTCCTGGTTCAGAGCAAAACGCAAGGTGCACCAGCTGAATATGGTAGAGGTGCTTTATGCTGATCATCATCATTTGACATCGGCATTACTCGAGGAAGGTCGGTGTGTGCTTCCGTCGTGTATCGTTTGATCACCCATCAGCTGATAACAGCGTGCGGTCACCGTTCTTGGACAGTTTAGACTATAAGTTGGTGAAAACTTAACTTATAAACACTTACCACAATAACCAGGAAACCGAAGCCCCCAATGAATAGATGGTGCATCAGTTTTACGGGCTCGTATCGGCAGTACTCGAAGAAGGTTGGCGGGTGCTTCCTTCTTGTCTCGTTGGAGCAACTATCGCCCGATGATAGCGTAAGGTCACCGTTCTTGGACAGCTTCTTCTGCAGTTCAGACACTAGGTTGGTGAAAACACTTACCACAATGACCAGAAAACCGAAGCCCCCAATGAAGAGATGGTGCATCAGTATCACGGGCTCGTATCGGCAGTACTCGAAGAAGGTTGGCGGGTGCTTCCGACTCGTCTCCTTGGAGCAACTGTCACCGTCCTTAGGCATGGAGTTGGATCGTTAGGTTGGTGACAGCTAACTCGTAAAGACTTACCACAATGATCAGGAAACCGAAGCCCCCAATGAAGAGATGGTGCATCAGTATCACGGGCTCGTATCGGCAGTACTCGAAGAAGGTCGGCGGGTGCTTCCGTCGCGTCGAGTTGGAGCACCCGTCGCCTGAAGACAGCGTCAAGTTGGACTCTAGGTCGGTGACAGCTAACTTACCAAAATGACCAGGAACCCGACACATCCAATGAAGAGCTGATGCATCAGTTTCACAACTCAATTCAATTATGTAATATTCAGATCAAGCTGAACGTACGGTCCATCAAGAGCATATTCGATTTGTCCCGGTTCAGAGCAAAACGCAAGGTGCACCATCTTAATGTGGTAGAGGTGCTTTATGCTTATCATCATCATTTGGCATCGGCAGTACTCGAGAAAGGTCGGTGGGTGCTAACCTTCGTTTCGTTGGAGCAACTGTCGTCCGATGACAGCGTGCGGTCACCGTTCTTGGACAGCTGCTTACGTAGTTTAGACACTAGTTTGGTAAAAACACTTACTACAATGACCAGGAAACCAAAGCCTCCAACGAAGAGATGGTGCATCAGTATCCCAGGATCGTATCGGCATATTCCAGGAAAGTGGGCGAATGCTTTTGTCGCGTTTCCTTTAAGCACCTGTCGCCTAATGACAGCGTGAGGTCACCATCCTTAGTGACGGAATTGGATCGTTAGGTTGATGACAGCTAACCTATAAAAACTTACCACAATGACCAGGAAACCGAAGCCCCCTCTACGCTGCTTCTTTGGTTGAAGGGTCTCCAATCTAGAACTTTCCTGCCCCAACGGCCATCAGTTCTAATACAAGAATATAGTATGAATATTGCATATGGCAGAGGTGCTTTATGCTGATCATCATCATCGGCATCGGCCGTACTCAAAGGAGGTCGATGGGTGCTTCCGGCGCGTATCGTTTGAGCATCCATAAGCTGATGACATCGTGAGGTCACCGTTCTTTGACGGCTTCTTCTGCAGTTTAGACACTAGGTTGGTGAAAACACTTACCACAATGACCAGGAAACCGAAGCCCCCAATGAAGAGATGGTGCATCAGTATCACGGGCTCGTATCGGCAGTACTCGAAGAAGGTCGGCGGGTGCTTCCGTCTCGTCTCATTGGAACAACTGTCACCCGATGACAGCGTAAGGTCACCATTCTTAGTCATCTTCTTTTGCATTTTGGACTTTAGCTCCGCGCTGTTTAGCATTTGGACGTGCACCTGTAAAATGTTTTCGTAAGCAATGAATCTCTTATATCTTACAATGAATAAAGTCATAGGGAGTGATAGACACCTCGCCTGACCTTCGTCACGATGTAATGGACCTACTTATATTTGTATTTATTTATTAAGATTACCAACAGCTGTTACTTTTTAAATATAATATAATAAAATAATATTTTTTGACACCAATCACATACATTGCTCTGATTCTTAAGTAAGTAGCTAATGCACTTGTGTTATGGAAATCAGACACAACGGTGGTACCACAATTAAAAATAACACTCAGACCCGAGACAATATAGAAAATGTTGATTTCTATATTGACCCGACCGGAAAACGAACCCGGGACATCGGAGCGGCGACGCCTTGAAAACAGCGTGCTTAGCCACTACACCACGGAGGTCGTCAATTATATCTTAGGTATTATAGATAATAATTGAAGTAGCTGCTTAATGTACAGTCAATTTACTTTTCATACTTACTACTATTTCGTTTGAGCCTTCGAGTTCCTATCGGGCGCCACGGAACCGCGGCGCGCCGGCAGCCTAGTGCCTACTAAAATACGTTGAAAGTATTTCATACGAAATACACCCTAATTACGATAAACATTAAGCAAAAGAATCGCGTTAGCAAGAACAACACTTTTAAATGTTGTAAGTATTTATTGTCTTATCTATCGCAATTTTAGACTCGTATTTTATGAGCGTAAGGTTTCATTAACTACACTACTACGGTCAGTTTTGAAGTATTTCGGGGAAGTGTAAGCCGCTCGCTGCTAAGTAAAATACTTTCATGGTCAAAAAGATGAAATAAGAAACCAAAAATTTGCGTACGGGGGGGACTTGAACCAGCAACCTCTTGGCTGACCGGGACAAACGCTCTACCAATTGAGCTACCGTGCTATCAGTCCAACCTTGCAAAATTTGTGGTCTCTTAGGGATACGTTGTTGCGTGACGCTTAGCGCCATCTAGCCGTCTGTTTATGAAACAGTGGGCTTAAGCAACGGCTAGAGGTTGCTGGTTCAAGTCCCGCCCGTGCGCAAATTTTTGGTTTCTTATTTCATCTTTATGAATATAAAATAAAAATATTCTAAACCATTACTTTCTTGGTCTTAGTAGTATTTTGAGTCCATACCTGGTATACATACTTTGAAGCAAATACTAGGTTTTTTTACCTGATATGATGAACACGTTCCACCCCTACTTTGGAAAACCGTAGGGGAGGCCAACTTCACCAGTGGACGTCTTCTATCTGATGATACAATACTACCCCTGCATTATTAGCAAAGTATTTATATCTAAAACTCACCATATACATAGACCATATGTCATAGAAGAAGTACGCGGCACCAAACCACGCGTACGCCTCGGACATGTAGTGGGACGAGCGCATGAAGTCGCGTGAGCACGACCACGTGCAAACCATCGCGCCAGTGATCACGCAGAAGGCCGCTTGCACTGCTGACACTAGCCTGAACATGGGAAGATACGATAAGTTTATGTATGTTTAATAAATGAAATGAAATTAATGTTTATTTGCGTTTGAAAAAGGGTACATTTAGGTGATTATTATTTTCATTTAGTTCAACTTTTCCAGCCATCTATGAATAGAATGCAAATACTTTTTTTTTGTTAGAACAAAGTGACTAAAATTACATTAAATCATTAAATTCAATCAAATTTAAAAAAAAATGATTGGAATGTCTTTGTTTAAAAAAGGGAAATAAATAATATCGGTACATTAAATGTCACAAAAAAATTAAAATAAGAGTTACAAAAAAAAACTAATTTAACTCATTGAAGAATAACTCGGAGCGTATATTGAAGTTATGAGCTGTACGCGCTTAGACTGTAAAGCTAAAACGCTTAGCTCGCAACGTGATAACTATCTCAACATCCGAAAGATGTTTGCCGAGTGGTTTAGGCATGCGCCCGGTAGCGTAAGATGCAGGTTCAATTCCTTGCCCGACACAGTTTTTTTTACAATATTAAGTTAACAGTGTATTTATTATACACTTATTAGTAATGTCCAGCACGTCGCCGGCAGTGAGCCGGTACGCGTGCCGGAAGCGAGCGCCCCAGCTGCTCGTCAGCGAGAGCAGACCGAAGCGAGCGCTCGGAGCGGCCACTCACTTGTTAGTGATGTCCAGCACGTCGCCGGCAGTGAGCCGGTACGCGTGCCGGAAGCGAGCACCCCAGCTGCTCGTCAGCGCCACGAAGGTCACCAGCGAGAGCAGACCGAAACGAGCGCTCGGAGCGGCCACTCACTTGTTAGTGATGTCCAGCACGTCGCCGGCAGTGAGCCGGTACGCGTGCCGGAAGCGAGCGCCCCAGCTGCCCGTCAGCGCCACGAAGGTCACCAGCGAGAGCAGACCGAAACGAGCGCTCGGAGCGGCCACTCACTTGTTAGTGATGTCCAGCACGTCGCCGGCAGTGAGCCGGTACGCGTGCCGGAAGCGAGCGCCCCAGCTGCCCGTCAGCGCCACGAAGGTCACCAGCGAGAGCAGACCGAAACGAGCGCTCGGAGCGGCCACTCACTTGTTAGTGATGTCCAGCACGTCGCCGGCAGTGAGCCGGTACGCGTGCCGGAAGCGAGCGCCCCAGCTGCTCGTCAGCGCCACGAGGTTCATCAGCGAGAACAGCGATGTGAAGTAAGCGAAGCCGAGCGCTGTAAGCGCTGCGCCACGTTTGATTGAGATTCTGAAATGAGAACAAATTGTTTGTTAGTTTTTCACTACACCAGAAGATGGCGCTAGGTTTTTTGGGTGTGTAAGTAATGTAGGTATTCTTATATACAGTTCTGCCTTTTTCATTTTTTTTATAATTAATGGAATCAGGCGTTACTTTGCGGATATCCATTATTAAGTTGAAATTTATAAAATTATTTCCGCTAAGCGACGCCGGCGCAGGCAAGGGCAAGTAACAACATGAACCGTCACCCCGTTGAGTATTAGTTCATCATGCATTTGCCTGAATTTAAAGCAAAATAATTTTATAAATTTCAACTTCATTTTTTTATATTCTTTACAAATAATAAATTGATCTGCCTGGCATCAATTGATCAATTGCTCGTTTGTATTATTTCGTTACCGCGGATAGCATTCTTATAAATCGTCACTTGCCGTCATCAGCGGCTGGATTAGATAGTTCAGTAACTATTATCAATAATTTATGAGAAATAACAATGACAACAATTACAGCAACAATTGGACAACAATCAAATAAATTGCTTAGATAACAAAGTACTTCAAGGTACAATGCATTTGTGTTAAGCAAATGAGTGACTTTTAAACCTTTGAAAATGTATTTTAATACTAGTTAAATAGCTTGAAACTTGTGTGGTTTTTTACTTTCATCTGTAAGATGAGAGAATCTTAAGTGATCTTCTCACAAATCAAGTGCAAAAGATAATGTAGATAAATTATAAATAAACATATACAGATAAAAATTGAGCAATTGTCCAAAACGTGACTTATCTCATCAGGTCACATAAACTGTTGATTTATGTTATTTTGCATTTGATAACAATCCGATATCAAAACAACCATTATAAGTAAAATTATTATACGTAGTGACCATTGTGGGACTTTGTGGTACAGTCACCAGCACATCAGGTTACCCACTTTTGTTGCAAACTAGTGTGATGAAATTATAACACTGAGACTTTTTCAATACTTTTATTCTTCGAACTGGGTACAACTTTAGATACAACCTCTTCAACTTGATGCCGCAAACCAACTGCACTGCCGGACTCCGCGCTCTCCCCGAATACAAAACTCCCCTCCAAAATATATCGGTGTTGCCAGGAAATAAATTTAAATGTAACTGTTATAAATACCAGTTCGAATAAACGATAGCAGCTATTTATTTGAAAATTACGACACTAGCCTTTATCACAACGGCATAAGACATCGCAATGTTTGCCTTGACGTGCTGTTGTCCGAACATTATAGCGTAGTCATTATTTAATAATTTACTGACGTGTAATATAATATGGTTATCCTGTGCCTAATAAATATTAACGCTACAGATCAAAGCATACGAGAGATTTTTTTTGTTCTTATTGTAAAAAAACAGTATGGCTGCTTAAGGCGCTACCCGGATTTTTAACGCGCACACTAGCGCCACTTTAGTAGAAAGATCATAACTCGTTAAATAAAAAACCAATCGAAAATCTGATTGATGCGATTGTAGCTCTGGTTATGTAGTTTAGATACAGTGTTTAAGTTCATTAAAACAGAGTTAGCCTCAGTTACAGTTATAAAAATTGCTAAAAGTGAACATATTTATCAGTTTTTCTAACTCTAACTACAGTAAACTACTTTAGAAACAATTTAAACGTACCTAATAAACTAAAGAACCTGTACTACAATCGTGTCTACCAGATTTTTGATTAGTCTTTTATTTAACGAGTTATGATTTTTCTACTGAAATGGCGCTAGTGTGCGCGTTAAAAATCCGGGTAGCCCCTTAAGATAAGTCATAATCGTGTCTATCCGTTCTTCAGCGATAATGAAAACTACAAAATAAAGCCAGCACTAAAATTAAAAACTTCTAAAGTGTTCCATAAACGTGCCAAAGGCGGGATGAGCTCGTCTAGATAAAGAATGTAAATATTTACAGTGTAAAAGCGCTTTAATTCTACGAGTACATTATCTTGACGACGAGTCTTGTTATCACGCGTTTGACGCTTGTTTTTAAAAATATCGAACGTCTATCTTATTAAAAAAAAAAGGGCTGTAGAAGTGGAAAGTAGACCCTACGAAATTCAGGCAGACACATAATTAAATAACTAATTACAAGAAAATACATATAAGCAATATTAAGGTCACCGCCGCATTAACATCATTTCTGCTTAGCCCAAATGTATGACTGGTAGAGAATGCCATATGGCGTTATGTCAACTTTTTGTACATTGGTCGTGCAATAAAGTATGAATAAATAAAATAAAAACACTACAACCACCTTCGAAGCCAAAATCGCATGCATCTCCGATCGTCTTATGTTTGAAGTGACCCCTTTTTTTTTCGTTTGAAAGTGGTGTTAGGCTGCAGAGAAAAATATGATATTTGTGTCATTTTTTTATAGACGAAGATTATTTTATATATAGGAAGATTTTCCTAATGTTAGCCTTGCTAGCTTAACTATTTCTTACCTTATACCACCAGTTCTGATTTTTTAAAGCGAATCAAGGGAAGTTTCAGTGTGTTGTTTACAGTTTTAAAATTAGTAAATTTCAGACCTACTTTTAGACAAGTGGAATCAAGGCCACCTGTACAGATGTATGCAAATTCAGTGATAACAGCTGATAAAAAAACGCTCGGATGAGCGGGTGGGATTAAAATATTACTTTTAGTGAAGCATAAAAAGTACGAGGACACTGAAAAGAAACGTATTATTACGTAGGATTTCAATAATAAATGACTCCAAATCTCTTCAATATTCATTTTCTTTAAAAGCTACTTTCAATCTATATACTAATATTATAAATATTAAATATAATATTATAAAGCTGAAGAGTTTGTTTGTTTGTTTGTTTGTTTGAACGCGCTTATCTCAGAAACTACTGGCCCGATTTGAAAAAATATTTTTACGTTGGATAGTACATTTATCGAGGAAGGCTTTAGGCTATGTAACATAAAGATACGACTCATAAGACCACAGCAGCAATGAAAAATGTTGCGAAAACGGGAGAAAGATATTCCTTTTGAGAGCTTCCGCTGCGTACGCTGCAAAAACCGCTTAAGTTAAACAAACATCATGTATGACAGGATTGTTCAGCATTAAGAGGTCTATAATAAAGTCCGCGACAGCATATATCTATCTTTTATGGTTGACTTACTACAACCTATTTTATGTTTATAAATTTGTAAAAAAATAATGCATTATTTTTAGAGGTGTATTATACACACAGGTATGTATTCTTATCAAAATAAATACGTTCATCATCACGAGCATTTCATTTAGAACAAAGTTGCACTTTATATCATTTAAATCTAATAAATATCTTAGGAGCTATCACAGTTCGCACCAAAATAATGTTCGCAGCTACAGTACGACGTGCGCTTGCGCTAATCTATACTTATATTATAAAGCTGAAGAGTTTGTTTGTTTGTTTGAACGCGCTAATCTCAGAAACTACTGGCCCGATTTGAAAAAATATTTTTATGTTAGATAGTCCATTTATCGAGGAAGGCTTTAAGCTATATAACATAAAGATACGACTCACAAGACCACAGCAGCAATGAAAAATGTTGCGAAAACGGGAGTAAGATATTCCTTTTGAGAGCTTCCGCTGCGTACGCTGCGTAAACCGTTAAAGTTACACAAAAATCATGTATGACAAGATTGTTCAGCATTAAGAGTTCTATATTAAAGTCCGCGACAGCATAAGTCTATCTTTTATGGTTGACTTACTACAACCTTTTTTATGTTAATAAATTTGTAAAAAAATAATGCATCATTTTTAGAGTTGTATTATACACACAGGTATTTATGTTCATCAAAATAAATAGATTCATTATCACGAGCATTTCATTCAGAACAAAGTTGCCCTTTGTATCATTTCATTCCAATAAATATCTTAGGAGCTGTCACAGTTTTAACGTAACTCCGCACCAAAATAATGTTCGCAGCTTAAGTACAACGTGCGCTTGCGCTAATTTATATTATAAAGCTGAAGAGTTTGTTGGTTTGAACGCGCTTATCTCAGGAACTGCTGAACCGATTTGAAAAAATATTTCTGTGTTAGATAGCTTATTTATTGAGAAAGGCTTTAGGATATAAAACATCACGCTGCGACGGGAGGGGAGGGAGCAAACTCAAAACGCGCGGACGAAGTCGCGGGGGACCGCTAGTAATATTATAAAGCTGAACAGTTTGTTTGTTTGAACGCGCTTCTCTCAGGAACTGCTGGACCGATTTGAAAAAATATTTCTGTTTTGGATAGCTTATTTATCGAGAAAGGCTTTAGGGTATAAAACATCACGCTGCGACGGGAGGGGAGGGGGCAAACTCAAAACGCGCGGACGAAGTCGCGGGGGACCGCTAGTCTGTGAATAAATCTTCTTGTTTAAGACATTCTGCAAGCCTGGCACAAATATTGTATTAATGTCTCTTGCTTATATTAACATGCCATTTTTTTACAACCTGGCAGCTTTTAATATAGATTTTTATATTACTTATTCATAAGCACGTCATATACGTAGATAACTTGGTAGGTAGGATGTGTTACCACTCATAGCCTAAAAGTTTATATGTTATTATTAATTGTTGTAACACATTTGTTTGTTATACCTAAAATAAAAATAAAAAAGTGATTCATTAATTTAACTAAAGCTACACTTTTGTGTAAACAGCTTTGTCCCGTGTGAGTTATCTGTATTTTATTATGCACTACAATTGCCCATAAATGAAATCAGCCGTCAGTGTTGTTGTTTTTAAGAAATACCAGTGAGTGACCCTGTATGACTCTTTAACATTGTTAACTCTTTTAAAGATAACGCAAGGTAGGTATGAGTAAAGCTAATAGCCCCATAATGAGTATGTACTATGCAGAATGCGTATGCAAACTAAACGAATGTCCATTGTCCATCTTTCTCTTTTGATTATGTAACTCTGTCGGTCTATTATACTTTATACCGACTTCAAAATAAAGGTAGTAATCAAATCAATGTATTTGATATTGTTAGAATTTGATAATATTTGAGTATTTTGATCTGTAAAGGCTTCCAAACACGTGTGAAAATTTTCATAAGTGTATGTATTCTCAAAAGCAAGAAGTCATAAAGAAATTATTATTTTTTAAGTTCGATTAGGTATTTAATTCTATTAAAAGTTTGGGTACAGTGTATGTTTTATCAGCCCAGTTGTTTTTGAGATATGGGCTAATAAGTAAAAATCGCCTTATTAAAATGATTATTTCATTTTTCTTTCCCATGATGTATTATTTTAAGCTATTTAGTTAGATTTTTGAAGGCGGTTTTTTCGAGGTTATTTTAAATTATTTACACCTAGGTCCGAAATCAGTCAACTTATTCTCTTTCTAGATTGGGTATGGTCTATGTCGGGATGTATAAGAGCTCCTCGTGAGTATAATACAGGAATAAATTATTTATTATTGATTTTTTAGGATACAAAGTTTCAGACCCTGTAATGGGTCCTACATTACTTATGAATCTTATGATAAACGGTTAAATATGGGTAAAAAAGGAAAAAAAGTGCCCAGTAGAATACTGATATTAGTGAAGACAAAGTCTGGTGTTTTACTTAGAAATTCCATCACAAAAGTGGGTATCCTTTCTACGAGCACTATGAGACGAGTAAGAAGTAACAAGATTTCTAAAACGCTTTTACAAGATTGTTATTCCTCTTTATAATTTTAAATACAGATTATTGAGCGTATGTAGGTTATATTTCTATAATCAGAGTAATACATACAACACGATTACGAATTGTTACGCGCCAAGGGATTACGGTCAACTCGGATGAAGAATCACTTTATGTAATCTACATGGTGTTGGCGTATCACTATCATGTGCACACAGCATGTACAATTATATAATAAATAACAAAGGCGATTTGTTCGTTGAAAGGAAAGCATGTGTGAGATTTGCATATTGCTAAACATTGATTTTTTATGTAACCCATGTATATTCTGGCGTACTAGCGAATCATTTTTGATGTCCTTAGAATGCTATGAATCCAAAACAACAATAATAATTTTAAAACTATTTTTTTTTATATATATTGTATGGGTTCGCTCTTGACTCCAGTCCAAGCCTAATGCAACTAAGACGAAGTCGAAGATAAAACAGGCTCGCCCAGAAGAAGCCTGTTTACTCGAATTTTGAAAAGATTCGGATTGTAATCCCTTGGAAACACCGACGCGGGCAGCGAGTTCCACTCCTTTGCCGTGCGCATTATAAATGTTGACGAGAAGCGCTTAGTTCGAAACTAACTAATATTCTTCCTGGTATTCGTTAAGATTACGTACTTGAACAAATTACGGATTTGTTCGAGTCCCTTTTGATCACGTGTTATGTTCGACTACCAGGATAATAGAAAATTCTTATTATTTGATTTGAATGTGTAAGGTACATAAATAACATGACCTAGTTTGTAAATACGGGCTTCGACAAACACTACTCGCGATTTAACGAATTAAATGGCGTGTGTAAGGTTATGTTACTTGTATACATTTACGCAAAAGTTACCTTTGAACTTTAAAAAAACACAACATAATTGTTGAGTCACAAATACATTAAAAAAAACATTGGTATTCGACCTTACAATGAGAAATTCCACTGCTTTAAAATTGTTTTCGTAAATTTCATACCTCGTGAGATCTTTGAGTCAGCTTCTCTGACTGTGACTGTGAACTAAAAGAGTTGAGTGTAATATCTTTCACTTGATTAAAAGAACTGACAAACACCTGTAAGTCATCAAGTAAGCCGTGGCTTTAGAAGATGCAGCTTCTCGTCCAGTAACCTTGCTATAAACACAAAGCTAAGAAACCTTGCTTTCAAAAAATACTCAAGAACTACTCTGCCCAGTTTCTAGCGAGTTTAAAATGGTCTGGATAAGACAAATATCCTGTGTTACAAGAATTCGCCGCTTTGAACTCCCGGGTTCGAGTCCCGGTCGGGTCAATATAGAAATCTTTTTTTTTTCTATATGTCACCCAGACGCGAGTGTGTTGTGGTACCACCGTGGTGTCTGATTTCCATAACACAAGTGCAATTAGATACTTACTTTGGGATCAAAACAATGTAGGTGGTTGCTGTCCAATTAATAGATGTGGGAATGAAAACCATTTAATGTCAAGAAAGACATTGGATATTATTTTGAGAATATTTTGACCATATTATGATCTTTTACCGGCCCGGCTTCATTTTCACGACCATATTTCGCGATTGTAATTCGATTTGCATAAACTGGTGGTCCCCACCGGATATACGAATTACCTAATTGACTCGTCGCTTGCACATGCAATTGCAGATTGCTTTACAAATTGTCGATTAGATCACTTTGTGCTTCTTCATTGAAAAGTCTAACCACCGTGACAGGTACGACGCACTGATGATTAATCATTACATCACGCGTTAAAAAAAAAAAACCGGCTAAGTGCGAGTCGGACTCGCGCACTGAGGGAATCCAATTACTTTCACTTAGCTAAAATACCACAATATTTTGTTGACAGCAAAAACTTTGTTCTTATGAAGTATTAATTGTATGAAGAACAAAGTTATGTTTGCGGTTGTTGAAAATGTTCTATATCTCAAAAACTGCTTGTTCGATCCCATCCAAACCAATTTTCGTTGAAAATATTTGTTAAGATCTATATTACTTTTTTTTTCAAAACTTACACTCGCTTAGTTTAGAAGTTAGAGGGCGCCCATTTTACCACTTTGGAAGCGTCTATCTATCAAACTTTAGACTTAAAAGAAAATGGTTTTCAGGAACCTCTATGTCATTTTAAAGACCTATTTATACACACATGCATAATAGGTTTTACAATTATTTTTTTTGCGATTTTGGTTACATTGGTGCACTCTTTATCCTGTCACTCTCATAGCCCGATGGGACAGCAATCTGACACAACCGGAGAGTGATCAGGCGAAGGACCAACGGCTTAACGCGCTGTCCGAGGCAAGGGGGTGAAACACCGCCAACTTCCAAACTCCGGGTAAAACAGAAAAAACATGGGTACACATTTCTGGCCCGACCCGGTGATCAAAACCCGGAGCTTTGGCGCAGCCGTCGCTTCAAAGTGCAATCCTCTAACCGCTGCTCCACCGAAACAGTCATCAATTATTATTATATTTTATTCCCCATTCTCATAGATAGTAGGATGTGACACTTTTGCCAATCAGGGGTGCGATTGTGTGAAGCAATCGTATTCATTTGACAATTCAAAACGTACGGTATGATCTGTCAAACGGCAAAGAACAAAGGGTTTGACAGATCAAACCGTACGTTATGAACTGTCAAATGAATACGATTGCTTTAGACAATTCCAGCTCTGCTTTTCTTGATAACATCCGTCTACACTACGAGGGTAGGTCAAGCATGGACATCTTGTTGCATCAAAGATTACGTCATTAACGTTGGGTGACATAAATAATACCTTATATATAAAATTCTCGTATCACAATGTACGTTCCCGTACTCCTCCGAAACGGCTTTACCGATTCTTATCAAATTTCATATGCGTATTCAGTAGGTCTGAGAATCGGCTACTATCTATTTTTCATACCCCTAAGTGATAAGGGTTATTCACCCTTAAATATATTTATTTAATTTTTGGACGAAATTTTTTGTTTGTATTTTTTTATAATGTGGCATTACTACAACACTAAATTATTACTTTTTTATCACCAACCCCTATTTTTTATAGCCATTTTAGTAATTTGATCATTTTTCATCGCGCTCGATAACTGATCAATTATAGTGTTTTTCTTAACTTTTAAAATTACGAGGCCGGGCGAGACGGTGCTAGGGGCGAAGCAAAGTTCGCTGGGTCCGCTAGTTTTATTATATATCCTAATAGAACCGTCGTAAGAGGTACCGTAGAGGTCGTTACTTCTATGATTTTTTTATATGCACTTATCTTCAGGATGGTATACCAAACTGCTACAGTAGTTTACAGTCAAAGCAGTAGGCCGTAACATGCACGCCTCGATACCGTTTATCGCGTCGATAAAATAATGTTATTTCCTTAACAACATGTTTTCCCACATTGATTTCACTTGTAAAGCAATCCTAATTACTTATTAAAACAAATGAATACATTATATGGTTAAAAGGACGTTAGAAATGTATCGATTGCCGCGAGAAATTATAAATAGGCGCGCATCTTAGGCCCGCTGGTCTATAGTTTAAAGACTATATCAAGGCTTACCTGTCTTCAGGGTTAAGGGAGACCACCAGGTTGACGGCCACGGTGAGGGAGCCCACGTTGCACGCCGCCAGCCCCAACATCGTGGCCCGGTTGTGGCCCTGGAACAAACAAATATAAATAAATAAATATCCTTTGGACATTCCCGCACATCGCCATCTAGTCCCAAACTAAGCTACTTAAAGCTTGTGTTATGGGTGCCAGATAACTGATATAATACTTAAATACTTTTTTTTGTAAATACATACATGATATACATAGAAAACACCCAGACCAACACAAACAGACATGTTCATGCACACAAATGTTTGAATTGTGCGGGGATCGGCAACCCGCTGCGTAGTAGGCGATTTCTCGACCACAACACCAAACGGGTCGTCAACATGCTTTAATATTTTGCTGTTGACTAAAACAATAATTTTCGATACATATTTCAGAAATATCGGCGATAATAAAGAGATCAACAAAGGGCGCAGAAGATTTAAGGATTTTTCCCACTGCGCTGTACCATATTATGACCGTGTTAGGAACGTGTCAGGCACGAAAAACAACACGATACACTCTACCTTGCCCGCTAAACGGATTGACAGCGTTCTGTCTCACCGTCATATGGAAAGAGAGAGCGAGAACGCATTTGGCCGGTGCCGATACGTATCGCGCATGGCACGCAGCGGTGCTGGTCGTTGATGGAAAGGTCTAGTGGGCAAGGTGTCATTGTTTTGAATACAAATAAATATTATTTTTGCCGGACACGCTTTTAGCACGGTCATGGTATGCTACCGTGTACTGGGCAAAGAACTTAATAGATTGCGCAATACATACTCGTAAGTTAACTCTCTCTTGTCTCTCGTGGTTCGGTGACACAGCTCCGAGAATACCGGACTGTGAGAGATCATCAGATGCACAATAAGCTATCTGGGTCACTGGCGTCTAGCCACTTCTCAAAAAAAAACAGAGTTGAATCTAGAAGTGTTGACCAAATAAAAGACGGAGCGCGTTTTTGGCTCTTAACGTTTTAAAGGAAACAGAAAGAATTTGTTTGCGCTAATGTCGTATATTTCACAGTTTTTGCGGACTCAAAAATAGCCGTATTTTCTATTCCTTAGTCAATGTTTTATCGTTCTAACAGCATAGCAATATAGTGGGTGCTAAAAGGTAACACTCTTCGTAACAATGGAGCCTGAAATACAATTAACTTAAAACACCACACCGTGTTCATGTAAAATGGTCGGAAAAACAAATTGCCACCTACATTTTATAGTTCTATTCTCTTACCTTGAAAGGCTCACGACCAATGACGTAATAAAAAGTTATGCATTTGTAATGAGTCAGATTCATTAACGTTACATATCTCAAAAATGTTATAATGTGTAATAGCATTTACTTGTGTCTTCTTTCTAGATTTGTTATCTATAACACAAAAGTGTGTAAAATTATGTTTGAAAGGCAAGAATGAGATAGTTTCATAATAATGATTTCTTTCAAGTTTACTAACTTAGTTTATAAGAATACTCGATTGTTTTATTTATAATAATGGAGATTGATAATGAAATTTAATTTGTGCTTACTGAAAAGTGAAACACTCCTATACATTACCCTGCATCGGTTTTATAGCTAAGATAGTTATTAAATCTGTAATGTGTTTTACAATAAAATGAATATATCACTCCACTACTCTATAAGCTACTTGTTATATAACAAATGTATGAAAATCATTGCAAACTTTGAAACCTTACAACTCTAGTTATTTGAACTTGATACAGATAAAAGCATTTTGGATTACTTAATTTTTTGCACTCTCATGCATTTTTGGAACATCATAACTGAATTAAATCTCAGCGACCTTTTTTTTTATCAATAGGGTAATTAATTTGAAGATAAAACTACAATTTGTTGTAACAAGGTAAAGAAATACTCAACTATAAATAAAATCTAGCTTACCACAAATATGTTAATCATTATGAACAGCAGTTATCAATCAACAAGGCTCTAAACAAGACTATTTTTATACGTAACTGATTACGGTACAGAAAAATGTTTAGATCATTACATAATAATCAGCTGAATGTTTCATTATAATCATCATCATTATAATCATTATCATTATCCACGGTTCCTACGGAGATCGTAGGAACCCACGGTGTTGTAACGACCGAGCCCAAGCGGTCTGCATCCAGTTTGGTCCTGCGTTCTTTACAAAGTCGTCTGTCCATCTTATCGGTGGACGTCCTACGCTGCTTCTTTGCTGGTTGGTCGAAGGGTCTCCAATTTAGAACTTTTCTGTCCCAACAGCCATCAGTTCTTCGCGCTATGCGCTCTGCCTTCTGCCACTTGGGCTTACTGATTCTCAGGGCTATGTACATTACCTTAGGTCTTCTTCGTATCTCATTTTGATTCGATCTCTTAGAGTAACACCGAGCATAACTCTCTCCATGGTTGGCAGTGTAATTTTGAGTTTATTTATAAGGCCCATGGTAAAAGACCATTTTTCGGATCTGTATGTCATCACTGGTAACACAAACTGGTTTCACAAACTTTCGTCTTCAGACATTGAGGAAGTTGGGACGAGAAGACACTGATGCGCAATTTCCCGAACGCTGCCCAGCCGAGTTGGATTCGTCGAACTCAAAGTTGGACCTAGGTAGGTAGGTATCTGGGACTAATAATCTAATTAGGTTATTGTGTGTACTCGGCAACAACTTCGAGAATTGAGTTTCCAACAGATACTGGAGTGGGTTCGACAAGGGAGCTCGGTATGATTTTCCTTCCTTTCCAGGAGGCGTCTTCCATGACGCTGTAAACAGTTTCGGAGATATAACGTCTCCCTGTCTTACACCTCTTCGCAGTGGAATCACCCACGTATTGTTCCTGTAGTCGGACCGGCATTGGTGGCGTTGTTATACAGAAACTTTAACACCTCTGCATCTATAGTCTATTTGACACCGCCCAAGTTTCCATCGAATCAAAGGCCTTCTCATAGTCTACAAACACTAAGCATAGAGGGATATTATACTCCTCAGACTTCTGTATAATTTGCCTAAGCTTATAGATGTGGTATATGGTACTATAGAGTTTTCGGAAACCAGCTTGTTCGGGAGGCTGAAAGTCATCAAACCTACGTGCGAGACGATTCGTGATGACCCTTGAGAACAGCTTGTAAACATGGTTCAGGAGTGAGATGGGTTTATAGTTCTTCAATGAGGTTTTGTCTCCTTTTTTGAAGAACAACACCACCACACTCCTGTGCCATGCCTAAGGCGTGATGCCCTCTATAGCATGGAATTAAAGAGTCTCTGAAAGAATTTGAGTACCGGTGTTCCACCCGCTTTCAGTAGCTCTGCTGTGATTCCGTCCTCGCCGGGTGCCTTGATTTAAGCTGCTTCAGGGCCAACCAAATCTCGTAGAGGCTGATGTCCAGGATGTCTTCGGTGTAGGGTCGGGTCAGGATAGCCCTTGGGGTCTCTGACTGAGCTATCAACGGGTTTGGCAACTGAGATGTACAACTGTCCATAGAACTTCTCGATCTCCATAAAAAAACCTCTGCTCTCGTAGATGCTACACATCCATCCTCCGTCTTAAGCTTCGTCAACAGGCTTTTCCCAATAGGCATGTCCCTTGCAAACAAATTAGAGTCGTGGTTCCGCTCTATAGTTTTCGTGTGTTAAATAAACGAATATCGTGTCGTAGGGACTTTCATATTCGTCTTCTAAGCTGCCTGTCATTTTCAGCATTAACAGAGTTAAATGTTTGCCCTTTTAAAATCCATCAATGGTGATGCGATAAGGATACCAATAAAATAGCAATATGAGCAAAAATTTTAAACATAGGCCCTTTAATTAATCAATTCTTAATGATTTTAATTCATTATAATAAAAAATATATTTATTGTTTTTTTGTAATAAAATAAATCGAACCGGCAATGTACTGGAAACAAATGTGTCCATCATAGAACTTAACATTGTCATTTACTACAACTAGTCAGCGATTTTTATATACATTGGGGAGGGTAATGGGGGAAGGTTAGGGATTATAACTTTCGATTACTAC
Source organism: Pyrausta purpuralis (assembly GCA_963924145.1). Lineage (NCBI taxonomy): Eukaryota > Metazoa > Arthropoda > Insecta > Lepidoptera > Crambidae > Pyrausta > Pyrausta purpuralis. Next base: position 1,865,032 of record OZ001663.1, on the reverse strand, counting down.
ATCTCTGAGTTAAAGCATTTTAGAGCACTATGACCAGGACCAGGTATTGTTGCACACTCTGAAGAATCATTGATTAAAATTTTAGCTCCCATCACAGGCCACACACTGTATTATGCAATTTGATAACAACAAAAATACAATAGTTATGTTATTTACCACTGGGCCATTCTTTGGTGTTTACTTTAACTTTTAACAGTTTATTTAATTTATCAAGGTAGAGAACTCGTCGGCGGGGCACCGGGGGAGGCAAGAGCAGGTTGCATAAAGAATGCGTGAGGTTTGGATACATCTGCCTTTACTCTGATTTTTAATTAGATATACCTAAATGACATTTGTTCGGTGTACACTTTTTCGTCCATCATAGTGTTGTTCCTAAATAATTGGGAAATCCAATTTTATTCAATTGTTGTATTTAAGGTATCAAAAATTATGAAGTAGTTGTGGATTGAATTTTGAAGTTGTGCTGAAGTATAAAAGCATGAATTTATGACAGTGTTATGACATACAATCTACAAAAACAAAATCTGTTCAAAATTATGTTTTCTACACATATCATCCTCATTTCTGATAATTTATTTACAGAAAATAGTAAAATTTCCAAATAGACAAAATTCTATTGACTATTGCTATTGAAATGGAAAGTACCTTAGTTATTTTACTCCTCTCAAAACTGTTTCATGTATTAATAAATAAATAAAATAAAAATAAAAATATTTTATTTCAGCCCAAGTGTCCATATGGGTTAGTTACACCAAATACTTAAAAACATTAATTCATAACTTTACTTAACTTTGTTGAAAATGAATACCACAAGTTCAATTTTATCGCCTACAATTTAATCATTACATCACTAGGAACTACTCTTGCAACATTAAAAAAGTTCAATTGAAGCTGTCATTCTGGTCTATTTAGTTAAAAATCAGAGTAAAATAATAACAGAACTGTGTATCAATATACATGTCAATACTGATCCAACAGTATAAGTATCTTTATCTGACTTCAAATTTTGCAGCAAAAAAACTAATATAAATAGACTGACTTGGTGAATTGTTATATAAATCAACAGATGTATTCATGTAAACAAAACAAAATAATTTTTCAATAATGTTTGTTAATAAAATTGACAGATAGTTTTAATATGGTCCTCAACCACCCATGTGTCCATAAAAGTGTTTAAAATCATATATATTCTTCTAAATATTATGAAAGGGTAATCAAATGTCAAATCAATTAGGTAAATGACTCTGTTATCATTTACAACAACAACAGACATGAGCACTTGCATTTTAGCATCTGTTTGCGTGACAAATTAATTAAGGTTCAAGCAAAAAAACAAAATCTTTCAATTACAAAGTTACGTCCGAAAACGACGAAACCGGTGTTTATATAATGTCTCTCTCACACAAAAAAAAACAAGATTATTCACTACACATTACACTAAGTAGAAAATTTGCTGGTATTTAAAACAGGGTGCAGAAAAATCTAATCATCTGCAACGAAAATATTATTAACTCACCTTAGAAAGTCCTGATTCCATTTTCATTAGGCTACGTATCTGACTATCCAAAAAAGAAATAAATTAAAACATTTTTCTGCAAGCTGCAGAGAAAATAATTAGTAAATTAATTTTCAGCACAACACGACCTAGTCAATTTTCTATTTTTTCGAAAAACATCTGTCATCGTGCATGTCACTCACAAAGGGTGCGTTCCGTATTGCGCCAATATCACTGTTAGCACTGTGAGCGTCAAAAGCCGTTCCGATTTGATTAGCGTGCTGACAGCGCTGTTGACGCGATTTCATTTCGGAACGGCTTTAGATCACATTTGCTGTTCTTTGAAGCAAAAAGACGTCAAATGCGTCAATGTGACAGTCCGCTCTTAGACGCTCACGGTGCTAACGCAGTAAAACGATTGCACTGTGAACGCAAGATGGCGGTGATAGTGACGTCAGCCGTGACGTCACTACAGCTATCGTTGACTCGCTAACGCCAAATCGGAACGGTTTGTGAGCGCGATATCAGTGATATTTTCGCTGTCAGCGCAATACGGAACGCAGCCAAATTGTGCGAACATGTCAATGTCAAATTCCACAGATAATATTTAAAACGTTCAGAAATCCAACTCTACGCGTTACTGACTAAATAACTGGCTAATTCAACGATTGATACAGCTGCTGCCTCTTACATTCAAACAAAAATAAAACTGGTTTATGCCTACTATTATAACCAAATCGGAGTATGATGGAATGGGTAGCCTAATTCAGTAATTATAGTATGTAACTAAACATTGAGTAATCAAATAAAGCGTTTTTGTTGTAGTGAGGTTTGAAGTTTTATTTCTACCTTCATTTATCATCGTGAGTCGGAATAAAGAATCAATCTGAATCTACCTTCCCTCAAGAACATTTAATTAAATCAACTGCTTTTTATGAATGTATGAGTCTAAACATTATAGTGATTGTGGTTTCTTTATATTATCTATATTCTCCACCATGAACATGGAAGTAGATGGAGCTGGGGTAAATAGATAAGAATTTATTATTTTCAATCATTTTGTGTCAATATAAAATAAAAATCAGGTCAATTTTTTTTTCATGTATGATGTAACTTATTAAGATTGCATTAACAATTTCAGGAAATTAAGCGACACAATAGCTTCAATAGTCCCAATATAAAACGTCCACCAATAGCTAAAAGAGTAGGGAGGGAACGATGCCATAGCTATCATTCTCATACACCTGACAAAAAGCCAATTAAACAGTCTCAATCGTCTGGAAGTCGCTTAGGAATTCCAAAAGTGAGTATACTTGATTATTTTTAGAACACGCTAGATGATGATCTAGCTTGCTCATTTGCTTAAATAAAAGCGCCAGATGGGCGTATATAACTGGGTATGTTCAGTAGCACACAGCTTCTAAGCGCCGAGCAACGAAGTAAGTGAAAGATAATACATAATCACTGACTATGCTGTAAAAATAAATATAAAATCGTTTTTTGTTTGACCGCCAAAGCCAAAGTAAGCAAAAAGGTCCTCCTGGCTGGGCTCAAAAGTGTTGGGCTGACATACTGACTGACTTAAATGTATTTTAGGGTAGCTGTTTTGAAAACCTGTATGGACTATGTGGACCGTTTTTTTTTAAATTTTATTTATCACCTATTCTTCTGCTGAAAACCCATACATACACACTCAACACACCCGAGGTCTAGTCTAGCTCTATTATGCTGTACTTACACATTCTCGCAAACCACAAGACGAGTGGCGAGGCGCTACTCGTCTCGCGACTCGTGTACTCGCGCGAGCAAAGGACACGACAATGGGCTGGTGGGTACATATTTTATTTATTCCCACCTGATAGGAAACTAATAAATACCCAGCATTCTCAATTGATACCAAGGTAAATTACGTAAACATTGATTTTACCTAATTTACCCAGGCGGCTGGTATTTTTTTCGGGTAAGGTATCGCATCTACACGAACTTTCAGGCAGGTTTAATAGCACACAGATTGAGTTAAATACATATATATTTTTATTTTGTGCTCTTATTATTTTTATTTTGTGTATTCTTTCGCAACGAATTCAATGTTCGGAATGTTCATGCATGTGCTATTGTGCCCTTAATGCCTCGCGAGTGTGGGAACAGCAAGCTCGCGTCAGCACTCGTGCACGAGTGTTTCGTCGATAACAAGGCAAGTAGCGAGCGTGAATGTGTAAATGCCGTGTAAGAAATCTGGCCCTTAAGAGTTAAAATTCATGTAAATGCGCTTACGCACGTAGTGTAGCAAATATTTTTAAGGGAACGAACGCTTCCTTGTAGTGTCATATTTGACAGCATTTTGACATTATGAAAATGCGTTCAAAAATTTTATTTTTTTGTACCAAAATAATTCAAAATTAAGCACTTCAGAAATAATAAATTCCCGATAAAGCTATTAATATGTAAATCAAATAGTTCTCCGGATCAGAAAAATACTTTTCTACAATTTTTACACGTTCATAACATAAAATATAGAATCAGCAAAAGTAGTAGCTGTGGGCATTACCAAATATGGAGTTTGCTCGTTTTCCCAACCGTCCTCCCTTCAATCCTTAGTAGCTCTCAATTTTATTTTCTAATATTTATTGTGTTAGTTTCAAATGATTTTATCGCATTTTCTAGTGTAAATATAATATACTTATTTTATACAAAAGTGAGTTTAGTTTCTATCTTATTAAAAATGTCAAAATATAGGTGAAAGTAGCGTATAGGTTATGTTCTTCGCAATTATTTGGATAAATGGTATTGTTTATTGTTGTGTTGTTAACGGTGTGCCTTTCCGTATTCCAGATGTCGTTTAGAGTGGTGCGTAGTTCTAAATTCCGTCACGTTTACGGGCAGGCCCTTAAACGTGAACAGTGTTATGATAATATTCGAGTGTCGAAAAGTTCATGGGACTCTACGTTTTGTGCCGTGAACCCGAAGTTTCTGGCGATAATCGTCGAGTCTGCTGGAGGAGGTGCCTTCATAGTCCTGCCACATAATAAGGTGAGTGTTTTTCATTTAGAAATCATATCGTGTACCAGTGTACAACTTATTTTCCAACTCATTTGTAATTGGACTCCAAATATTCCTGTGACATACTTTTTTCTGCCCTTTCTAATCTGCTGAATGGAACACAATTATCCAATTGATTTAAAAACTTTATTTACTTCTACTATGTACAGACAATAATTAGAACAACTATATACCTAGCATAATGTATATTAATCTTAGTGCAGACTTAATTACTAAGATGGATTTACTCTTAGTTTATGTATTTAGATTAAAATTTTAATTTCTATATTAAAATATGCATAGGGACATAATTAATCCTAACATGTTTATGTTAAATTACTAAAAGTAGACTATACTATACTCATGTTAAGGATAAAACTGTACTAGATAAACTGCTAGTAAAATCAAAAACCAAAGTTAATTAGCTGTGCTAATTAATAATCATCACCTCGGTAGTTATGGGAGTGATGTACATAAAATTGGTTAGGTTACATATCTCTTTTTTGTATTTGCTTGCTTTTATCACTACAATTTAGGAAGCAGAGATAAGGCAAAAATGTTGTTGGCACATACCAACTATGTTAACAGCAACTACTGCTTAATTTTTTTGAAACATTACTATTACTATTTGAAACATTAATATTACTGCCTAATAAATATTCAAATGACAAAATATTGATCATTTTGAAAGATAATGTTTAAGAAAAACCATATATAAACTTTGCAAGACATTATTTCAATATTTGTTTTTATACCAATCCCAATTTTCCTTTTACAAGTGCAAATAATTAGTTTTACCATTTATTCTTAAAATTATTATTTTTATAACAATATAAAATGATTTTTAAAAATAATAATCCTCATTCTTCAATTAAGTCTTCAGAGTTTCACTTTTTAATTTATATAAGTGTACAATCCATCCGTTATAAAAATATTTTAATGAATTCTCTCTTATTTATGTGCAAGCAGTCTTGATTATCCACTTGGCAAAGATTTCATTAAGAACACTCGGCTTGTTTTTAAATCTGCACATTCTTTCTTAATTTTTAATTAATTGTACTGAAGCCATGAGGGTAACGAACTCTGATCTGCTGTGATCATACAACATTATTGTTAGGACTCCTTATTATTTTACACAACAGGTGTCACAAACTCTATTACAACTTTTTGTCAATGGAATTATGTTAGTGATTTAACAATTAGAATTTTGGTTTAGTTACCAGTAATAAGAATGTATTGATAATGGGATAATCTTCTTTAGAAAAAAATATACATAGGTATTAATTTCTACAGCTAATTATATTTTTACCAACCAGATCAACTCATTCTGTAACTTCTGATAGATTTCTTAGAAATATAAAATACATTTCATTTATATACAATTCACAGCAATATTAGGGGTGCAATGGTAAAGCGAGAGATGCGCTTAATTTGGTATTATTGTCATTCCACCACATAGCATAGTTATGTTTATTGCTTATCCTACTAAAGTAAACAGCCCTTTTTTCACCCTTATCTTAACCACATTATCAATGGTTGGTTGTCACAAATTATCAATGGAACAATAAAAACAAAGCGGCGACATAGATAGGCCATTGTATGACTGATACGGCAAACAATACTATACCACAATGGCATATTAAAGCTCGTCTTCACTGAAAGGCATCGCGTCGCATCGCATCGCACTTGGAAGACAACACCCATGTGTAGGATGATAAAGTACAGAGTTTTACTTTATCAAGATTTCCTGTGGTTCAATGCTTACTGATAAGCTCTAAGAACTTAAACATTTTTATGGCTTTTCAGCAGTGTGCTTAAAATGGTTGATTTGACTATCTGTCAAAACAGACTTGTAGACTTATTTAAGTTTAGCCCTACAGCACTCTTCCAATTAAGCTTCAACTGTATTTCTGTATTACAGACAGTTCATATCATTATTTTTTCAATTGAGGAATTCATTATTTCTTATCAACACAGATATTTAAATCTGTCTTTGTGGTTTTTAACAAGATCAGCAAGGCAGTGATAATAAATATAATATAAATATTGGACACCAATCACATACATTGCTCTGATCCCAAAGTAATGCACTTGTGTTATGGAAATCAGACACAACGGTGGTACCACAACACCCAGACCCGAGACAATATAGAAAAGATTGTTTTCTAAATTGACCCGACCAGGAATAGAACCCGGAACCTCACGAGATGGCGACGCATGAAACCAGCGTGCTAGCCACTCGACCACGGAGGTCGTCAAAAAGTGATGTAGATAGAAATTTTGCTAACAGTAATCTAAAAGACCTAAAAAGTAATAAAAGTCATTTATTTATGCAAATAAATGTGCCCACTGGGGCACTTTAACACCTACCAATATAAGCCCTACCACCCTAACTTACTTTCAGTCACACTCATAGAAAACTGAAAACTACGCACGCCCATGACAGTACTAAATTCTAATGGTGTGAATATTTGTGCTGTTACTCATGGCTTGGGTAATGTAATGTAATACGTTTATAATGACGCCGCGTCATGCCATATCGCGGATAGAAGTAGGCCGTTTCTTTGTCAGGCATTGTTCTTGTTATGGGAGATTACAAGCAAGTGTGGTTTGCAGTATGAATTTGCCAACTGAGTAACGTATTTGCTTTCAGTGTTTTTAATTAGATAGCAGATAAAGAGTAGAACGGAGATATTTACGCGACTGACTACGCATATGGTGCAGCGGTTAGTGCACAACAGAAGACAGTAGTCAGGATACTGTGCCGGCCGTCGCGGGTTCGAATCCCGCAAGGGGCAAAAGTTTGTTTTATGACCGCGCACATTTGTACCCAAGTCCTGGATATTTATGGGAGACGTCCCCGTCATAATCGTTGTCTGGTATTCGTAACACAAGAAAGAAAATTTCTTACTACGACACCAAGTCGTGGTTGGTGTGTTGTCTGGCGCTTATTTATTTATTTGTTTTAAAAACAGACCCACAGGCTACCCACTACCCACAGGTAGCATCCCTACTTCTACTGCTTTTTTGGAAAGATTGTCTGTGTAGAGTAGAGAATTCGTCTGCTTATCATAATCATTATCAGCCAAAGGACTTTCACTGTTGAACATAGGCCGGTTTTGGGTGTACCACTAGTACCAGCATGTGAGAGATCCAAAACATTAAAATTATCAAAATCGGTTCAACACATTTGCTTTCATTCGAGAATTAGTAGTAGTATAGATTTTTTTTACTCTGGTCTAAACACTATGTATTATAAACATTAACATGCTTTGTAATAATATCTTCATTCATCTCGCTAGTGTATTCAGTGACCAGCAATCAAAACGCGGTTCATTCTGATTCGAATGTCAACAAGCGCGGAAGCGGGTGTGCAAACACCACCATTATCATCATACTAGCTGTAACGGGACCCCATTCAAGCTACCAACATATATATCAGTGGATAAGTCGGTCTGCGAACTGTAGTAATACTGTTTTCTATCAACATATCATTATCAGCTGCAGTACATACACTGCTGATCCTAGACCTTCCACATTTCTTTCCATAGCAACCGGATCCTTATAATGTCCACTGCATCTTGCTGGTGGTACACAGAATATTCAAGATCAAAGGGTCTCCAATCTAAAAAAAGTAGTCCAACGGCCATAAGTTCTTTGCGCTATGTGCCCTGCCCATTGCCATTTGAGCTTGCATACAAATGAAGAACGTACATTTTGAAGAACCAGAACTTCTATATGTTAAGATTAATTCTAACTTCAGGGAAAAAAGCAAGAAGTTTTCGTCACAAGTAACTGTTGTCCCATAGATGATAAGTCTATGCATAGATGTGAATACGTCTAGATGTGTATCTCCACTGTTCTTATAATGTTTGGACTGCATCACATACTGGCTTAGTATTTTGGTATAAGAATGGCCAAGACAGTTCTAAAACTTCTTAAACTGGTATATTTTTAGCTGCCGTGCTTACAGAGTGTTTATTGACATTCCAAACTTTTATAGCTCCCAGAAAATAGCATTCTTGAGAGTATCCGGAGCTTACGTCGATGCAAATTCATTACAAAAGCTTTGCTTTTGAAGAATATGGTCCTCATATGTATGTATATGGTATTCTTGCCTGTCTATTAGCGAAATGAAGAAGAGCATAGTTCAATAAAGTAATAATAACAAGTGGTGGCTTGGGCAATCGTGGCGATCAGCTCTGCCTGTTTTTCTCTCGCTCATTCTTTTCGGCACTAGCCCACAACTCTAAGCAGTGATGATAGTAGGTAGGATTGATCTATCCTTGGTGTGACTTAAATTAGTAGGTACCTCCCATTACATGTATAAAAGAGAAGTGGGAAAAATATATCCTCATACACGGGAGGAGATATCTGCCTATTATCAATTTGCTTTACACTGGAATCAGATTCGCTGGTGTCCTTGCTTCGTCAGCCGCTATATTTAGACGATGGTCAGTTCCTTGGTAGGTGGGCACCTGCTTGACTGATACGGTTATGCCTTTGAGTATTTAAGGATCTTATTTACGTAGATGACATTATTTGCATGAGTAACGTTATTAACGTTTTAGTAAGTTTAATTATAGAACTCAATTAATTGGGCGGGGCACATGTGCAGAATGCATCCAGATAGATGCGCTCAACTTTTCACGCGATTGATACCACAAGACGGCTACCGACGCATATAAAGAGGTGGTGTGACAACTTGACTAGCTTAGCGGGAGATTGAGTGTCATTGGCTGCTGACAGAGATCAATGGAAGGTGTTGGGGTAGACCTTTGCCCAGCTAAGGGATGAAATCTATACTAATATTATAAAGCTGAAGAGTTTGTTTGTTTGTTTGTTTGTTTGTTTGATCGCGCTAATCTCAAAAACTACTGGCCCGGTTTTTAAAATTATTTTTACGTTGGATAGTCCATTTATCGAGGAAGGCTTTAGGCTATATAACATAAAGATACGACTCATAAGACCACAGCAGAAATGAAAAATGTTGCGAAAACGGGAGAAAGATATTCCTTTTGAGAGCTTCCGCTGCATACGCTGCGGAAACCGCTTAAGTTACACAAAAATCATGTATGACAGGATTGTTCAGCATTAAGAGTTCTATAATAAAGTCCGCGACAGCATATGTCTATCTTTTATGGTTGACTTACTACAACCTTTTTTATGTTAATAAATTTGTAAAAAAATAATGCATTATTTTTAGAGGTGTATTATACACACAGGTATTTATTCTTATCAAAATAAATACATTCATCATCACGAGCATTTCGTTTAGAACCAAGTTGCCCTTTATATCATTTGATTTCAATAAATATCTTAGGAGCTATCACAGTTTTAACATAACTCCGCACCAAAATAATTCGCAGCATAAGTACAACGTGCGCTTGCGCTAATATATTATAAAGCTGAAGAGTTTGTTTGTTTGAACGCGCTTATCTCAGGAACTGCTGAACCGATTTGAAAAAATATTGATTTAAAATAATAATATTCTGTGTTGGATAGCTTATTTATCGAGAAAGGCTTTAGGATATAAAACATGACGCTGCGACGGGAGGGGAGGGAGCAAACTCAAAACGCGCGGACGAAGTCGCGGGGGACCGCTAGTAGGTTAATAAAAAATATAGAACGATCAACTTACTGTTGTAAGAGCACATCTTGTAATCTGTCTGTCAAGATAGGAAACAAGATTCGACTTTTATTGATATCGATTACATTAAAAATGGTTGAGACTAACTTTAGAGCATTGTTACTGATTATGCTACATTAGAATATCAAACCAAGGAAGCCTTTTCCTGACGCTGGCGCACAAATGTTACACTGCATTTGGCCCTAGGTGTAATACCTAACCTTTCTTTCCGAAATTCTTTAGGGTCATCATAACTGAGCGAGTACTGCGTATAGCCTTGTCTAGTGGGTGGTATTGTAGTAAATAGTATTCAATAAAGTACAATATTTTCCTCCTGCCCAATACTCACACAATACTCACTCGCTGGTGACTCATGACGTGACAAACACAACAATGATTTTCTTAATATAAATAATTGGTAACACTGCCAACGTCTTTGTTTTAATCATACTTTTGAGCTGTACAAATCATCGACAGTTTTATCTTTACTTTTGTAAAGGGGGCTGACGGATTAATGCCTAATAATGATTTGAATTTCGGTCCCGGAAACCACTATAGTACCTCATAAGACGTTCTTTACTCGTTTAAGATGTTCAACCTTTCCTCTTTACTTTAGAAGCCTCACACGACCAGAAAATCTGATCAATCCTAATATCTATACGCATATTATAAATATAAAGAGTTTGTTTGTTTGGTTGAACGCTTTTATCTCAGGAACTACTGAACCGATATGATAAGTGCTTTTGTGTTGGATAGCTTATTTAAGGAAAAAGACTTCAGGTTTTTAACCATCACAAAGAGCGTTATTAAGATGATGACTGTAAATATGGCGAATTGCAAATCCTGATACAGAATTTCTATTTTATGTATTGTACCCTAAAACATAAGAACTATCAGGCTTCAAATGTAATCTTGAAAGATCCTCATACAGTCAAAAGCTTGCTGAAATCTCTTTTACAGACCTTCACCAAACACAACCCTAATACAATATAGTTTAAGATTTGTAACAAGCTTGTGGCTATAAACCACTTGTTTTTAAGTGAAAAAGGCTTTTTAAAATTTTGCGCCATTTTTTAGTTCTCATTGATATTAACAAATCCCATTTTTACGAAAACTACTTACAAGAACAGCTATGAAAACTACTTAAAACTATCCTGCCAGTTATTTTATGTAACTTATACCTACAAAATACCCTAATGTTGGCTTAATAATCGGAGACTTATTGTACCCATTTCTTATTTTATTATTATTTTTTCTTCAAATTAACAAACGTGTAACAAAACTTCACAAACGTGTATCAAACTAAAACCAGTATACGAAATGTACTGCGGTTCAAATTTGACGTTTAGAATAATAATAAGTCATTAACCAGCCTTTCTAAACAATAATGTTGTTTAATATGGTCCTCTTTCACACTTAAAACAGCTGCATAAGCGCTTGGCCAGCACTTTAAACAGCATCTGAAACCAGCCTTAGGAGTTGGAAAATCTATTTATCAGCTATTTTACAGCAATTTTGTGCTAGTTGGGCCGGGAATGGCTGATATTTTTTAAGAGTCCTATTACTTCGTCGATGCTGTCGTAGCCGAAATGTGGGCCGCTGTATTTGGGCATGAAGCATCCCTAAAATGTCTGCACCCGTATTGATTCGTCGTACTGCCTTCAGCCAATTTATTGTCTTACAATAATTTCTTATATCCCCATGATTTTACTTTCTTCACAATTTTTTTTTAAAAAAAAAACAGATATAATTCAACACAATCACCGCTTTCAGTGTCTTGTTCGAATCGTCAGCATGCACAAAGTCTGAAGGAAAGAAACATTTATTTATCTAAAGAATGTAGACTCATTAAATCTCAAGGTAGAATGCTGATCGTGTTGCTTTGAGTCAAGTTCTCGGTCGGTCTGACTGAACGAAGTGTGTATGGTTTAGTTAAGTTTAGGTAGAAAACTAAGTTTACGCATTTTGCTTAAGCCTTAAGCCTAAACATACTTGAAGGAAATACATTTAGTAGATTACATAGCACCAACCGTACACATCTCGTCAAAAAAAGAATTCTCACAAACATAATCCAGTCATCTTCATCGTCAACAAAACCTTGAAAAGTGTTTACAAAAGAAAGGATTTAAAAATAACTCTGTGTATTACTTTTTTGGCAGTCCCTTCACAAAGTAACAACTACAAGAAGTCATCCAAATACTTCAACTGAAACAAAGGGATGGCGTCTGCCTTGATCTATTTTCTGTGTCGTAAACTAGATGGATGTGGGTCGGAGTGATTTGAGATGTTTATTCGCTTATTTACTAGTTAAAGCGCGAACTTGACTTTTTGGTAAGGGCCAAGAACACGTGTTTGGTTGAAAATTAATTTCACCGTAACCGCCAAAATATGGCGTTCCTCAAAAAAACAATGTGACATGTCAATCATTTCTACTAGGATCACTTATCATTCAAACAAATAAGATAGCATAGCGAGTTTATCGATAGTGAGTACATGTGTCATGAATATTAAAATATATTCAAAAATATTAAACCAAAGTAAAAACCGACTTCAAAACCAAAATGCACTAAATTGCACCAAGATCCCATCATCAGATCCCGACTTGGCAACAAGGGGACCAATTGGAAGGTGTAGCCTGTAGGCAGGCGAAAAAAATTTAAATTAGTCCATAAATGACTGCGATATGAGGTAACAACGTCACAAAAAAAACATACAGACCAATTTATAACCTCCTACTTTTTGAAGTCTGTTAAAAACTGCCTAAAACCATAATGGCTTTCATTCTTATGTAAAGAAAACTAATATCATTAACACACAAAAGCAAATAAAATGAGTTCTTACTTCTTAGTCATTCACTACTGGTCAGAAATTAGAACTTCTCTCAAATACCCGTACTTTTTGATATATAAGAATATAAAAATTATAGTAACGACTATGTACTTTAATTCCATTATGACAGACATGCCGTAAAATCCTATTACATTCATTCAATTAATATGTATGCGACAAAAAATTTGACGCGTTATGTAAACTTAGCCAGAGATTTAAAATCACTCGTACCAGCAAGTTTGCTTTGTCTATGCTCATACCGCAAATATCTTTGAGGCATCGATGTTCTAGCTAACTTTAAAAACTAAGTGATAACTTGAATGATCACTTGAAGAAGATTTGAGTAACACCATGCTTTAGTCAAGAACTAGGTTCGAGGCTAGTAAGTTTGGTTAGTTGATGTACTCATCATTAAAAATCGTCTTTACGAATTCGCTCTTCTCCATTCTGCAGAAATAGGTCGGTATTTCTTAGACCGTGAGGATGATGTTGATATTGCTGATTTATTTTTATGTCATACTGTCCATACAGAAACGTTGACTCACTGCCATATTTTTACCCCACCAACAAACGCACTCTCACATCCAAATCCTTCTTAATTGGTATTGGCGACAAATCGCATGGGCAGCGCTTCGATCAATCAGACTTATTATTAGCCGGCAAAAGTGCACATAGTTTATAATTAGACGATTATTTCTGGCCGCTATTCGTTGGGCAATAATTCCGCAAAACGAACGGATACCGCGCCGCCCACGCGCAAACGCGAAAAGCGCGACGTGTGCACAGATGCGGGAACTCTATACGGGTTGATAACGTAAGATCACAGTTCATGTGTTAACAGTAGATCTTATATGTCCTCAGAAAAAAATGTAAATTTCTGCAAAAAAAATATGACCAGAGCTCTATATAAACTCCGCCCACTTTTCGTCTGCATGCGTCTTTACAAAATGTTCGGATAAAATATATAAATATTTGAAAGAATACAGACAAAAAATACTTTTGAAAAATAATTAGAGGTTTACGAGGAATTCAATGGCAGATTAGACATTTTGAGGTTATGTTTTGTGATTGCACGTCACCTACATTCATTTTGAAGGTAATTCTAATGTTTTAGTTTTTACTGAAGTAATTCAATACTTACTTACTTAGTTTCGCCTTAAAATACCAGTGCAATTATAATTCAAACAAGATTTTTGAAATATAAACTACAAAGACGCAATCTGGGCCCGGATTTGGTCAATATCCTTTGGGGATTTCCCGTCCAAAAACGGAATGTGTAACTGAACATCTGTCATATGTTTTCAGTGCTACTTTCTGAATGAACTTTGATACCTCACTGCATCATAACAACTCTTGCAAATCTAAGTTTTCACTCACATCGATATCCATAATAGCACTAAATCGAAAAACTACGGTCTGGAATATGTTATTCCTGCACATATATTCGTAGTTCATAAGGTAAAAATAAAACTAACAATAGTACAATCGAAATAGTAAATGAGGCAGGTGGAAGACAAATGATATGGTTCCGTCTTGTTGTTGGCAGTAGAAACTGTTCCTCGATAGATGTAGATCAACCGATAAGTAAAGTAGACCAAATCGTGTAATAAAATCACAGAAAATCGTACAGAGACATAAATTATATGTATCAAGGTCTATCTACACTTCTACGTGAATAAAACTGTACTGTTCATCCAGCAAGTTGATGAGTAATTCTTATATTTGTAACACATGAATGTGTATTTCATACAACACGCAACTGTCTGTATCAACTCTAAAGACTTCAAAGCGACCACCAGATTGTTATCACCGAGTGTCATCGAACCAGCACTTTTCGAATCGTTCTATAACCATTCAAACTGATGCGTGACATAATCTGGATGGTAGTAAATCGCCGGACACTGCAGTGGTAGTGGATGTTTGGCGGAATGCCATGGCTTGGGCCCTCGTAAACAGTGACTAAACGCTGGTCCAAATGTTGGCCCAGGAATTGGCTACTCAAGAATTGGCGCAAAGTCTGACCCAAAAGTTGGTGATGTGAATATCTGGGGGAATGAGAATTATGAGTGACAAGTTACACAATGTTACAAGTTGAGCTATACGTTCCCAGGTGATGCGAGTATCTTTGCAGAAAGTTTTATTTATTTTAACTTCATGCACAACACATAAAATTATACACATGGCATTTAATGCCAAAAGCATTATCTATCTACCAGTCAAGCAGAGGTCTGAACAGAGAAATATATATATATATATATATATATATATATATATATATATATATATATACAGGCGGTGCAAGTAAAGTTTTAGAGGCAAGAAAAGAGAAGAGAATAACGACAAAGATTACTATAATACGATGATAAACATACATACTGCTTATGACTTATATGCGAATATATCAAAATAAATAAATATGTATATGTTATATAAACATACCTACACGTAATTTAAATATACATAATATGATACACATAGAGAAATTATTGTCAATGAGACGGATCAGTGAGTTCGTCCCTGTAAAGTGTTCGCAATGCTCTCTGCAAAGTTAATTTCGAGGTAGATGTCTGAACAATTTTTGGAAGCCCATTCCAAAGTCGAATGGCTGTGAGAGTAAAGGAGTTGGACATAAAGCTAGAAGTGTGACGGGGAGGGAAAAGTTGAAGAGAGCTACTAAAGCGAAGGAACCGGTCATGACAAGAGTGGAGGTATGAGAATTTATCTTTAAGATAAGACGGAGAGTTAGAAAGGGAAGTTTAAACTGGATCGAAATATCCTTGCCATAGTACCTATTTGTAACACCTTTAGCGTTAAACAGGCGTTTACATGATGTGAACTATTTATCCTGCCAAATAATAAATTGGTATGACGACACAAAAGATGAGACCCTACTACAATATTCTGTTTAAACAAATGCTAAAAGCTCAGCCAATGTGACAGCAAGACACATTTCGCTGACGTTGAAGGATCATAGGCCTCGTAAATTATGTTCAAAACGAGACTAGTCTCGTGTGGGCGTAATTAACTATTATAATAACCGGCCAGGATTTACGGTCAGTTCGCGAAAATAACTGTTTTGCAGGCGAAATTACATCACGTGTAACAGTCACGAGTTCAAAGTGTAACTGATGTATTCAATTACGAATAGAATGCAAAAAGATCGTGTATCGGAAATGCACACGCTATGCAGTTTTAAACTTCAATGTTGTAATAACAACTTTAGGTTTCCATACCTCTTCTTATCTAAGGATCTGAAAACTATACATCTTCCATCTATTCAGAATACTCGTTTCTTAAACTATGTTTAACGTGATAAACTAATTTGTCGATTAAGGCCTGATCTTTCCAATGTCATATAATAAATATTCGTCGAATAAGATACAAAACCTACGCCTAATTTGAAAACGTCACCTATTTGTCGGTAATCATTAATGATAATGTTATTTTAAGATCGGTCGTTTTATACTTATTTAGTAGGATTAGTATTAACTGACGTTTGTAAAATCAGCCCTAAGCAGTACCTAGTAATTTAGTATTCAGAACCAGAATCAGAATATTTTTTTGCATAAAAACAGGCATTTAAAGATGGTACATAACATACGGGTAAATTAGTGCACATATTTTGCTATGCTATAACAAACAGCATGCAAAATTTATACATTGACATTATAATAAATAAATAATGTCAATAATTAGGTACAAGTGTTATAAAATAAATTCGAAAAAAAATTGAATCATATTTAATAAATTAATCATGAAAAATCAAATTAATTAATAAGGATTCGACAATAAAGTCTTTCATGTCATATTTCTTTCATCAATAAGCCACCTACATAATTTGGATTTAAATTGTATAAAATTAGGGTTTTTGATGTCATCTGGAATTCTATTATAAATGTTTAAGCATATTGTACCTCTTGTTGTATTAGCAGTCCTTGGGATAACGTCTATAACACAAGTTTATTATCCCTTTGCAGTCCCTCGTTATTAACTCTAGTTATTATTGTATACAAAAGCAACAATTGATAATGTTTGGAATCATGTTCATCATTATCAGCCAAAGGACGTCCACTGCTGAACATAGGCCTCCCCCACGGCTTTCCACAGCTACCGATTACTAGCGGTCTGCATCCAGTTTGATCCTGCAATCTTTATAAGGTCGTCTGTCCATCTTGTTGGTGGACGTCCTACGCTGCGTCTTTGGTCGAAGGGTCTCCAATCTAGAACTTTCCTGCCCCAACGGCCATCAGTCATCATCATCATCATGTTATCATTTGCCATTCATGGATAGAGCACACACAAATGCTACAGTCATGACCACAGCATAAGTTTGATTTAATTCGTCCCTTCATCGCCCGCCATAGAAATAGAACAGGAAAAATATCCAGCCCATAAATACGGGAGGTTATTATTAACGTTTCTAAAATAGACAGAACATAATATGATAACCGGCGCGCGCAAATGACCCACTTGCCGCGCGTCCAGACGAGAAAAAAAACCCGCCAAGTGCGAGTCGGACTCGCGCACTGAGGGTAACCGGTACCGTGCCAACTTTAACTGAATTAGGGAATCCACTTAGCTAAAATACCACAATATTGTGTTGACAGCAAATATAACTTTGTTTTTCATTGTGTTTGTTTGAAGAACAAAGTTATGTTTGCGGTTGTTGAAAATGTGCTACTTTTCAAAAAAATCTAGTTCGATCCCGTCTTAACCAATTTTCGTTGAAAGTATTTGTTAAGATCTACATTAGTAACTTTTTCAAAATTTACACTCGCTTATTTTAGAAGTTAAAGGGAGGGGGGGGCGCCCATTTTACCACTTTGGAAGCGTCTGTCTATCAAACGTTAGACTTAAGAAGAAAATGGTTTTAGGAACCTCTATATCATTTTAAAAGACCTATCCGTAGACACCCAACAAGCATAGGTTTGTCAAAAAAAATTTAATTTTTAATTTTTTAAGTTTTAATTTCATGTATCGGAGATTCCCTTAAATATCATTTTTTTATTTTGTATAAGAATCGTAAGGCGGTTAACAGGATACATCTTTCTACCAAATTTCAACAGTGTGATGCTTATAGTTACAGAATAAAGTTATTGTGACATATGGCCGGACGGACAGACAGGCAGACTTGACGAAACTTGGTTCCGTTTTTCGCCATTCGGCTACGGAACCCTAAAAATCCGTTGGCGCCAAAACACGAAATTTGCGCGCTAATTGCGCGTTTCGTATATGACGTCGCTAATTATAACTTTCACTCCATTGTTTCGGCATGGGAAAGTAGTCGAAATGTTGAATGTACAGACTGTTTGGATTGTGCATGTATTGTTTTGAATGTATAACAGCTCGTTCTTATATCATTTGCCTTTACTTTTAATAACCTATTGTAGGGCAAAGGAATTGTTCTCATGCAGCTATAATTTAAGACGTGATTATTTTAGGTTATGCATCTGTATCTCTCCCAAGTGGACCACCGCATAAATGATTTGTAGGCTAAGGGAGCTGTATTTATTTTTACTTATTTAAAAACTTTATTGCACAAATAAAATTGTATAAAAGGTGGACTTCATGCTAATAGCATTCTCTCTTAGTCATGCCTTCAGATCATGCAGAGAGATTCTTATGAGTGCAGGAGAATATTGTAAATAGATATTAAAATTGCAACAAATACTATTGTGTAAAATTTTAATATTATATACATACCATAATATACATAAACTAAATTTTAACTTTTTATACTTTTCTCTTCAATATTTTACGCCGCTCTATCAGATCTTACAGTCGTAGAAGGCAATTTTATGGGCTGCCCTGGCTAAGGTATTTTCCCACTGCACTGTACCATACCATAACCGTGCTAGGAAGATGCCATGCACGAAAAGCAACACGATACGGTCTGCCTTGCCCACTGGACCCGTTGTACAACCCGTATGATGGCAGTATGCTACGCTTATGATACCCGTATAAAAATAAAAATAAAAATATTCTTTGGACATTCCCACACATCGCCATCTAGCCCCAAAGTAAGCTACTCAAAGCTTGTGTTATGGGTGCCAGCCAACGGATATAATACTTAAATACTTTTTTTTTGTAAATACATACATGATATACATAGAAAACACCCAGACCAATACAAACAGACATGTTCATGCACACAAATGTTTGTATTGTGCGGGGATCGAACCCGCACCCGCTGCGTAGTAGGCGATTTCTCGACCACTACACCAGACGGGTCGTCAAAAGTATGTAATATATTTGGTGGTAGTGAGTGAGTGAACCGCGATTCTTTTTGTATTTTTTTGGCAAGGACTACATAAGACTCTGACCCAGAAGTGTCATGATCAGACTAACAGTCTGTATCGGCAGGACTATTAATGCACAGACTAAGTGACGGCGATGCCTTCATAACGGTCATCATACGCGGGTACAATACAATCCGTATGGTGGTCGAGAAATCGCCTACTACGCAGCGGGTTGCGGGTTCGATCCCCGCACAATACAAACATTTGTGTGCATGAACATGTCTGTTTGTATTGGTCTGGGTGTATATCATGTATGTATTTACAAACAAAAAGTATTTAAGTATTATATCCGTTGTCTGGCACCCATAACACAAGCTTTGAATAGCTTACTTTGGGGCTAGATGGCGATGTCTGGGAGTGTCCAAAGGATATTTATTATTTATTTATGGTCACCAGCTTAACTCAACGTAGCGTGTCAGCACCGCCAAAATTACGCTCCGCGCATGGCACGCAACGATATTGGTCGGTGACGGACGGAACGTTCTAGTGCCAAGGTGTCATAAATTTCAGTACAAAAATTTGCTGGCTATATTTTTTGCTGGGACCCGTTTCTAGCACGGTCTTGGTATGCTACGATGCACTGGGCAAAGACCTTTATTTGAAAATAATTGTAAATCAAAACGTAAAATGATACAGGTATGAAAATATGCTCTGCTTATGTGAATGTCCTGATTCCTTGCGTTTCTCATACAAAAAAAGTGTCAGATGAAAAAAACTGTACTAATTTTTGGTAAGTCTAATGACTCGTCCATTGATAATGACATTGATGTTTATCATTTGTTCATGATAAAGGTCAAAGTTATGATTATACGCCATTTAAAATCAAATCATAATAAAAGCGGCTACCAGCTGATATTTATATGAACGCGGAGCGATAGTAAAATCTTCTTGATAAACGGTGACTGATATCTGATACCGTATCCGATAAAATAATTTCTCACCATTTATCGTCATGTGTACTAAATTTTATCGTGCAAGTGTTATCCATGTTATGGCATAATAATTGTATACTCCAATTATATGCCGTGCGTTTAGATCAATTTAGTTGTTTATAAACACAAACAAATTATATTTTTATCTATATCGAGTCAGTGATCATAATGAAACGATTTAACCGAATAAAACATATTTTATTGAACGTTAAAAGAGCCATCTCGACCGAAACCTCGACCTTTCGTCAAGCTGATAACATGCCCAAAATTACGATTTTATCCGTATCTAAAAACGTAATCTATCACATCAATAAAATTACTGCCCCAAGTAGACTTTCAAAGAGGAGATAAGTAGGATTTAAAATGTAACCTTTACTGTAGCATGTGTTTAAATTTTATGGGTGTAAAGCGAGACTATGTCAGTAACAAAAAAACTGGCCAAGTGGAGTCTGACTCGCGCACGTTGGGTTCCGTGTCTTATATGTATAAAGCACTTTCCTTGCCCTAACAATGTCCTGTAAAACATGATTAAGATTGTCGGATAAGGTTTTGGTTCCCTTAAAATAACAAAATATCATAAATTATGAGACAAAAGCGGTTAAATCTGTTGATGGTGATCACTCACAATTTTGTTTTTTTACAGCTATAGGAAACAACCAAAATCAATATTTGATAGTTTCATATCTTAACGCGTTTTGGAGGTAAACATTTTATAAGTGAAAAAGTACATTAAAATTATTTTGCTTTACGTTTATGAACTTAAGTTCTGTAATTTATTTACTTAAAAAAAAGCCGTGATATTTGTCCTTTTCAATTCATCCATCATTATATGCTAGTGCTGTGATTTTTTTCACGTATGGGACCGTTCAAGTATTACGTAAGCAGATTTATGACAATTATTTATCCCCTCCTCCCCCTTGTCAGCAAAAGTAAGCAAAGCTCTTACTCCCCCCTCCCCTGCTTACGTAAACGCTGTACCTAACAATAATGAATAAGCAAAACTTAAGCAAAGCTACCGCAAAAACCTTCTTTAATTTTACCAGCTACTACACGAGCGAAGCAAGCGATGTCAAATACCGCATACCAATTGTTTAAGATTGATTTATGACGGCGAGTATAAATTTAAGACTAAAACGTGAAAACCCAAAGGATATTACGCGAGCGAAGCGAGCCCGAAAAATTTCTTTAAACTTTACTAAAAATCTGTTAACTTTGTAACTTTTCCTTTACCAGCAGTAATATTATCATTCAAATGGTTGAGAGAGTATATTTGAGGACAGGTTACAGGATCTTAACGTATACATAATTTATAAGTATTCCCGAAAATGGGTATGGTTTTCAAACAACGACAATGTGTGGGTTGCCAATATGAAATAAAAAAACTACTGCCGGTCTGCTGACGTAATCACCATCCCGACCTCGACCCCCATGTCATCAAAAATAAGCAAAGCAAAGACCCCCCCCCCCCCGCCCCCCTACAGTGCTTACGTAATACTTGAACGGCCCCTATCTACCTACTACCGTACGATTGGGAGAGGGTGGGGACATTGGACTCTAACAAAAATTCGCTCTTTAAACTGAAACTTAAGGAAACAGGCCTTTTTATCAAAAAATAAAGTTAGCAAATTCATAATAATTTTAAAAGACCTATTCAATGATATCCAATACGATCGGTTTGGCAAGAGAAAAATAACATTGCTTGTGTGAGAGAAGGGGAATTGTACCACGAAAAAAACTGAATTTCATAATTTAAGTTTACTACTTTGATTCCTCACCAAAGCGCAAAGTGGTAAAATAAACAAAAACTATAATACATACCGATGCGAAATTACCGTAAGGGTTCCTTATTAGACTACGGAACCCTAAAAACAAACCTACTCGCTGTTTTATTGCATAATGCATTATCGCTCCAAAAAGTGCTAATGGGTAATAAAATTCTTAATTATTCAAAATGTACGTACACAGATTGACTGTATTCTAGACTAACAATTAAAATGTACAGTTTATATTTTCAAACTTTCAATTCACAAATGATATTTATAAATATTTATGTCACTAACTATGGATTTCATAAAGAAGCTCAAAATAACACAACGAGCGATGGAGAGGGTTATGCACGGTGTTTCTCCACGAGGCCGAATCAGAAACGAGTAGATACGTAGAAGAACTAAGATAACGGACATATCCCTACGAATAAGTAAGCTCAAGTGGCAGTGGGCTAGACACATAGCGCGAAGAACTGATGGCCTTTGGGGCAGAAAAGTTCTAGAAATGAGACCTTTCGATCAAAAGCGCAGGGTATGATGTCCACCGACAAGATGGACGGACGACCTTGTTAAGATCGCGGGATCACTCTGGATGCAGACCGCTTGTGATCAGTCGCAGTGGAAAACCGTGGAGGAGCCTATGTTCAGCAGTGGGCGTCCTTTGACTGATAATGATGATGATGATTTATAAATATATAATCAAAGGATATATCAATTCTCCTTGAACCTTCTCTATTTTTTTTTATAATAACTGTTAGTTCTTCTTCTTCTAATTAAGAGCCGGGCTCTTGTCGGTGAATAATCACCGTTCTTTTCTCCTGCCTGCTTTCATCTTGACTTCCTGATACCACATGCCATTGACTTACTGCATTATTTGGTCGACCAAGTATAGCTTATCCTAAGCCATCGGAATCTAAAATCTTACCCACTATTTTTCCTTCTATGATATTCTCTAAAAATCTGTCGTGTCCTATCAAGTGTCCTATCATCTTCTTCATTTGTTTTCTTTCTTCAAAATATGGATTATTTTGTGTTATAACTGTTATTTGTGACTATTATAGAAGATATTGTCTCGAACTCTCTATGATTTCTTCTCTCTAACAGCGTCTCTTGTCTTGTTCCAGGTGGGCCGCATACCGGCGGATCACCCACTAGTGGGCGGGCACAAGGGCCCAGTGTTGGACATAGCGTGGTGCCCACATAATGACAATGTCATCGCCAGCGGCTCCGAGGACTGCGTCGTCAAGGTATGTCAAACTGCCACTATTATTACCTGATGTTACACAAGAAATGGTTGCATTCAATTTGTAATAATTAAAAAGGAAAGGAGTGTAAAATTGCTGATAGAGGCGTCGATATCGGCAATTTTTCGATGGCTGCTGTCGGCGTGTGACGAATATATGACCTTAATTGACATACTGAGGACAGCTTCAGACCATCGGCAGGCATCGCTATTGTGATATTACCATTTCCAATCGTCAAGCATCTATCGTCATGACCAATTTTAATTGTGATTTTACCTCGTGATTTGCACTTAAGAATTAGCAACATAGAAGAGAAGGTATTCACTTGGTAGTACCGCTACGTGCCACCACTAGTAGCTAGTGGCACGTAGTGATACTACCAAGTTAGTACTAAAAAAGTATACTCTCTATAGTCCATTGAATAAAAAGTTCTAGAGTGCGTGAGTTAGTAACGTAAGATGTTTCTTCGAAAACATGTCAAGAGTCCCTAGGTAATAAACATACTAAAACCCCGGGACACTAGGAGGAGCCCCGGAGTGGGGGGAGGGGGGGAAAGGGTCCATTTTTTCATTTTTCGCTTAAATCTCAAAAACGGTACATGTTAGAGAAAAACTTTCAAGGAAAAGTTGAAAGGCCATAAAATTATCTACAAGTTGTACCTTAATATTTTTTTCCTATATCCTACCGTTTCTGAGTTACACGCAGTAAAAAATGATTTTGGCTCAAACAATTTCCCCATACTACATACCCATGTTTATCACATGAATCGATCAAAAAATATTTCTTTCTTCCAAAAAACTCAAATGTGCAACTTGTGACCGGTACTGATAGATTGCTCTTAATTAGGTCTATAATTGGTAAAATAAACACATTCCTCCATGGAAGCCTTTAGGAGGAATCGATTGTCAAAATATTATATTAGGGTAGTTTGAGTTACTGAACTTGATCTTTTTATTTTTTTCTTCCAAAAAGCTCAAAAGTGCAACTTGTGACTGGTACAGATAGATTGCTCATAATTAGGTCTATCATTGATAAAAATACCAGATTCCACCACGGAGGCCTTTACGGGGAATTGAATTGTATTAGGGTAGTTACGATACTTGAACTTTTTATTTTTTTTCTTCCAAAAAGCTCAAAAGTGCAACTTGTGACCGGTACTGATAGATTGCTCTTAATTAAGTCTATCATTGGTAAAAAAAACACATTCCTCCATGGAAGCCTTTAGGAGGAATTGATTGTCAAAATATTATATTAGGGTAGTTACGCAACTTGACCTTTTTATTTTTTTCTTCCAAAAAGCTCAAAAGTGCAACTTGTGACCGGTACTGATAGATTGCTCTTAATTAGGTATATAATTGGTAAAAAAAACACATTCCTCCATGGAAGCCTTTAGGAGAGTTTAGGAGTTCGAATTTTTCACGTTTCATGTGATGTAGCTCGAAAACGGCTGCGAATAGAAAAAAAATGATTGAGGTACAACTTGTAGATAATTTTATGGCCTTTCAATTTTTCCTTGAAAGTTTTTCTCTAACATGTACCGTTTTTGAGATTTAAGCGAAAAATGAAAAAATGGACCCTTTCCCCCCCTCCCCCCACTCCGGGGCTCCTCCTAGTGTCCCGGGGTTTTAGTATGTTTATTACCTAGGGACTCTTGACATATTTCCGAAGAAACATCTTACGTTACTAACTCACGCACTCTAGACCCCCCTTGGAGGGACTCATTCAATGGACTACTACGATTAAAACGAACAAAGTATACGAAAGTATACTCGTATACGAGCCAAATTCAAGAGAGTGGTTGTCAATCGTGTTCGGAAAACAGGGAAAAATAGCTTTAAAAAAACAAGATCTTTAATATATTTTTTTCTGTACTTCAAGACTCGACTCGACTCTATCACCCCCTTGAATTTGGCTCGTCCTTTTTACACCCTGTATAAGAAAGAAAAAGAGTGGATAAAATGTCCCTGTATTCCAAAAATGCTATGCAGGGGTTTTTCCCCGAGCTAAATTCAAGGAGGTGAGTCGATTGACAACCACTCCCTTGAATTTGGCTCGTACTTTTTTACATCCTGTATTTGTTAAACGATTGTTTTCAATTTGACACTGATTTCTCCAGGTGTGGCAAATCCCCGACGGCGGCCTATCTAGAACACTCACGGACCCGGTGGTGGACCTGGTGTTCCACCAGCGGCGGGTGGGTCTGGTGCTGTGGCACCCCACCGCGCAGAACGTGCTCTTGACTGCTGGATCTGACAACCAGGTAAGTGCTGATTACATTCTTGTTTTAATAGTGTTTTGTTACTATACAAACTTAATAATATAAATTGCACTTGTAAAAAGCAACTTAGGCTGTGTGATAGACGAGGAATCGAACCCCTAGTCTTACGCTATCCGGGCGCGTTGGCCGCGTGAATCTCGCAACATTGATGAAGTCACGCAATCAAAATCAAATCAAATCAAAATCAAATCAAAAAAATATTTATTCAATTTAGGACACAATATGCCACTTATGAACGTCAAATGTACAGTGAAAAATAAAATAAAAATAATTGTGCCCTGAAGGGGCCGAATCATGTCTCCTTATCTTTTGGGCCCTACCAGCGCTTCGAGACAGAACACAGACAATTAGGCAAGTGCTGAGAAGAAACGCCGGAACAAACTCAGTCACCACTAGCTGCCGTAAAATCAAAATCATCAAAGGTAAGTACATCAGTCGGTGCAGGCTGGACAGACCACACATTCGTGTCGTTCAGATAGTCTTGAACCTTATAATAGCCTTTAGACATAAGCGTGTTTTTAACGTGTTTCTTAAATTTATCAACCGGCAATTCGACAAGATTGTGTGGTATATTATTAAAGAATTTTATACAATTTCCCATGAACGAATTACTAGTTTTAACTAATCTGAAGTTAGGAACGACAAGCTTGTGTTTATTTCTTGTGTTATATGAGTGAATGTCGCTCTTCTTCATGAAATAATCTAAATTTTTACGGACGTACATTATATTGTCAAAAATGTATTGAGAAGCCACAGTTAATATGTTGATTTTCTTAAAGACCTCTCTCAGGGAGTCACGAGGACTTAGTTTATAAATAGCACGAATGGCTCTTTTCTGCAAAATAAATATGGTATCAATGTCTGCAGCAGAACCCCACAAGAGAAGACCGTAAGACATAATACTGTGGAAGTAACTAAAATACACAAGCCTCGCCGTTTCAGCATCAGTCAGATACCTTATTTTTCTAACTGCAAAGGCAGCCGAGCTTAGCCTCCTAGCTAGGGCTTCAATATGAGGTCCCCACTGTAATTTTGAGTCAAGTGTAATGCCCAGAAATACAGTGGAGTCTATTAAAACTAGATTATTACCATTTAGTACAATATTTGGTGTAAGTTGCTTTACATTAGGCAAAGTGAATTTTACACATTTAGTTTTACTAGCATTCAGCAACAAGTTATTGGTGGTGAACCAATTCAATACTTTGGAGAGAGTATTGTTTACTTCGTCAAAATTTTCTTCATGTCTTTTCATTTTAAAAATCAAAGAAGTATCATCAGCAAACAGAACTATCTCACAAAGATTTGTGGAATAAAATGGCAGGTCGTTTACATATATCAGGAAAAGTAAAGGCCCCAATATTGAGCCCTGGGGGACCCCCATTTGAAGAGGGGCTCCGGAAGAGTAGGTACCATTTATGTTAACTGATTGTATTCTACCTGATAAGTACGAACTTAACAACTTAGAAGAGTTTTCCGAGACACCATAGTGTTCTAACTTAATGAGCAGTGTCTGATGGTCTACACAATCAAACGCCTTTGATAAATCACAGAATACACCTACGGCATCATGTTTGTCTTCATAAGCATCAAGAATGTGTCTGATGAGTGCTACTCCGGCATCAGTTGTATTTCTACCTTTAGAGAACCCAAACTGTTTTTCGTGTAGTAAATTATTAAGTTTAAAATGGGAAAGCAATTGATTATAAATGAGTTTTTCAAAAATTTTACTTATTGTGGGTAATATTGAAATAGGCCTAAAATTGCTGGGGTCACTTTTGTCTCCCGATTTAAAGAAAGGGACAACCTTACTATGTTTCAATAAATTTGGAAACTGATTTTGGTCAATACATTCATTAAAGATATAAGATAAGTAAGGAGCTATTAGAGGTATAATGGGTTTTATTGTGTCTATTGATATACCCGATTTATCCTCTGTTTTCTTTTGTTTTAATTCTTTAAATGTTTTTATGATGTCTAAAGGACTAATATTTCTGAATTTAAATGAGGATTCGCACCTATGAACACTCGACACAAGTAATGATTTCGCGAGACTTGAGCAAGAACTCAACTGTTTAGTCGTCTCTATAGGAATGTTACAGAAGTAATTCTCAAAAGCGTTTGCTACCTCGTCATCAGATTTAATAAGCTTGTTGTTTATTTCTAGACTAAATTTGTTATCATGAGATTTCGTTTTACATGTTTCTTTATTTATAATATTCCATGTTTCTTTGATTTTATTACTAGATTTTTTAATTTTATCGCGTATGTAATTCGACTTAGCTACATAGCAAACTCTTTTGAAAATTTTTGAGTACCTCTTAACGTACTCATGAAACGATAGATCCTTTCTATATGCTTTTTTGTTATACAATTCAAACATTTTTTTCCTACTTGTATAAACTCCTCGTGTAGCCCAGTCACTGAATTTCGGTTTACAGTTATTGATAAGTATTTTCTTTTGAGGGAAAGTAATATCAAATTGTTTTTTAACTACCTGAAATAATTGTTCATACAAGTCACTAGCATTTTTTTTATCAAAGGGTATAGACGGTATTTTATCACTTACAAGGTTTTTAAATTTGTCCTTACGAGATGCAGTGACCGGCCTGCATTTGATTTCTAGACGGGGTGGAATAAAATAGTTCTGTAGTGTAACTATCTGACCGCAATGATCCGATTTTACAAAATTAATAATAGATTGTTTGATGATTTTACAGTTGCAGAGAATATTATCTAAGCAAGTAGCTGTTGTAGGAGTTACTCTAGTGGGCTCAGCGAAAATCGGAGTGAGGTCAAATGATTTGAAAATGCTCAAAAACCGAACGCGATTTTCCTCCGTAATATCTATAATGTCCACATTGAAATCTCCACATACAACTACTTTCTTTGTAGTTTTACATACTTTGTTTAACACATTTTCCATTACAGATTCAAATAATTTAAAGTTTCCACTTGGGGGTCTATAAACACAGACAATAATGTAGTCGTCCAGCTCCGCACACGATATCTCAATTGTTCGCTCAATAGTGAGAGACACTATGTCTTTTCGCTCTTTACATTTTAGTTTATTATTAATTAATATAAGTGTCCCGCCGCGAATGGCAGTCTCCCTAGTGAACGAACTAATAAGATTATAATTATCTATCGATAACATCAGTTCATGCTGCTTGAGCCAGTGCTCAGTTATGCAGAGAACATGAATATTCATTTTATTTAAAAACAATTCAATTTCCAAATCTTTTCCAGAAAAGCCTTGAATATTTTGATGTACTATATTTAATTGATTTGATTCTACAATTTCTGATAAGCAAGAGTTATCCTCTATTGTCTGATCTACTAATTTAAATGATTGTTTGTTATTGGAACTGATTCTAATGGTTGAATATTCATGTCAATAATCTGCTCAATAAAAGCAGATTTGGTAGCCAAGTTCTTGGCTGAATAGTCAAAATAATATGATAGCGACATTGCTATCTGTCGTTTGAAATAATTATTAACATAATAATTATCTCGCGTCAAATACACTTTGTTTTTAAAATAATTATTCATGTCAAGTAGGTGGAATTTATTCACCTCATATAATGTCAATTTATGCAGTTGCAAATTAATTTTATATCTTAAATCATTTTCTTCGTCTGGCAATCCACTACTGTAAGGTAATGTAAACAATATTGTTTTATTCACATTTAATTTTCTTAAACTGTCAAAGTATGTATTTAGGTTTTTCTTGTTCATATTACCTCTGTTTCCTATGAAAATAATTAAATCTGAATTTTCTTGAAACTCATAAGAAAGCACTTTCTGAACTATTTCTAAATATGATGCCCCTGGCATGCAATGGTTGATCACATTTTGTCCCATGTATTTTGATAATAAGTGACCCATGTTTTTCCCAATCTGATCACTAAACAAAACTATATTTTTAACAGACTTGCTTAGCGATCCACTGGGTTGAGAACAGGGAGGGTTCACATTACACTTAGTTCTAGTAATCTTATTGGTGAGTTGTGATGACTCATTTCCAGAGATATCAATGGAGTTTTTTGAAATCACATGTGAAGAGTTACATTCACAGGAAGCTATTATATTTGTCAAAGCCTGGATATGTTCACCACACTCCTTTTTTGTACAATTATAAGTTTCAGTCATTATTTTTAATGACTGCTTAAGTTCCCTAATTTGACATTCTAAACTCATAACATCTTTCTCATATTTACTTACATTTTGTTCTAAAATTAAAGAATACATATCCAGTTCATCTCCAAGTTGTCTCCGCTCATTGATGTATTTTACTTTAGTTTGTAAGGATTTTTGTTTTTTGATTAATTTATTAGTTTTTTTTATGAAACGGTTTATTCTAACATATTTCTTAAACTTATTTTTGCTGCACTTAGTAATACCTTTAGAAGGTGTGTCATGAGTTAAATCTATTGTCAAAATTGGTTGATTACTAGGTGCAGCTGTCGTCAGGCTGGGCGCACTACCAACCAACTTATTAAATAGAAGGGCGGTTTGGCTGTTTATTTGGTCCTGTTTCTCCGTCTCCAGCTGGTTGATATAATCATGGGCATCACCAAGATCTTGTTCAAGAACAGATATGCGTTTCAGGTTCTGTTCATACTCCTCACAGCACTCACCGAACCCTTCTATAACCAATTTCAATTGGTCCCGTTCTTTAACTACCAAGTTATAGTTGGTGTGCAGCTCAGCCATCTCTTTTCTTAGTTTAGCGTTCCTATCAAACTCACCTAGCATTTCCCTTTCATTGTCATCTCTTTCCCTATGCAGTTTTTCGATCGACTCCTTGGCCGCCTGTAGTTCGCTCAAAGCCATCCTGAGCTTGGACTCCTCCTGGCGAGCGCAGGCCTTGCGAGTAAGCATATTTACGTCAAAATACAAAGAATCAAAACAAAAACGTAAACCAAAGTGCCGCTCGACCAACTCGAGGCTATTTATAGAATGTAAACAAAGTTATAACCTCAACGCGATAGAAACACAAAACCGTAGCTCAGTTAATTGTTAGATATTCATAAAAATAAGATTATAAACGCGTGATATATTGAATACACACGGTTATAATGCTAGATCGGATGAAATAAAAGCGATGACAACGATTAACAATTTGAATTTTTGCTAAGTCATTGGCCGGTTATCACTAGCGTAGCACTTAGCACTAAATACGTATTTAAAACACTGATTATCACAAACTCACAAACGCACACAGAATACGATTATCAAACGTTTTTCTTACGTTTTTGACCTATTAAACACTTAGAAACTAATTAAATTAAAATTATTTTATGGGACAAAAGCCGATCAGGTGTTAGCGGTAATGTTGCCAGACGAAAAAAAACCTCATGTTAAAGTAAGCGCTTGCAAAATTCAACAGCCTTGCTAATGTGACGGTGGCCGAGAGATATAGGCATACGCCTGGATAGCGTAAGACACGGGGTTCGATTCCTCGTCTGTCACACAGCCAAAGTTGCTTTTTACAAATGCAATTTATAACCAGATTAGTGCTGATGAGAAATAGGTACCACTGAGGATCAAGCAGGTAAGTGCTGATTAGGAGTAAGGACTATTGAAGATGCTGGTTGGATGCTCTTTGTATAACAATAAACGATGCTCGTTTGTACATTTGAGCATTGCCAAAGAGACGAGACGTGACGAGCTGTAGCTTTCTTCTTGTGATGTGAAGTGATTAGGTTTGTACATTTATTTAGGCATATCTATAAAGATGAGATGTAAGGTAGATAATATAAGGAAACTCTTACATCACACTTAATTCCTTCCAAATTTTGGTTAGTTAGTAACTTTGGCTGAGGTGTTTCCAGCACTTAGCCTCGATTGCGCACTTGTGAATACGTCCCTCTTTGTTATTCTAACCACCCTAGACTTTCCCAGAAGGCTAGCAATCGGCTCAGATAGTGGGTCTTATTTTCCTCTCTGGCTTAAGCTAAGGAAGGAGCTTTGCTTCCACAAAGCAGTTACTTCTTTTTTTTGCGCCTCGTACATGAGTCCAAGAAAGGCTGAGATGAAGGTGTGATGATGTGACGCCCTAATTTTACCGAATTTATTTATTTTGCTAATAACTACAAAAAACATCTTTAAAATCCGATTGACCATCGAAAAACTACCATCTTCGCTTGCCTTCAAAAGCCAGAGAGTCTGAATGTATGCCTACTTTCAGATAGCGATATGGAACGTGGGCACGGGCGAGGTGCTCCTCACGCTCGACTGCCACCCTGACCTCATTTACTCCGCCTGCTGGAACTGGACCGGCTCGAAGCTGCTCACCACCTGCCGGGATAAGAAGATCAGGTACGCGGCTTCTGAAGAATTTGTCACTTAAGTTGATAATAGCTTGGCTGGTTGAGGAAAAGCTTTATATATTCTATATTGGACGACTGTGTAGTGGCACGCTCTGAGGTCCCGAGTTCGATTCTCGGTCAGGTCAATATAGAAATCAAAATTTTCTAAATTGTCTCGGGTTTGGGTGTTGTGGTACCACCGTTGTGTCTGATTTCCATAACACAAGTGCATTAGCTACTTATTTTGGGATCTGAGCAATGTATGTGATTTGTGTCCAATATTATTTTTATTTATTTATGCAGACCCAAATGTCCATAACGCCATACAGCACAAATACCTACTGAAAAGCATTGATTTGACCTTGGACATGCTTGTTTTTTTTCCTACTTCTCTTTTATTTTACTATTGGTTTTAATCAAAGATTGTGACCCCCGAACCCCTTACTAGTCGAATGTTAAATTATGTTTCACTTAAAGAAAGTTATTCCTCTATTAGCGTAGCTGTTCCTGTTTGCCGAGATACGTCAAACTCAAACTACGTACCAAACAACTAAAAATTTCCAGCTGAATCCATATACCGCTTTAGTTACGGGTGTTAATGTGTATTTCTCGTTGTCAGGATCATCGACCCTCGCAAAGGCGAGGTGGAGTCCGAAGCCATCGCGCACGAGGGCAGCAAAGCGTCGCGCGCCATCTTCTTGAAGCACGGGCTCGTGTTCACCACCGGGTAAGGGATACAGCACCGCACCCTGCCGTGACCGTGCTAGGAACGTGTCAGGCACTTGAACCTTGCCCACTGAACGGATTGACAGTGTTCTGTCTCACCGTTATATGGAGCGAGAACGCGTTTATCGCAACGCTGTGCCGACTGGTTCCGTGCACGGCACGCTACCGTATTGGTCGGTGACGGAACGGTCTAGTAGGCAAGGTGTCATATGACTAAATTACTTTCTACCCTAGGGATGGAAAAACAATTTTCCTCTACACATGAAAGTTCAATATTCCGAACAGGAGAGATAAAAAGATAATTGAGTCACATCATATTTTTAAAATAAAAGCATGCCATAATTTTTTACTTAGCTATACATTGAAAAACGTGTGCTTGTGGTCATTGATATAAAAAATATAAAACTGGTCTATTTTTTTACAATTACACTAAACCATTTAAATAACTGGCTGCCCGCCATAGTGCTTTGATGATACTTTTTTATTTTATATTGTCAGTGTTACTTTTTATTTTTCTTTATGGGCTTTCTGTCTATTCTTTGAAATTTTGATATCACGTAAATAAAATTCGATCGATATTTAAAAGAACATTTTAATTATTTGATATTGTATAGCCAGTATCAAATAATTAAGTGTAGTGTTTTCATACGTGCCGTGATTCCTTCTTAACGTGTGTTGGATGAACTATTACTTTAAATTATCTGTAGTTTTTTTTACAATATCTTGAGTTTTCATCTCTTGCATAATTACATAATACCTCGTCATCACAGCTAAAACCATTCAGGAAAATTAAATGTTTTCTTTTCACAGTCGAAATTAAAAATAGTATGTTCAACTCGGGCATAAGCACCCATTTTACTCTTGAACTATTGGCGCTCTCACTTCGTTTGAGCCGAGCGCCAATATCTCGACTGAAATGGGTCGCTTTCTTCCATTGTATAACAATCTATCTATTATTAAGTAATACTCGCATGAAAGACAAAGCTAAATTCTTAAATAAATAAATAAAATCAATATAAATATTTGAAATTGGAAATTGCGCAAGAGTGTCTTCTCATCCCATCTACCTCAGTGTCTGAAGACGAAAGTTTTCAACCAGTGTGTGTTCACAGTGATGACATACGGATCCGAAACATGGTCTCTTACTATGGGCCTTATAATAAAGCTCAAAATCACACAACGAGCGATGGAAAGGGCTATGCTGGGTGTTTCTCTACGGGATCAAATCAGAAATGAGGAGATACGTAGAAGAACTAAGGTAATGGACATAGCCTTGAGAATCAGTAAGCTCAAGTGGCAATGAGCAAGGCACATAGCGCGAAGAACTGATTACCGTTGGAGCAGGAAAGTTCTAAATTAGAGACCCTTCGACCAGAGACGCAGCGTGGGACGTCCACCAACAAGATGGACAGACGACCATATAAAGATCGCAGGATCAAACTGGATGCAGACCGCTAGTGATCGGTCGCTGTGGAAAGCCGTGGGGGAGGCCTATGTTCAGCAGTGGACGTCCTTTGGCTGATTATGATGATGATGATGAATATAAATATGCGCCAGACAACACACCAACTGTCGTGGTTTCGAAGTTAGGAATTTTCTTTCTTGTGTTACGAATAACAGACAACGATTATGACGGGGGCGTCTCCCATAAATTCTTAAATACTGACTGACTCAGGTTCGTGCTCACCAAACATTTGCCCCTTGCGGGATTCCAACTTCCGATGGCCGGCGTTATAGACAGGAGGTATCTAACCAATACACCGAACGAGTCGTAAATACAGCTAAAGACAATATATTGCTTCAACATGTTACTCCAAAATTATAAATCTGTACGCATTTATGTCCTAATAAATGGACCAGTGGTGTTTAACAATCTACGCTCACATCGACGTCGAAAACGACTAGTATTTACTTCTTTTACTCGCTGAAAATCAGCGTCGTGGTATGCGTTCTGCTGCTGCCACGACCAATGCTGAGCGGGTGCCTTTTTCGGCCTAGTAGCTTAATATACAGGGTGTTGTTTTGGTCTCTCAGGGGGTGACTCAGGGGTGGCTGTACAAACGATACTGATGCCAAAAAAATATACAAAAATATATTTTTTGAAATGGAAAAAACCCACGAAATATTTTTTTTATGCGGTACAGCGATCGAGTCAAAACTACCAACCCCAGGTAGCCTCTTCGTAGCTTACTAGCTACGGCGTAGTATTTCGTATATAAGCGCTAGCTACGCGCTAGGGTGCGAGTTTTCCCATTCGTTTTGTAATTTTTTTGAATGTTGTGAAGAGGTTTTCTTGTATAAAACTTGCTTAGAATTTAAAGAAATCATTTTTTTTAGAATAAGCACAACTCATATTATCATCCCTGTGTTGGATGTCACATGTCACTGACCGAAACAACACGCTGTATGTATTTTGTTAATGTAATTCATTTTTGGTCGAATACTGTCTTTCTTCCTTCACCAGCTTCAGCAGAATGTCCGAGCGCCAATACACGCTCCAAACACCGGACGCTCATTTTTGGTCGAATATATATTTTTTTTCTTTCTTCAACAGCTTCAGCAGAATGTCCGAGCGCCAATACACTCTCCGCACGCCAGACGCTCTAAACGAGCCGATAGTGACGGTCGAGATCGACACCAGCAACGGGGTCATGTTCCCGCTCTACGACCCCGACACCAACCTCATCTACCTGTGCGGCAAGGGGGACTCGGTCATCAGATATTTTGAGGTGAGTCATCCCTTAAACCAGGTCTTGGAAACCGGTACTTTTTCTGAACCGGTTTAACGATAATACAGGTGGAACTTTTTGGAAAAGGTTATGTTGGATTGCGTGAGTTTATGGACTAGAACATACCTTCGTTCCTGGGTGGCGGCCGCGTGCTTGCCGGACCCGGCGTTCAGGTGCTATTCACAACTCCTCGCAACTCCAATCCACAGGCTTAGCTGGTGGCTCGTTGCTTCTTCTGTTGTTGTACTAATTGGCTTGTATCACATCACAGAAATAGTCCACAAACGCGGAGGAAAGGTTGCCGCTGATTCGCACGGTACCTCGTTCAAAAGTCAACCATATTTCCAACTGATTCGTTTTTTACACCGTTAAGGTGATGCACTTGCCAGCACGACCACTTGGATTGAACAGTAATGTTGCTAGTTGAAAAAACTCACGCATATACAAAGGCAAACTAATTCCTTCCGTCCAAGTTATATTGTTCTGAATAACGAAATTAAACTAAATCTATTTAGGTACGAAACAGGTTATGTTCCTTTAAACCGGTTTTTATACCGGTTTGGAAAAATATGGGTATTTTTTATTAACCGGTTCAACTTTTCGTTAAGGCCGGACAACCACCTCAAGTTCGTTAAGATCTGCGAGCGGTGAGCGCATCTGACGTTTGTTTTTTTTCAATAATACGTATTTTGTGTATATATCCTATTAGATACGTACAGTGGTAATTATTCGACATATTTTTGTAAATTTTAATTATATTATAAAAACAATATAATTGCATAAGGAATAATTCTGAAGAATCTGATAATTAGTATAACCTCTTTCGAAGAATATTCGGTCCAAAAACAAGTCGAGTTGCGATCGTCGCAAGCGGCTACGAATTAACCGGTTTATTTAGGTTCACAGTATCACTTTTATTTGGTTCCGCGCCGGAAAGAAATTTTACGATAAAACCGGTTTAACCGTTAATATACCGGTAAATCTTGAACCGGTTTCAAGCCCTGCTTTAAACGGGTTAAAAGTGTACAAACAAGACCCAATAAAATCGAAAACGCTAGTGATATCGCTCTGAAACTATATCAGAGCGATATCACTAGCGTTTTCGATGTGGTACGTGGGGTCTTGGCAATGGTTTCAACGCACTTGGTACGCGATACGCGCATGTACGTTTCAACGTGCCATGTAGCAACGTTTAGATTTATGCATATCGACGGCAAAGTGCCAATAACTCCTATCAAATATTTTTCGAAAAATTGACTTTTTGTGGAGTTGAAGTTAAGGCCGATTTCCGCATGTTTTGATGTAAAAAAGTCAATTTCTCGAAAAATGTTATATAGGAGAGATGTTATTGGCACTTCGCCGTCGATATCGGCATTGCCTCAATAAATAAATAAACTGTAGAACAAAACAAACAACGGAGTGTCTGTTATACATCTTCAGTCATAGCCTCGGCATCGCAGAGACAGTGTATCGCCAGGACCTGTATCGCTCTTTCTAAAGTCCGTTTCTTTTGCTTGTCAAATATTGTAAACAATCTTGACCTTTTTACAAATAAGATAAACACAAAACGCACCAACTACATAAGGCAACCTAATAATAAATGAATTTCACTGACCTATATTATTTTAAAGTTGTAAAAACAATTGTTTACATTATTCTTCTAGCAAAGAAAAACGGACGGACGGAGTCGTTCAGTTCAGTACCGTTACCAAGAGTTTATGACGGTTTTTCTCGCTAGCGACGACGTAATAAAAGTCTATGAAAAATTGAACAGCGCCTCTGACAAAACTAAAATTTTCCATACAAAAGTGACGTCGTCGCTAACGAGTAAATTCATGGTAACGGTACAGTTCATTCAACATTTACGAAAACACCACAGAGCTGCCCCGTTCCTACAATGATGACGTCAGTTGCTGCGAAGTTTTTGTTTCGCCTCTGTTTACTTGCTTTAATTAAGCCGTCATTTGTTAAGTAACTCTGTAACGTCCCACTGCTGGGCAAAGACCTTACCTCAAGTATGAAGTAGTTTGAGCCATACTGTACCAAGTGGGCTCAGTGCAGATTGGAGAGGTATTTACATAGCAAGTGACTAACCTTGCCGTCAGATCAGATGTTATCAAGCCGCCCATAAGCCCATTGACTATGCTTGACGACTAATATAAACCGATACTAGCCGGGACCAACGGCATAACGTGCTTTTCAAAGCACAGAAATGCTCGTGATATACGTCACTTATATGGTCAGAATCGTCACCCATCCAAACGCGACCGCGCCGTAGGTTGCCTAAGTTCTGTAATTACTACCCAAGCGCTGCCACCACTGCGCTGCTAGCACCTTATTTATGAAATCTCAAAAATATGTTGTTTTCAGGTGACGCCAGAACCGCCGTTCGTCCACTATATTAATACCTTCCAAACGCCAGACCCGCAACGAGGTATGTAGCAATAATATGCTTCAATTATATAAAGGGTGCTGTTTTGGTCAGCGACAAGCGGCTCAGGGGTGGTTGTAAAGACGACACTGATGCCACAAAAATATTTTAAAAAATATATTTTTTTTAAATGTAAAAAACCCAAAAAACAATTTATTATTGCAGACTAGTTAGCGAGTCAAAACTACCAACATTCGGTCGCCTCTTCGTAGCTTACTAGCCACGGCGTAGTATTTCGTAGATACGCGCTAGCTTCTCCCGTGGGTGCGAGTTTCCCCATTCGTCTTAACATTTTTTAGAATTTTGTGAAGAGGTTTTCTTGTATAAAACTGGCATTAAATTTAAAGTTTTTTTTAAGAATAAGTATAATTGATATTACCATGCCCGAGTTGGAAGTCACTGACAAAAACAACACCCTCTATAATATGCAATTGACAACAACAATCTTTATGTAACTTTTACTAAATAATAATAAAATTATTCAACTAATTGATTTATAAAGATCTCAGTGTTCAATTTTGAATTACTTGTAGTGCGTTACTGTTTACCATATTTTAAAATGAATTATTTCATAAATAAAAGTCATGTCAAGATTGTTTACAATATTAGGCAAGCAAAGATGGACATTAATCACTCATTTATTGGCAGGTATCGGGATGATGCCTAAAAGAGGGTGCGACGTGGCCACGTGTGAAATCGCGAAGTTCTACCGGTTGAATAATTCTGGTCTTTGTCAGGTAATGTCTTACCCTTCAAAAGTCCGTAGTAATATGTGAATAGTGATAAAGGTGAAATAAGAAACTAAAAATTTGCGTACGGACGGGACTCGAACCAGCAACTTCTTGGCTAACCGGGCATAACGCTCTACCAATGAGCTACCGTGCTGTCAGTTCGACCTTGCGAAATTTGTGGTCTCTTATGGAATCGTCACTATATGTGACGGTTAGCGCCATCTACCCGTCTGTTTATGCAACATTGGGCCAAGCAGTTATTCTTTACAGAATAAATTCAACCTGGAAATTGATAAAGCTACGCTAGTGTTGTCAGTGTCATATTTTAAATTCATAAAGATGAAATAAGAAACTAAAAGTTGCGCACGAGCGGGACTCGAATCTGCAACTTTCTGGCTAACCGGGCCTAACGCTTTTCCATTTGAGCTACCGTGCTGTCGGTCCAACGGTGCGAAATATCTGGTCTCTTATGGATATGTCATTTCATCTTTATGGTCTAAAACTCGTAAAATCCTCATTTATGAACTAGTTTTCCCTTTTTTTTTACTTCAAAAGTTATATGAACGTAGATTAACGTTAGCGAATGTGTGAATGAATGCTTAGGTAGAAGCACAGAAAATATAATAGTACTATGTACAGAAGGATCACTGTGCTAAGAATGATAAAGTAAAAACAACTTTCGCTGCAACGCAATGAAGTGCAATTCACTTCGCATGATTTTAATTCAAGGTTGTTTCATCTACCTATCTATACCTGTCTCTTTCTAACACGTAATGCTTTCCCTGTTTCGCGGCCTTGAATGTGTCAGGGTTGCAAGCGGCGCGTGGCACGAACATACGCGTAGGTACACAACGCGCTACTCAAATAAAATAAATAGTCTAGAGGACCTAGCACATGTCTTGACTGTGTTCTATCGGAGAAAGTAATTGATAGTGTCAGCGTTCGTTTAATATTAAAATAAGTGTTTACTCTGTCTAATTTAATTATTTGGTACAAAATTACTGAATTCGGAGAAATGAAAGTACAAACCAAACACACATGTATGTACGGACAACAGCACGTCAAGGTAAACACTGCGGTATCTTATGCAGTATTAATAAGGGCTAGTTTGCAACAAAAGTGGATAACCTGATGTGCTGTCGACTGTACATCACACTTAAACAAATAAAATTGTATAGTAGAATTATTTTCTCCGTGCAGTTTGGATCCTAAATCATAGCTCGGCCACAGCCCGGTTAGAGCAGTGAGTATGTTGCGCGGGCGCACCGCCGTTTTAAAATTTATATTATTTAAAAAAATTAGTTCATTATAAATAATTTCAATAAATATAAAATGTTATATATTTTTTTTTTATATAAAAAAATATATAGTACATTCGCCAGCATCTTAGGTTACACACACTTTTGTTGCAAACTAGCCCTAATGTCAACTGCATAAGATACCAGTGTTAACCTAAATTTGCTGTTGTCCGTACTTAACTACAAAAAGAGACTTTTGTTTATCTTTCGTACCTTTATAAATGATATCAAAATCGAGATTAATTTTATTGGAATAACTAAAAATTAAGGGTGATATTATAAAGCTAAAGTAAAACAATGAACTGTAACTCTTGGACTATTAGATTTTGGACTACGTAAAATCCTAACACAAAATTACTTAAGTAATTTGGTAGGTACTTATAAATATTATCCTAAATTTAAAGTAAGTTTATTGACCTGTTTCCGTTTATGTTAAGTTAGATTGACCTAAGTAACTGGGTAGGTATCTTAAACTCAAACCTATTTCTTTGAACAAGAAATGTTGAATACTTACCTACAAATTTTATTTTGATAAATAATGTCATAATTAGGAACACATATCTCAAATTATTAACAGTTATTTCGTTGTAACGAAGTCAGTCACAGGCTGAGAAAATAAACACAGTCTTGGGCGCGTGGCGCGGTCCGCGAGCGGCAGCCCCGCGCTCGGCGTACCGAGTCGCTCGAACGTACCTAAACTTCGGAGTGACACCCCCCTGGTAGAAGCTTACATGAGTGTGTGAAAGACTAGCTAAACATGTTTTTGAACTAATATACCAAACCAAGAAGTCAACTTTGTAAACGATTCTCATCTGATATAAATTTGTAATTTGGCCGAAGATGAATCTTAACTGACTATTAAATACCTAATCATCCTTTTCTTACGTCCATATAGAAAGAAAGAAAAAGGATTTGGCCCGCTCAGCCAAGAGGTTGCTGGTTCAAGTCCCGCCCGTGCGCAAATTTTTGGTTTCTTATTTCATCTTTATGAATATAAAATATGACACTGAGAGTAAAAAACATTCTAACCCAAAAAGAGTATTTATTGGAGAGATATCACAAACACACATACACGAGATTACACATTAATTACAAACAAAAAAAACTACGTTAACACAGAATAGAAACAGAAAAAAAATATACTGACCTTAATAAATTGGCCATGCCAGCCAATCAGTGCGTCAAAACACATACATATATTATTATTAATAACACGATTGTGGCCTTTTCAGGTGGTGTCAATGACGGTGCCTCGCAAGTCGGAGCTGTTCCAAGAGGACTTGTACCCGGACACACTGAGTGACGAGGCCAGCCTCACCGCGGACGAGTGGTTGGCGGGAGAGGACGCCGAGCCTACTACCATGTCGCTGAAGGTATGCGATAGGCGACCTTATGTCACGGGAGTAGGGCTCACTTTTGTTCAGCGTAGGTACGGGGAAGCCACATATTATAAGAATGGACTTGTCAAACATGTCACATTCCTCCCGCTTCCCCGTTCAGCTACCCGCGTTTGTCCGTTTCGTGTCAATACAGTTCATTTTTGCATACTTCTCGCCGCGCAGTGACAGTGACAGCCTGACAGGTCAATTTTTACGATAACCAGGTACTATGTCGCTCGTAAAACTGTTATTAAAGAAACCCTTATGTCGAATAGGTATTATAAAGTAGATGATTATTTAAAAGATAATATTGTATGGACTTGCATGATCACTATAAACATTGTAAACCTTTTGAAAAGAGGCGTTGACAATAGTGACTATGTTTGTTGCGCAGCTTCTTCTCAGCAGTAGCCCACAATTGTCCCGAAGCTGTGGTAGGGTTTAAATTGGGATGTGTAAAAGTGCCCCTATTGTGGGCCTATTTGCAAAAATAAAAGACTTTTATGACTTTTTATGTTAGGCAAAATCCTTAAGTTACGCTGAGCATAAGGCATCATAGCCTGATACCATGATATTGTCAGTAAAAAGACCCAAGGATCTAGTGCCGGCGGGCATTTTTGTTTGCTAGTTGAATAGTAAAAAATATTTTTATAACGTGTTAAATCATATCAGTGAATAAAATTAATCAATTCTATTTCTTAATTTCCTATGTAGGTAGTGATTTTTGTGTTTATTATATTTTAAAATGAATGATTTTTTTAAATAGAAATGTCAAGATTGTTTACAACAATATTTGACAAACACAGAAAAACGGAAATCGCTAATACGTCGCTGAAGGTATATGTGGTAGATCTTATGTCGAGGGAAATTAGGGTCAATTTTGTTTAGCGAATGTATAGGATAGCAATTTGGCTAAGAGTAGAGGTCTGCCGCACAGTACCACCGCTCTAGGTATGCGATAGGTGATCGTAAGATAAAGGAATAGGGTAGAATATCTCCTGAATAAGGTAGTTGGAGTATATAATTCAATGCCTTCGCTTGATAATGGAAACCAATGCGTTAAGTCTTCTTAAGTACGATAAACAAGTGTCAATAATAACTCTTACACTGAAGAATGACTCAAACTACTTCACAGTTGAGGTAAGGCCTTTGCCCAGCAGTGGGACGTTTCAGGCTTTACTTTCACTTTCAAAGAGTTTAAGCTTCTGCGGTGTATTCAGTTTCCAATTACTACCTGGGTAGGGGACTACACAGAAGAATGTACCATAATAAGTTTTATTTTTGAGAATCAAATTAGTATAATTAGTTTCATATGGCTTGTCAAAATGTATTTTGTAAATATTTTGATGTGCATGAATTTTAAACCTAGCCCTATGTGTTTTTGTGATTTTACGATTGTAGTAACTATGTTATGATGTTTGAGTAACTTTAATTTAGTAAAAGGTAAGTAAATGATGCAATGTGATAAATGTCCCAAAACTTTTGACACAACACAATTGTTGTGTGTTTATATTATATTGGCAGTTAATAATTTCCTTAGTACATAAGTCAAACCATTACATAAAATGGATGTGCAAAATTTGAAATTTAAGGAGTCAACACGTTAGAGCAATTATTAAAGTCCTTAAAGTTTAAATCTAATCAAAAATCTTTTTTATTTATTTATTTAATAAAACGTGTTGATTCTTTAATGTTACTGTTGATTGATGATTCTGATGGCTTTTCTAAACCCCGCCGTGTTGTGTTTCATGTAATAACTCTTGAGTTTGACGCTTGACAGTGTTACTAACAATAACAACCTTATTCACTCTGGCAACAATGCCTTTTGTGTTAATCAATTTTAACACAGGGTAGAGATAAGATAACCTTTGGCAACTTTGCCTATTGAGTTAATATGGGAAGCTTAAAAAGACTTGAACCCAGAGATGTGAAACCATGTATATAAAAAAAGTTAATATTCGATAAAGATAAGATTCCTTTACGTATTATTTGGGATAGTTTGCATAATGAAAGAGATTTTGAAGACAAGTTTTGATGAATATTCTTGCTATTCATTTGAGGCTTAGTTTATGTAACTTTTTGCGATGTTGATATCAATATATTAAGGTATCAGTCTCTCAGAATAAGAATTGAATAATATGTAATTAAAATTAAGTTAGTACGTTGTGGGGTGTTTGTAAAAATTAACAGTTAAAATTTGACTAAATGAGATTTTCTAACATCTGACTGTATTTAACTCCTATAGTCATTGTCATGTAAATACAATTTGTTTGAATACAGATAGTTCATCATAATGTTTGAGGTCCTCCTTTAAGTACAGAGAACTTCGGTATTTTGCATATTTTATATGTAAAGATAGTTTAATATTCAACACTCAAGCTGAATAAGAATTACAATTAGATTAATTCAAGGTCAAAATCTCCATTCATATTTTTGGATATTTCATTTTAAATTATCTCACCGAGTCCTCCACCATCAAAGCCAACGGAACAATCAAACAACAGATGCTATAGGCTAGGGATCCCCTAACCAAACTTCAGGAGCGCGCTCTTGTGGTCCAGGGCGGGTACGTGTCGGGGCGCGCCGCCACTCAGCTACACGTCACCAAGAAGAATGCGTTGGCTACGGGCAAGGAGAGATCACCCACGCCGGCGACCAAGCCGGACAGCCAGGCGAATACCCCGCCGCCTACTGCCAGCGCCACGCAGGCTATTGTGAGTTTATTTTATTATGTAAGAAATAATATACGTATGTCAGTCAGACCATAGCTACACTTCACGAAGATGAATGAACTAACTACAGGGAAAGAGCGTTCTGCAACGTCTGCGACCAAGCTAAGCCAAGCCAACAGCCCGCCGCCTTTTCCCAGGGCGAGCCAGGCCAGCCAGGGTGTTGTGGTACC
Source organism: Pyrausta purpuralis (assembly GCA_963924145.1). Taxonomy (NCBI): domain Eukaryota; kingdom Metazoa; phylum Arthropoda; class Insecta; order Lepidoptera; family Crambidae; genus Pyrausta; species Pyrausta purpuralis. The sequence goes on along the minus strand of OZ001663.1, from coordinate 1,821,014 downwards.
ATCGTTGTGTCTGATTTCCATAAGACAAGTGCATTGGCTTCTTAATTTGGGATCAGAGCAATGTATGTGATTGGTGTCCAATATTTATTATTATTTATTTATATTATAGTGCACAAGTGTGTGCGCAAACACAGGTGCGCTCTCTATTGCGCATGGGACAGCAATCTGACACAACCGGAGAGAGTTCAGGCGCAGGACCGACGGCTTTGCGTGCTTTTCCGAGGCGCGGGGGTGAAACTTCCAAACTCCAGGCTACCCTAATAATTTCTGAACAGAAATAATCAGGTATATATTATTGGCCCGACCCGGGGATCGAACCCGAGACCTCAAGCGCAGCCGTCGCTTTAAAGTGCGACCGTCTTACTGCTGCGCCACCGAGGCAGTACGCATAGTATACTTATGTCAGACCATAGCTACACGTCACCAAGAAGAACGCGCTCGCTACGGGCAAGGAGCGCTCGCCCACGCCGGCGACCAAGCCGGATAGCCAGGCCAGTACCCCGCCGCCTACTGCCAGCGCCACGCAGGCTATTGTAAGTTTATTTTATTATTATTTCGCACAAAAAGCTTATGTCAGACCGTAGCTACACGTCACCAAGAAGAATGCGTTGGCTACAAACAAGGAGCGATCGCCAACGTCCGCGACCAAGCCGGATAGCTAAGCGAATATGCCACCGCCTACTGCCAGCGCCACGCAAGCTATTGTGAGTTTATTCTATTATTGTTACGCGTAGATACTTATGTCAGACCGTAGCTGCACGTCACGCAGATAAATGAACTACCTACGGGGAAAGAGCGTTCGTCAACGATCCGCGGCCAAGCCAGTCACAAGCGTGATTATTGTAATGAGTCATCAATGACAGTTATTATCAGGTTTTTTTTTTTGTAAGTAAAGCTATTTCAAGGTTCCCCGATCCAAAAGTGCTGGTTTAAAAGGAAAATTATATTCTAAAAAAAATTGTAATCAGTGATTTTTCAATGTCTTAATTTTACACTTGATCAAACTTTCAGGAAGTGCTCTACTCACGGTTTTGAACAACTTTTACTATGGGAGTTGGGACCAACTTCGAAATCGAGAAAAAAAATCTGCTGTTCCATTCATTTTCTCCGAGATGAAATGAGTTTTTGTATGGAGCAGCTGTTTTTTTCTCGATTACGAAGTTAGTCCCATGGCAAAAGTTGTTCAAAACCATCTTTAGAGTACTCCCTAAAAGTTTGATCAAGTGTAAATTAAACATATTGTATTTGATACAAAAAAAGGAACGAACCCTCGACCTTTTGCGACTAACGTTCTTACCGCCTAAGCTACCGTGCAATTAACTTCCTCGTCAAACTTTCCATGATCCTCTTTCAAGAAAAAACCACCATACAAGAAATTAGAATTCGAGTTTATTATTATTATTGGCTGTTGGGCTCTATTGTTGCCAGCTCGACCAGGTATGATCTATTGTGGTGCCCTTATATTTAAATTTCCCTGCTTAGTCTCGTTGAGTCTATAAATTGCCAGATTCATTGGAGCGTGATATCTGCTATCTCATCCGGGAGCATGATGTGTCGCCCGAGATGGATACTTCTTTTGCTCATAAGCGGTCCGCATGAGCAGAGGATATGCGTGGCCGTTTCTTCTTCTGTATTACAGAATCTACATAGAATTCGAGGTTATCGTTACTATTGTTTCCTTCTGCTATTATCTTCTTAACGTCAACTCTGATTCCCCAGGAGAAGCAGCTGTCCGACCTGGTGGACGAGATCCGCAAGCTGAAGTCTGTGATAGTGAAGCAGGAGAACCGCATCCGCGCGCTGGAGGCCGCCGCCAAGGCCGCCGCGCCGCCGCCGCCGCCCGAGCCGCAGCCGCAGACCGACAACCACCACGACGACGCGCTGGCGCCCGATGAAGTCTGAGGACGTCAGGTATGTCCTTACGAGGTCAAACCACCCTGCCGATATTTAACATAACCCCCTCATAATGTGCCCGTCCTCACAAGGTCAAACCACCCCGCCGATATTTAACATAACCCCCTCATAATGTGCTTGTCCTCACAAGGTCAAACCACCCTGCCGAAATTTAATATAACCCCCTCATAATGTGCCCGTCCTCACAAGGTCAAACCACCCTGCCGATATTTAACATAACCCCCTCATAATGTGCCCGTCCTCACAAGGTCAAACCACCCCGCCGATATTTAACATAACCCCCTCATAATGTGCCCGTCCTCACAAGGTCAAACCACCCTGCCGAAATTTAATATAATCCCCTCATAATGTGCCCGTCCTCACAAGGTCAAACCACCCTGCCGATATTTAACATAACCCCCTCATAATGTGCCCGTCCTCACAAGGTCAAACCACCCTGCCGAAATTTAATATAACCCCCTCATAATGTGTCCGTCCTCACAAGGTCAAACCACCCCGCCGATATTTAACATAACCCCCTCATAATGTGCCCGTCCTCACAAGGTCAAACCACCTCGCCGATATTTAACATAACCCCCTCATAATGTGCCCGTCCTCACAAGGTCAAACCACCCCGCCGATATTTAACATAACCCCCTCATAATGTGCCCGTCCTCACAAGGTCAAACCACCCTGCCGATATTTAACATAACCCCCTCATAATGTGCCCGTCCTCACAAGGTCAAACCACCCTGCCGAAATTTAATATAACCCCCTCATAATGTGTCCGTCCTCACAAGGTCAAACCACCCCGCCGATATTTAACATAACCCCTCATAATGTGCCCGTCCTCACAAGGTCAAACCACCCCGCCGATATTTAACAAAAACCCCTCATAATGTGTCCGTCCTCACAAGGTCAAACCACCCCGCCGTTATTTAACATAACCCCTCATAATGTGCCCGTCCTCACAAGGTCAAACCACCCCGCCGATATTTAACATAACCCCTCATAATGTGCCCGTCCTCACAAGGTCAAACCACCCCGCCGATATTTAACATAACCCCTCATAATGTGCCCGTCCTCACAAGGTCAAACCACCCCGCCGATATTTAACATAACCCCTCATAATGTGTCCGTCCTCACAAGGTCAAACCACCCCGCCGATATTTAACATAACCCCTCATAATGTGTCCGTCCTCACAAGGTCAAACCACCCCGCCGATATTTAACATAACCCCTCATAATGTGCCCGTTCTCACAAGGTCAAACCACCCCGCCGATATTTAACATAACCCCTCATAATGTGTCCGTCCTCACAAGGTCAAACCACCCCGCCGATATTTAACATAACCCCTCATAATGTGCCCGTCCTCACAAGGTCAAACCACCCCGCCGATATTTAACATAACCCCTCATAATGTGCCCGTCCTCACAAGGTCAAACCACCCCGCCGATATTTAACATAACCCCCTCATAATGTGCCCGTCCTCACAAGGTCAAACCACCCCGCCGATATTTAACATAACCCCTCATAATGTGTCCGTCCTCACAAGGTCAAACCACCCCGCCGATATTTAACATAACCCCTCATAATGTGCCCGTCCTCACAAGGTCAAACCACCCCGCCGATATTTAACATAACCTCTCATAATGTGTCCGTCCTCACAAGGTCAAACCACCCCGCCGATATTTAACATAACCCCTCATAATGTGCCCGTCCTCACAAGGTCAAACCACCCCGCCGATATTTAACATAACCCCTCATAATGTGTCCGTCCTCACAAGGTCAAACCACCCCGCCGATATTTAACATAACCCCTCATAATGTGCCCGTCCTCACAAGGTCAAACCACCCTGCCGAAATTTAATATAACCCCCTCATAATGTGTCCGTCCATACAAGGTCAAACCACCCTGCCGAAATTTAATATAACCCCCTCATAATGTGCCCGTCCTCACAAGGTCAAACCACCTCGCCGATATTTAACATAACCCCCTCATAATGTGCCCGTCCTCACAAGGTCAAACCACCCCGCCGATATTTAACATAACCCCCTCATAATGTGCCCGTCCTCACAAGGTCAAACCACCCTGCCGATATTTAACATAACCCCCTCATAATGTGCCCGTCCTCACAAGGTCAAACCACCCTGCCGAAATTTAATATAACCCCCTCATAATGTGTCCGTCCTCACAAGGTCAAACCACCCCGCCGATATTTAACATAACCCCTCATAATGTGCCCGTCCTCACAAGGTCAAACCACCCCGCCGATATTTAACAAAAACCCCTCATAATGTGTCCGTCCTCACAAGGTCAAACCACCCCGCCGATATTTAACATAACCCCTCATAATGTGCCCGTCCTCACAAGGTCAAACCACCCCGCCGATATTTAACATAACCCCTCATAATGTGCCCGTCCTCACAAGGTCAAACCACCCCGCCGATATTTAACATAACCCCTCATAATGTGCCCGTCCTCACAAGGTCAAACCACCCCGCCGATATTTAACATAACCCCTCATAATGTGTCCGTCCTCACAAGGTCAAACCACCCCGCCGATATTTAACATAACCCCTCATAATGTGTCCGTCCTCACAAGGTCAAACCACCCCGCCGATATTTAACATAACCCCTCATAATGTGCCCGTTCTCACAAGGTCAAACCACCCCGCCGATATTTAACATAACCCCTCATAATGTGTCCGTCCTCACAAGGTCAAACCACCCCGCCGATATTTAACATAACCCCTCATAATGTGCCCGTCCTCACAAGGTCAAACCACCCCGCCGATATTTAACATAACCCCTCATAATGTGCCCGTCCTCACAAGGTCAAACCACCCCGCCGATATTTAACATAACCCCTCATAATGTGCCCGTCCTCACAAGGTCAAACCACCCCGCCGATATTTAACATAACCCCTCATAATGTGCCCGTCCTCACAAGGTCAAACCACCCCGCCGATATTTAACATAACCCCTCATAATGTGCCCGTCCTCACAAGGTCAAACCACCCCGCCGATATTTAACATAACCCCTCATAATGTGTCCGTCCTCACAAGGTCAAACCACCCCGCCGATATTTAACATAACCCCTCATAATGTGTCCGTCCTCACAAGGTCAAACCACCCCGCCGATATTTAACATAACCCCTCATAATGTGTCCGTCCTCACAAGGTCAAACCACCCTGCCGAAATTTAATATAACCCCCTCATAATGTGCCCGTCCTCACAAGGTCAAACCACCCTGCCGTAATTTAATATAACCCCCTCATAATGTGCCCGTCCACACAAGGTCAAACCACCCTGCCGAAATTTAATATAACCCCCTCATAATGTGCCCGTCCTCACAAGGTCAAACCACCCTGCCGAAATTTAATATAACCCCCTCATAATGTGCCCGTCCATACAAGGTCAAACCACCCTGCCGAAATTTAATATAAACCCCTCATAATGTTATCCGCACGGAGATCAACCAGTGTAGGACTATATTATAGTGCTCAAGTATGTGCGCAAAACGCAAAAGCGATGGGTCGTTATCGGATTTTGAGATAATGTTTCTTAAACGTTAGTGATTTCCAATAACCGATTTCATAACTAGTGATTTTTGTAACTAGTCATTTCCACAACGTCCCGAATAAAACGCGTTACTATATCTGTTTCGTTTACACTTACGTTCGCGTTCTATAGTTGTTTCATTCATTCACGCAACAAAGCTATCACACGTTATGTTACGACCTTTTATACGGCGCTTTATACATTACTCTTTTTATTCCTTCATGTTAAGAAAAGGTTGTGTAGGATGGTCAATGTAAAACGTCGTTTTCAACTTGTCATAACGAATAACGTAAAACCAGTGATTTTGCGTGAGGAGTGAAGCCAACCAAACATCTACGCTATGTGTTTTACTTAAAAGTGAATTCAATTTTACTTCGGAGTGTTGTGAGATAAGGAGCTTTTATTTAAGACCGATGCCTATTTCGATCGTATGAATGGCGTTATGAATGTAACTAGTTATTGTTGTGGAGTGATCACTATGGGCTCGTAACTCGTTAAAAAACTAGTTACGGTTAATAACGCCCATCGCTAAAACACAAGGCACCCTCTGTTTCTTCACTTTCATAGTCCGGTGAGATGGCTCCGATACGACTGGAGAGAAATCCGGTGTAAGACAGGCTTAACGTGATTTCTATGTCACGATGTTGTCATCACCGCCAACTTTCTGAATCCGCGCGGTTTCTTGATGACATGAAGTCAGAAACACCCCAAAAACAAATTACTCAGACCGAGGATTCTAACCAGGGACCTCTTGGATGACGACCGGCGAACTGACCACCACACTGATGACGCGCTGATGCCTGATGAAGTATGAGGCCATCAGGTAGCCCGTCGTTACAAGGTCTACTGTACTATTACTGTAGAGCCCCTTGCCGCGTCTTCCTATCTTTAAAAGGTCGTCTTTCCATCTAGACGGTGCGGAGGACGGCCCTACGCTGCACCTTTGGTCGAAGGTGCAGCGTAGAAATTTGAACTTTGTGCCCCAACGGCCATCAATCCTTCGCGCTTTCTTCCCTACCCATTGCCGTCTGAACCTACTGATGTTCGTTATAGTAGGTCTTCTATGTATCTCCTCAATTCTGATGCGATCTCGTAAAGAAACACAAGCATCGCCCTCCTTATTGCAAGTTGCGTGATTTAAATAATATTTATGAGACTCATAGATTCGTTCCAGCCGCGCGAGTGAATGGCTTTCAATATGGCAACAGTTAAGTGTAATTCGTGTAATATAGTTATTAATGAAATCTTAGCGTTTGTGCAAAATAAACAAGACGTCATGGATGAAGTGAGTTTGGTACAGTTGTGCTCTAAAACTTTTAGTGCAAAAGACATTAATTGTGCGAAGGATTTATTGTTTGGTGCACTTCCGGAGAAACGCAATATTAAGCGTAAAGGAGAGGCGAAGTCGCAGCGAGACTTGGAGGATATCGTAAGTGTGATGAAAGGAACTGATCCAGACGACATCCCGATTTATGTAGCACGAGATTTACAAAAACTACCTCCGGTTACATTCGATCACATTGATGTTACACGATTATTAAAGGACATCATAATACTTCAGAAAGAGCTTACATTTGAGAAAACTACGTAACTCAGGATCAGCTAATTGATTTTAAAGTAACACAAAATAATTATAGATCAATAAACATGAATAATGTCAATACTGAACGTAGAGTATATTCATCAGAAAGCACTGAACTAGAGGAGGGCGAAAGCGGTCCCATGGGTCTACCTCACTTTCAAAACAATTCACCTATCACACCTAAAACAATTATTATTGATAAAGATGCCGGGAGTACTACCAAACAGCCGCCAGAATCGTCACAAATCATGTCAACGAAGCGCGTGGAGGCCCTTACGGCGGTTTCGACCGAGAATCACCTGATGTGTCAAAACAGCCAATCACAGAAGACCGTAACGGAGCGCGTGGAGGCCCGCACTGCGGTTTCAAACGCGCTACGCGAAAGCGCGCCGAGCGGGTTTGGCGAGCATTCGGCTATTGGGGGACCGCAAAAGCGCGAATGTGCGAGCGCGCAATCAAAACAAACAATGGCGGAAGTATTAAGTAATGGGACTTGGTCAAAGGAATCGCCAAACGAAGGATGGATTTTATATCAAAGAAAAAGGCTTAGAAATCGCCTTGTAGGAAAAACTGGTAAGGCAGAGTTAACTGTTTCGGGCAATTTTAGAGTTCCTTTGTTTATATCTAACGTCAACAAAGAAGTCTCTGAAGAAGATATATTAAGGTACGTTACTGAGAAAACGCAAGAGAAAATTACTATACAGATAATTAATATGAAAAAAGAAAAGGCATACAATTCCTTCAAACTATTTGTACCAAAGAATAAAGTAGATATCTTCCTAGAAGATAATTTATGGCCATCAGTATTACTTTTAGGCGCTACGTTTATTTTAGAAAAAGAGAGTCTGCTGAGGCGAAAAGCGATAGGCGGCCTTTAATTGAAGAAAGAAAATATTGAATAAATATGAATTTAACTCTAACGAGCTTTAATTGTAGAAATATCAAGCGATCAATAGATGATGTGAGAGCTTTATGTCAGAAGGTCGACTGTGTTATTTTACAAGAAACTTGGTTATTACCGTGGGATATCCCGATTCTTGGTACTATACATAGTGATTTTGGATATACGGGAAAATCAGTAGTGGATGTAAGTGCGGATATACTTCGGGGAAGGCCATACGGAGGTGTGACTATTCTGTGGCGAAAAAGTTTATTTCACTGTGTGTCAGTCATAAAGTGTGAGAATACGCGGATCGCAGCGGTAAAAATGACTGTAAGTGATAAATCTTTTATTGTTGTATGCGTTTACATGCCCACGGATAAAAGTGAAAACCTATTAGAAATGACGGATTGTCTTGGTGAAATAAATTCAATAGTGGAAAATTCAGAAGTAGAGACAGTATATATAATGGGAGATTTTAATGCGCATCCAAATGAAACTTTTTGTACAGAGCTACTGAATTTTTGTTCGGACCAAAATTGGATTTGCGCGGATTTTGAACGATTAGGTATTGACTCTGATTCGTATACATTTATGAGTGAAGCTCATGGATGTAGGCGATGGTTAGACCACTGTGTTGTTACTCAATCAGCAAGTAAGACAATCACAAATATCCATATAGACAATGGTATTTTCTGGTCTGATCATTACCCCTTTATGGTCACGTTAAACATAGAATGTATAAGATCAAAAATTGTTGTAAATGAACGTAATTAAAAATGTAAAGTCTTATAGGGAACAAGACAACTACATGAAATCAAAGAGTATAGTAAGATATGTCATAGTAAACTCAGAGATATTGATTTTCCAGTTGAGTTCAGAAAGTGTAGTGATAATTTTTGTAATGATGTAAAACATAAAAGATGCATAGATAAGTTGTATTTAAATATTATAACTATTTTATGTAAAGCTGCAGAACATACTAGAGCTTCATCTTTTGGTAAAAAGGACCGGAAATGTAAGGTAGTTGGCTGGAACAAACACGTCAGCAGCGCGCACGGGGAGGCCAGACTTAAATTTCAGATTTGGTTGCAATGCAATAAGCCTATGAATGGGCAGGTTTATGATGAAATGGTCGAGAGTAGAAAAAATTTTAAGTCAAGGTTACGGTGGTGTCAAAATAATGAAGACAAAATTAAGATGGACATTATTGCTTCGCACCACTCACGCCATTAAATTTAAGAACAGGCCGACCGGTGAGCGTTGCTGGTGTGAATGATCCAAAAGACATAGCTGATATGTTTAAAGCTCATTTCAATGTTGAATTCCCACTAGGGTGTTCAAATAAGATGAACTGGCATGGACCGGTGAAAGGTGATAGTCCGATGAGGTTTTCAGCTAGGGAGGTCGATAAAATCGTCAAAAGCATGTCGAGAGGTAAATCACCAGGGCACGATGGACTCAGCATTGAGCATTTGCGGTATGCTGGTATTCATTTGCCAAGGGTTCTAGCAATGTTTTATTCACTGTGCGTCAGCCATTCGTATCTACCCGCAGACTTAATAAAAACGATTGTTGTACCAATAGTGAAGAATAGAACGGGTGACATAGCCGATAAAAACAACTACAGACCAATTTCTTTAGCGACAGTCACTGCAAAAATTCTTGATAAACTTTTAAGTATAGAACTTGAAAAATATATTCAGCTCCATGATGCCCAGTTCGGTTTCCGGGCTGGGTTATCAACTGAAAGCGCAATTTTGGGACTCAAACATGTAGTAAGATACTACACAGATCGTAAGACGCCAGTATATGGATGTTTTCTAGACTTGTCTAAGGCTTTCGACCTGGTGTCTTATGATATTCTCTGGAAAAAGATAGCAAAATGTAACTTACCATCGGATCTTCTGGCTATTCTTCGCTATTGGTACAAATATCAGACGAACCATGTAAAGTGGAGAGACAAACTCTCTGAGCCGTATATTTTGAAGTGTGGGGTGAGACAAGGTGGACTAAGCTCTCCTCTATTGTTTAATTTATACATTAATGAGCTGATCGAGAGACTCTGCAGCACACAAGTCGGATGTCATGTGGATGGAAAATGTGTAAACAACCTCAGTTATGCGGACGACATGGTCCTGCTGAGTCCCTCGGTCAGTGCCATAAGGAAGCTATTGGGAATTTGTGAGGACTACGCCAGTGCTCATGGTCTTATCTATAACGTTAAGAAGAGTGAGTTGGTGTTATTTAAGGCATCAAATAAATGTCCAAGATTTATTCCACCTGTTAAACTCTATAACACCCCTCTGACGAGGGTCACACACTTTAAGTACCTACCTTAGGGCATTATGTAACAGATGATCTAAAAGACGACTTGGATATAGAGAGGGAAAGGAGAGCCCTGGCAATCCGGAGTAATATGCTGGCCCGGAGGTTTGCCCGATGTAGTAATGAAGTTAAGTTAACTCTCTTCAAAGCATACTGCCAGTCGTTCTACTCGTGGTCCCTCTGGGTTAGCTGCACGCAAAAGGCGCTAAAGGCACTTAAAGTGCAATACAATAATGCCTTTAGAATACTGTTGGGGTTCCCACGTTTCTGCAGCGCCTCTAGTATGTTTTGCGAAGCACGTACAGAGGGTTTTGGTGCCATTATGCGCAAAAAGGCAGCGTCCTGCTTGAGCAGATTACGGGGGAGTACCAACAGTGTTTTTAAATGCAATTACCCAAAAATATGACTGCCCCATTATACGACAGATCGCTAGAATAAGTCAAACTTAGAATTTAAATACCAAGAAAATTAATTTTAAATTCATTATTTTATCAACTATTATTATCATTTCTACTTTTATTTATCAATAGTATTTTTTTTTATTCTTATTTTAATTTTCAATTTGTATTTTATTGTTTGTTATTATGATATGGATGTTATTGTCTGAAATAAAGATTCATTCATTCATTCATTCATAGATTGTGACCATGTTTCGGTGAGTGGACCGCGGAGCCCTAAATTAAATCAAATCAAATTCGTTTATTGTGGAACACAGGTACAATAGGTTTTAAAAAAATGACGTCTCACTGTGACCTGCCGTATTACGACAGTGACATACAATATTTTAGAACAATAAAATAGTCAATATAAAAATAGTAGGTATGCATTCAGTTTACAAATAAAATACAAAAATTAATTTAAAATAAAATTGCATGCTTTAGAATGTTTTTAACACTCACAGTGTCATATTTTATATTCATAAAGATGAAATAAGAAACCAAAAATTTGCGTACGGGCGGGACTTGAACCAGCAACCTTTTGGCAGACCGGGCCAAACGCTCTTACCAATTGAGCTACACTGCTGTTAGTCCGACCCTGCGAAATTTGTGGTTTCTTATGAAAACGTTTTCTTATTTCTTATTTCATCTTTATGAATATAAAATATGACACTGTGAGTGTTAAAAACATTCTAAGGCATTAGATAGCGAAGCGACATCAATTTCCAAGTTGAATTTATTCTGTAAAGAATAACTGCTTGGGCCATCTGTTTCATAAACAGACGGCTAGATGGCGCTAAGCGTCACGCAATTGACGTTTTCATAAGAAACCACAAATTTCGCCGGGTCGGACTAACAGCACGGTAGCTCAATTGGTAAGAGCGTTTGGCCCGATCTGCCAAAAGGTTGCTGGTTCAAGTCCCGCCCGTACGCAAATTTTTGGTTTCTTATTTCATTTTTAAAATAAAATTGCTTAGGACCAAATATCATTCAAAAAGTCTATAACTGAATAATATCATTTTTCTATCAGTAGTTATTTTGATTTGTTTTTAAATAACCTAATCCTACTGTACGTACTGATTCGCTGACGCCTATAGAGGTCTCGATCACAAGGTAAGACCGCATCAGGGCTCTCAAGGCCGCCGCGAAGACCGCCGCCACGCGGTCGCGGTCCGACAATCAATAAACCCAAAAATCCCAAAATGACACTGCTTCCATACAAGGTCTATAGATTTTTATTGGTTAGACCCGGTAACAAATTTGAACGTATTTGTCTGTCTGGAAGGCATTTCCGTACAGAATCGTTAGAATAATTTCATGCTCAGATATTCAAAATGAAGTACGTAGTAGCAATCCTGTAATAAACGAATCTAAAACATTTTTGTTTTCAAAAAGTGTAATATAAACTCTTGAATTTTAATAAATTCTGCTTTCCAGGTAACAGTGACCAACACCACGCTTCTCTTCAAACAGGATTAATGCTTAAGCGAAAGTTGAAAAATCAGGGACAGGAATCGATCTCCGAACATCGGTCAGTACGTATTAACTCGCCGGTGTATTCATTAAAAGATAAATTGTCAAAATTCCACTATCTGCCAAAACTAAAGATTGCTTATCGGCACCTCGATGTGTACTCCTTATACAATTTGATTAGAATGTAAATATCATTATGTTTTATAACAGGCAAAAGGCCTTAGCACATGGCCACATTACCGCCTTTCAAATTATAGCGTGAAATGGTGTTGTGACAAGAGATTACCGAGATATGAAAATGAAAAAAACGAAAGTTGCTCAAGCTATTGCCTACCGTCATATGCCATATTGATTGTCATAGTACAACATGGCCATGAATCGCGACTACATCTTGGTGTCAATTAATATCACGGCAGTGTGGCCGTAATTTACGTTTCGATTAAGCAAAATTAACTTGCTCTAGTAGCGGCTTATTAGTATCACGGTAGTGTGGCCATGACCTCACGTCAATGTTACCTCCTCTAGCGGCTCTTAATATCAGATTCAATAGACCATGGATGTCCAAAAACAACTGTCAAGTCTTTACTACTTACCAAGTTGTTAGACCTAAGTTCATCAGCACAAAACAAAAGAAGAATTTATATTTGACACAATATTGTCAATTAAAAACTTGTGAACGAAATAAAATATAACAACATTACATTCTAATCAAAGTTAATACTCTTATCAAAGTTCTATTTACGACTAGTGGTCCTAAATTAATGTTACCGCCTAAGGAATTGATTCAACGCAACTATTAGACAATAATTATAGCACGTAAGATGTGCCGAGGTTTCGAGAAGCAATAAATTTTCATGACCTTTGTATTTTACTCAGAAAATTATTCACTTATAGTATTCATAATTGGAAATACACAAAAGTTATGTTTTTTTGAATATCGCCTTATTAAAAAAAACAATTTTCGATTTAAAATACAAAGTTTTCAGTTGATATTTTTTCTAAAACTGACTCTTTCATTCTTTCCAACTGTAAAAATGTACGAAAAATTACCCGCATGTTATATTGTTAGATTCTTTGTAATATATGGAATGAATTTAAAAATATAGGCAGCTTAGAAAAATTAACAACTCTCAAAACTTATAACAATAAAATGTCATAACATTATGTAAATTATGAAATAGTGCAATGGATTGACAATAATTTTATATTTTTTCAAAAGGCTACTTGCAACGACACTTCGTTTTGATGTTTTATTGTTAGTTTATTATAAAAAAGGTATGATTATGTTTATTTATTTATGGTAACAATAATTTGTAAATATTAAGTGTTAATGAAAGTGATATGCGGAATCAATGATGTGCCTTATCCTTCGAAAGTCGTGTATAATATTGGTGATATCGCTCGCATTTAGTGTTTCCTCAGTAAGGGATGTCACACGGACGTTTTGTAGTTCCTAAAATAATAACAATCATAGACAAAGACGCTGCGCTACACTCTATGACATAGCATAGACAAAACGCCAAGCGGACTGTCTAAAAAGTAAGCAAAGGTTGTAAATCAGTCACAAATTTAAAACAAATGCTTTTTCGTACGCATTACTAAAAATGTTAAATGGTCTTTGGTCTATGGTCACAGTTCATTATAGTATCGACGTCAGACACATGCCTCAGTTTCTGTTCTGTTATTTAATATGATAATAATGTAACATAAGCACGTATTACTTGGAACTGAAGTTCGTGTGATTTCTTCATCATTTTAATATAAAAATTTTCATATCAATGTAGCGATCGTTATTTATTTGGTGACCACATGTTACCAGTCTCATCATGATTCATGTTTTATTTAGTTGTAGCCTTACGTGTGTGTTGATATGTCAGTTAATAAAATACAGCAGTCTTTTGTTATGTTAAAAGTGGTATTCCTTTCCCATTCCCTCAAAGATTTGGCTCTATCTAGTAAATAAGTTTTTTAAATTTTTACTTCTTTCTATCGAATTCACCATAGGTCAATAATTGTCTATGATATGTCAGTACACTCGTATAGTAAACCTTTTTATAATTGTGGTTTTCGGCACATAACCCGCTACTAGTTGTTCGCTTATCAATAAAAAGCTATTTATTTTGATTTGTGTCAATAAATCTGTTTGTGAGCGAATATGGCGTGTGAATATATGAATTAAAACAAACAATTACTTTATTAATCTGCTCGTCTTTGTCGTTTTTAATACGTGTGACAGAAACAACGCTCTGCAAAGCGGAAGAATCTTTAGTAGAGTATCTTTTCTTAGAGATATTTATCATGTCTTCTTGTCTCTGTCGTTTTAATTGTGTGTGACAGTGACAAAGCTCTGTAACATGCAAAACGGTTGACAACCGATCCTTAAACGAGTACGTTTTAAAGAGATAATGTTGTTTTTTTTCTTTTGGATAACCAAATACACGCCATATTTGCTAGATGTGCGTTATATTAGAAATAAGAGTCAAGTGTTTACTAAGAGGTGCTTATAATGTAATTCAACCGCAGATTACGCTTCTAAACAATTGCTGGCTCAATACGCGTATTAATATTATCTTTAATATCTATATTCTACTTTTCGCGCTGATTTTGATCGTCAGAGGAACTTAATACTAAATGATTAAGTAAACATAAATGGTCGTGTTCTCTCATTTACACAAGATGTTTATAAAAACTTCTTATATGTCATCCAAGATCTTATGACTAATTGACGATAAAAAAAGCTGTTAGTCTATTAAGTTTGCTATTTTAATAATCTTGAGTTAAGCTTGTCTTAAACTTTTAATAGTATTCTTAGATTGTCGCCGGTTAAATGAATTTCAACTGAAATAAAATTTAAAGTATTAACTGATTTAAGGCGCCATATATTTGAATGTGCCTACATAAACAGACTTAAACAGACTTGACCAGAAAGATTGGACAATAACCTAAAGACTGCAATAATACTATGCCCTTTTATTTTAGAGACACGTCACAAGTAAACTTCTAGGATTATAATTAAGAATAGTCCTTGTTTTTGACAACTGTCATGTATTAATTATATCCAGTCATAATCTGTCCTAACAAGATGAGTAGTTAAAATGTAACGACGACAATAATAATTAACTAAAATAACCGTGCTTTTGACAACTAGTCATGTCACTATGAATTTGACATTTGACAGTTAAGTGCCGTCTCTATTGAGGCGGCCAGTATTATAGTTAAATTTAATAGTATTATTATAATGATGATTATAATTATATTGTAATTTGTAAGATGGCGTAATATTAGATGTTCGATTTTAGGATCATGACAAAGAATTTTATATGTGTACGAAAATGCTTGTTTTACCATTGAAGGGTTTATGTAAATCGTTTCACTATTATTATTTTTTGTAATTTTGAAGCTTGAATTTTGTATTGTATTGTTTTTCTTTTTGAGTTTTATAGGCCACAATCGTGTATAGACGCAGATGTAATGTACTTATGTAAACTTGTGACAATAATGATGTGGCGACCTCTATAGTTAAGTCAGACATACTTTTCGTCACTTGGATAAGAGATGGCGTTAGTGTACGTCTACATCGCGATAGGAACTTATTTAGTCTGAACTGTAGAGGTCGGTATTTTTAGCTGTTATATTTGACGTTGAGTAATTGTAAGGCGCCTGGCCCCGCTTGTATCGCTTGCTAATAATCGCCGATGTATGTCTTCTGCTGGGTATTTGGGCCATTTTATGTTTATCTAGTTGAGGTCCAATGATGTTTTGAAGGCGCAGTGGTTTTTATTTTTTACTCATTAAGATTTACTGGTCAAGCAAACTCTGAAGTTATTTAAAACCTATACTATCAAAAGAAGCAGTCTCGATTCATTTGTTGTGGTCATATAATGTCTTTTTTTTGTTAATAAATAGATAAAGAACACGAATCAAAGTTACAAACTAGATGGTACCATACACTGAAAAACTCAGTGTTTTCTTGTCTGCTTTCTTAATATGAAGACCATATAACGGCCTTCGGGGCGCCACTGCGCGAATTTGGATTTTGTTTTATACTAATCGTAAGTGCGTGATTGTATTTCTCCGCTCACACGTTGACTATCTATGCAATTCACATTTTATGTAAATATATGCTCCTTTTGATTAGAAAACGCGAGGATCAAAACTGAAAATAGTAAAATATAAATGCGCACAATGAAATTTATTGGTCTTAAGTTTGTAAAACGGAAAAGGTGCTATAGGCGATCGCCGTGCCAAATTTTAGTAGCAGTAAGGATATGTTCAGTAGGCTCACTTTTTATAACTGTACCAAGGCATTGTAACAAGATGATGATGAGAAATAGTGTGTCGATATTGTCTAATTAATATTAATGAGTACTATTTTTCGGGTATTATGAGCCTTGTCCGAGTTGAGCCCACTCTATCTCGACTGCTTTGTATGTAACATGTAAAGTATTGCTAAATTATAAAACCATCTTATGAAGTTTGTCATGAATAGGTTGTAAGTGCCTTGTTGTGTTAAATACTCAATCAAATGATGCAATTACGAAAGTTGAGCGAAAGCAAATAAATGTCTATTTTACTATTTTCAATGGTTGTCTTATTTCAATACCCCTGCTTCTTTTTAAATTTAGCGATATGAGTTTTAAATATGAAATTATTTTTAACAGACCTTAAAAAAACCGGCCAAGTGCGAGTCGGACTCGCGTACTGAGGGTTCCGTGCCAACTTTAACTGATTTAAGGAATTCACTTAGCTAAAATACCACATTTTGTTGACAGCAAATATAACTTTGTTTTTCATAGTGTTTGTATGAAGTACAAGGTTATGTTTGCGGTTGTTGAAAATGGCTATATCTCAAAAACCTACTAAAGGAAGAAGCACCACGGATGCAGGAGTTGCTCTTTTAACACATGTATTTGATGCCTATGATAATAGGCATGATGCTTTAGGAATTTTCTGTGATCTATCGAAAGCGTTTGATTGTGTGGATCATGAAACATTACTTAAAAAATATGTCACTATGCGGCATCATTGAACTCATTTAACTTAATTAATTCATATCTCTCAGGTAGAATGCAAAAAGT
This sequence comes from Pyrausta purpuralis, assembly GCA_963924145.1. Classification (NCBI taxonomy): domain Eukaryota; kingdom Metazoa; phylum Arthropoda; class Insecta; order Lepidoptera; family Crambidae; genus Pyrausta; species Pyrausta purpuralis. The sequence goes on along the minus strand of OZ001663.1, from coordinate 1,803,775 downwards.
AAACGGAACTGAGTCTTCTGGAGCACCTCTAACAATGGGTGTGCCCCAGGGATCTATATTAGGACCTCTTTTATTTTTAATATATATAAATGACCTCCCGCATTTTGTAGGGAATCTTTGTGATATAGTTTTGTTTGCTGATGATACTTCACTTGTATTTAAAATTCCAAGAGGTGAAGGAAATTTTGACGATGTAAATAATACTCTTTCACAAGTATTACATTGGTTTACTATTAACAATCTCCTTCTTAATGGAAGTAAAACTAAATGTGTAAAGTTTACGATGCCTTATGTCCGACAGGCATCAAATCAGGTTAAGATAAAAGACAAACCGCTTGATACTATTGACTCCACAACATTCTTGGGAATCACATTAGACTCCAAACTACAATGGGGTCCTCATATAGAGGACCTTGTCAGGGAAACTAAGCTCAGCTGCTTTTGCTGTAAGGAAGATTAGACGTTTGACTGATGTAGAAGAAACAGCTAGGTTAGTTTATTTTAGTTATTTCCATAGCTTGATGTCCTACGGTATTTTACTGTGGGGCGCGGCTGCTGATGTAGAAACAATCTTTGTGTTACAAAAAAGAGCCGTGCGAGCTATTTATAATCTTAAACCTCAAGATTCCTTACGAGAGGTGTTTAAATAAATTAGAATATTAACTCTAGCCTCTCAGTATATTTACGAAAATTTAATGTATGTAAGGAAAAAAATACATTCATTCACGAAAAATAGTGACATACACAAATATAATACTAGGAATAAGGATAAGCTTGCTATTCCACAATTTAGGCTTCGAAAGGTTGGTAATTCTTTCATGGGAAAAGGTATAAATTTTTTCAATAAACTACCAGAACACATTGTAAACTTACCGGTTAATAAATTTAAAACTGTTATTAATCCCTCAAGCGTATGTGAACGAGACACAATGCAAATTCTATTGTTATGCGGTTGCCTACAACCGCTCGGGTGTTGAAGCATTAAAGAAACCCTTATGACGAAAGGGTATTATAAAGTAGATGATTATTTAAAAGATAATAATGTATGGACTTGCACGATCACTACAAACATTGTAAACCTTTTGAAAAGAGGCATTGACAATAGTGACTGAGTTTCTTGCGCAGCTTCTTCTCAGCACTAGCCCACAATTGTCCCGAAGCTGTGGTAGGGTTTATATTGGGACGTGTAAAAGTGCCCCCACTGGGCCTATTTGCATAAATAAATGACTTTTATGACTTTTATGACCCGGGCTCGGCGCGCAGCGGGTGACGTAATCGATCATCCTACAAGGCCGTTTTTTTTTCGCCGCGTCAAGCTTCTAACGGATAAGAATCTTAAAAGCGATTAACAGTATACACCTTCCTAACTTTCAACAGTGTGATGATTATAGGTACAGAATAAAGTGGCTGTGACATACGGACGGACAGACAGACAGACTTGACGAAACTATAAGGGTTCCGTTTTTTGCCATTCGGCTACGGAACCCTAAAAAGGAGGAATATATTAATTCGACTGTATGTTTTTTTGTGGCTGTGTTACCTCATATCACAGTCATTTATCCGCTTGAACGGCCATGGGTACTAGCAGTACCCAAAACAAAAATTGTCGTTGAGCGGCCTTGGGTACTACTAGTACCCAAAATAAGTGTTTGAATATAAAGCCTTATTGCTTTCAAAATAAAAACAAATTCTCCTGGAAAAAAATATGTGTCGTTCTTTAAGAATCTCCGATTATTTCAAAGTATGACAACATAGAGAAAAATAATTCAATCAACTTAAAAAAAAAAAAATGACATTGCATTGTTTGTGAGCACGTTCAAGCTAACCAACAATTTTTATGAAGTTTTGGGAAGGTTTTAAGTAAAAAATATTGTACAATACGAAGCGGTTATATTTATTTTTTACATTAAGCATGTACAAAACATGCATTTTAAACCTTAAAACATATAGGTCATTTATTTGAGAAACAAGCTAAAAATTATCGATGTTCATATTTGCAACCTATTTTATAAATGAATCAAATAATAAACTCTTAATGTAATACACAGTTCAAAAGGTCTGTTCATCAGCATTATGAAAAACTTCAAATGTTAGCTAACTTCTCAAACTGACAGTCATAAATCGTCATTGTTTACGACATGTGCGACACGCCCGGCGTTATCGGCGAAGACGAAAGCGCTCGGGTCACTTGACTATAATTTGAGACTAGCCGTTCAAGCGACTATAGACAGATTTGAATTTATTTTGTTTACCTTCTAGTTGGTCGCATTGTTGCCAAGTCGGGATCTGATGATGGGATCTTAGTGCAGTCGAGGGAAACCTTCAAATTTTAAAGGCACGTATAGTGTTTTTGTACTAGAATATTAATGTTGACGTGTTGTTACGTCCGATAGTTGACATAGTGTGAAGCTGAGCTGATAATGGAACTCCTTAATTACTTTATGCTCCTTAACGCTTAGGAGTTCAGTGATTATAATGACATGACTTATGATGGGTAATTTGAAGTTTTTCTCAAGAACAGAGTCATAAGGTGTAACCCTCCCCCCTCCTGTAGTCACTAAAAATGAAGAAAAGAAATTAACTTTAAAAAAAAAGTAAAAACCGACTTAAAAACCAAAATACACTAAAAAGGAAACCATTTTAGGCGAACAGTTTCTTTTTGGAGTCGGTGCCATCACTTTGACCATCTCAAGCATCAACTATCAGAGCACAGACTCCAAAAAGAAATTGTTCGCCTAAAATGGCTTCCTTTGCTTTAAAGGGTCCGAGTTTATTTCAGACTTTTTAGTGCATTTTGGGTTTGAAGTCCGTTTTTACTTTTTGTGTTAAAGTTATTTAAGCAACAAGATGCTACTAAGTGTTTTTGCGTTAATCAATCTTTAATATTTCTGAGAGTAAAACAGTAAACGAAATACATCCTCAATTGTATATTATTCTGTCTGTACATATCATTATGTAACTAACAATATAAAAAAACATATCAACACTTATATAATTTCATATCACAACTGGTTTCTGTAGCCAAATCAGCAGATACGGTCCGCTTACTATCTAGATTCGACTATTTCTCGAACGCCTCATCAAACTGCGCCTCGGTGATCTTTCTCTTCTTCAATTTCTTCATCAGAGCCACATCAGCTGCCAACTCGTCTAGTTCCTCCTGCGTGACGGCTTTCCGCTTCTTGCCTCTTTTCTTGCCAGCGGCCGTCACTTTGTCTTTCTGCTCTTTTCGCTTCTTTTTCCGCTCTTTGCGCTCTTCCTTGTTGATTTTGGCTTGTGCCCAGGGCTTGGATTGCACCTGTGAATATTAGAAGTATTTTTTATAGAACCTTTAAAGCCTGTTTCACAATGTCGTAAGATCTCGCCTGCGGGGTGCGGGGGAGGCGGTAGCAGCTCGATGCAGCGGTCGACCATACGACATGACGTTCCAAAATTGATCAATTTGTTAGTCGTCATTTGTCGATAGTGAAAGAGGAAAATTTCAGTAACTGAAATTGTAAACTAATGCATTTCTATCTAGGGAAGAAAATTTTGATTTTTGAACCTTTGGTTTGAAATATTGTTTAAATGTCATGCGGCTAAAATAAAATGTATACCCACCACCCTTATCTTTTATCCTATTATCTATTATTTAAAAATAGCCGTATCATATTAAACAGTCGTCCAAACCTATAATTATTTGTGGTAAGACTATCCATGTTTTTTTGGAGAAGGACCTTCGCACACAAGAAACCATTGAATTTTATACACAAATCGCGTCGCCTACATTCATATCGCGAATACGTTTATAATGGCGGAGAGTTAGCTTGGAGAGTTAAGTGTCGTATGTCGAAGGTTTGCGTAGCTATGTGCAGGAAGACGCTAAGTTATTTGCTGTGTGCGAAGTAGGTGGTGGGGGAACCCGAATCGATGACAGCGCTCGCAGTGACCAAAATTGACAACATTGGCGGACGTCTGTCACCATTTCTTTAGCGATTTTAGTTTAAAGTTAACGTAGCCGTCTTATTATTATTTATTATTGAGTAAAAATTGACACTATAGATTACCGTAAATGAATAAAGTAAATGGATAGTAAGTACTTTATTTCATTAAAATAACTTTGGTTTATAATTAAACCTATTCATACGAGGGTCAAACTGAAAGTTCTTAGAAAATCAAAAACTGATTACATTAGCCAGTTATTAGTTTTATTATATCTTTTCAAAATATTGTCCATTGACGTCAATACACCGCTGCATGCGATGGACCACTGGGAAAAGCACTTTGCCCACTCGTCCTTAGGGGTCTCTTCAATGGCATCGCGATACGCAGCCACCGCTTCTTCAGCATTCATAAACCGCTTTCCTTTAAGTTTTTCTTTAATTTTTGGAAATAAATAAAAATCACAAGGCACGAGGTCGGGGCTATACGGCGGGTGACCCAGTAATTCAACGTTTGATGTCGCCAAATAGTCGATCGTTCGCTTGGCGGTGTGCGACGAGGCGTTGTCGTGGTGAAGGAGGATCCTACTGCGAGGTCGTTTCTCTCGAACTTTTTCCAAGACAAGTGGCAAACAATTGGTAGTGTACCATTCTGCAGAAACTGTTTTTTGATCCTCTAACACAATTGTTGCGAAATGACCTATCCTTCCAAAGAACGAGGCCACCATTTTTTTTCCCGCACTTCGATCTCTCTTCACTTTAGTTGGCAACTCCTCGAAAGGAAACACCCACTAAGCAGATTGTCTTTTGGTTTCAGGATCATAACAGTAAATCCAGCTTTCGTCACCTGTTAGTATGTCGAACACAGCATTTGAGTCACCTCCGTTAAATCTTTCAATCATTTTACGGCACCAATCCACACGATGGAGTTTTTGAGCCTTAGTCAAATTATGAGGTATCCACCGGGCGCAAAGCTTCCTGACCGCTAAATGTTCGTGGAGGATTTTGTGCACTTGACTCATACCGATGCCTAAGCTTGTCCGAATCTGCTGATAGGTCACTCTTTTGTCAGTCTCTATCATACGCCGCACAACACAGATGTTATTTTCAGTCGTCGCCGTAGAAGGCCGTCCCTCACGTACATCATCAGTGAGATTAGTGCGACCACGTTTAAACTCATTAAACCAGTTGTAAACAGTCGCACGAGATGGGGCTTCATCGTGAAAGGCCAATCGTAGTCTATCATAACTTTCTTGTTGACTTAAATGACATCGAAAGTCATAAAAAATCATTGCACGAAAATTTTCTCGTGTTAAATTCATGTTGACGTGACACAGACAATTTTCAATTTGCCGCCAAATCGTAAAACAAATGACAAATGAATGAAATATATACTCAGTAATATTGGCAAAGAGTTCTATTTTCAAATTTTAGAATTTTTTTTTTATTATATTGTTTATAAGTGGCCAGTTCTAAGAACTTTCAGTTTGACCCTCGTAATAACAATCAGCCATTAGTAGTAGGGAATTGGGTTCTCTGGCTCACGGTCGTTCAACCTAATCGGAGTTTTAGTTTTCAGTCTACAGTGAATTGTTCAACTTAGGGCGCGCTTGAGAGGCGCCTAGCGGCGCCTCTTATGCGCGCTATGAGTTGAACAATTCACCTAGACTGAAAACTAAAACTCCGATTAGGTTGAACGACCGCGATCCAGAGAACCCAATTCCCTACTGTCACACTTACGACTAGATAAATAGATAGTTTATGCTAGTACTAGGTACCTATCTATCATCACAATAATTGCTACCTTTCACTAAGAGTTAATATTGAAACTTAAACATTGTAAATACACTTAGGGATTTGCATGCAAGCAGCGATGCGGTTGAATGATAACAACAAGGATGCAACTATCACATCTCACTATGTTAGAGCGAGACATAACAGTTCACCCGCATTGTTGCTGCAAGGGAATGTGTTGGTGTACCTACTAATAGTGTAAGACAATTAAGTAAGCCTATGAGCAGCTCCATTCTTCGAGTCTGAAAACTAGAACTTCTTTTGAAGACAGCAGTTTAAAAAAAATTGCACTCCGAGAGTGCCGGCAGAAGTGAAAACTTGAATATAATATAAATTGTAATGTTTGTGTACGATAGCGCAATAAATAAATATTGTATTCTATAAAAATATATTATTATTATTATTGTATTCTATCACAATAGAATACAATAATAATAATAATAATAACAATAAACTTAAACAGAACAATATACTTAATAGACATCGCAATACCGAATACACACAATATACAAGCAACCATATCTGAAAAAATATCTAAATACCACGACTTAGCTATTCAACTAAAAAATCAATGGAAGGCGCACACCGTACATGTAATACCAATTGTAATTTCGTCCACAGGCGTGGTTCCCAAACTACTGAAGCAAAGCATGGAAGCACTAGATATTCCTCATAAAATAATCACCTTACTCCAAAAAGCCACCATCCTTAACACTTGCCGAATCACCCGCAAGTTCTTGAACTCCGGTTCCACAGCACTTCACCCTTTGACGCTTGGTTGAGGCCCGCGTCAGAGGAGTTTAATACCCATCCCACGATGGAGAAAGACAGTCTTAAAAATATATAATAATAATAATAATATATTTTTATAGAATACAATATTTATTTATTGCGCTATCGTACACAAACATTACAATTTATATTATATTAAATTACATTAAAAAGTTTATCTCTCAGAAAAATCAACTTACATCCATAATTTCGCCAACCGTCTTACGGTTTTTCGATCAGCCCACGTGTCCTGACGCGAGTTTCACATTTTTCCCCCATCCCACAAAAGAGCTCAACGCCGCTAAAGAAGTTTTCACTTCAAAAATCTGTATATTCATTTACATTTATTTATATTAATGAACTTCTGTATTCTTGCATGGATAAGTCATAAAAGTAATAAGCGGATGAATACGAAGTTAAAAAAAATAGATATAAAGTGATAAGGTGTGGTGCTAATAAATAAATAAATAAAACAGTCAATATAATATTAATCATTTATTGATCAAATATTTACAGATGTTGTAATACATTAAAAATACTTGCTACTTTCATTACACATTTGCTCACTTATTTTATCAATTATTTCGCGGACAGCTTTGTATATTTCATCCTTAAACATATTTTGAACGATATGCTGGCAACATATTTCAGCATTACATGTACAGACTGGTCCATCACTTTTGAACAGATCGGCATCATAGATTTCTAATTTGATAACTTTTCGCCCTACGGCAGGAATTTTGATAAAGGAATATGTTTCATTTTCTTTAGTGCGCTTTCTTGATGCACTTGATCCTTCAGCAGCCTGTTTACCATAACTTTCTTGTACATGGTTAGGTCGCACGAAATTGAACAGAGACTCCGAATCCTGAAGAAGATGAAATGTGTTTACATAAAAATGATTTATAATAATCTAATCTAGTTTTTACAGATTTCTTATATATAAATTGCACTGAACTTACCGACATTATCGTTTTGAGTTTGATTTAAGCTTACAGACAGATACTTGCGTCCGAGTAAACTCGTTAATGGTTTGAGACTAAAAAAATATTAATAAAGTGTTATTTTCCATTAACATTGCTTCTAAATCATAATATACATGTTTATAAAAGTGTTACTGTAGGTATGTAAATATGTAACGAACTCTTCGACAAACTTCTTTGTATGTGTTCAAATAAACATCACATGTTCTTTTAAAATACGATAATAAATGTACAGGGAAAGCTTTGTGACAATATTAGTATAGTAAAGATATCGATTGTCTTTCTAATATGGAAAATCTGCTGACATGCATCACGCGCTGTGAAGTTGCGCACACACTCTCACCTATACCATACCGAGTAAGTTCCGTACGTCTTACAACAAACCACTACCAGTGCACAACCTGAATCTATTTATAGACCCTAATTAGTATCTGCCCATCATTTCCTGCATTTTTTTGCGTACGGTCATTAAAGTGTTTATTCAAGTGAGTGAGTTATCAACTAATATCAGTTTTAAAAAACGAGTGTTTTTAGTGAAAGTGAATTAATAATGTAAGTATTCAAACGATTCGGTTTTTACACGATTGTCTCTATAGATGATTACATTGATAAAGTACTTTAAAACATTATTTATTTGTTTAGGTCAAGCAAACAAGACGTGCACATGAGTGATAGCAGCTCCTCGAGCGACAGCAGCTCGTCGAGCAGTCGCGAGTCGTCCCCCGAGCGCGCGCCGCCGGCGCCGCAGCCCGCACCGCCTGCGCCTGCGCCCGCGCCCGAGAGGAAGAGGAAGACCGCTCACTCGCATTCTACTCATAAAAGGTACAATTCAACTTTTCATACTTATTTTCAATTTTGAATAATGTCATGCAATACTTATTAGTTATGATTAATTATTAATAAGCTTTAGTTTTTTATTTTTAATACTGACCTAGACTTTTTCATTACATACTGGGTATTATTGGTATTATTTACTCAATAATATAATAATTTATCTCAAATGCAGAATTCAATGTTAGTTTAAAAATTAATAAGAGTAAACTCTAACTAAGAACATTTATAATTTCAGAGCCAAACATGATGAAAAGTCGAAGAAGAGTCAGAAGCATATAGTGAAGACTGATGAGCGAGTTGCACAGCCGATTGCGGGGCCTTCTGCTAGAGTCACTGCGAGAGATATTATGGGCACAGATTCGGATGCGGATGAAGATAAAAAAGCCGGTAAAAAAGATGAACTTATTTCATATTTATGTCGTCGCGGATCAAACGGTATTTCGAAACAGTTCAATGCAGATGTAACAGGCCTACGTTTCGTAGACCTAAAACTTTATATGTGTGGTGAAATTGAAAACATTTCACCCATGAACAGGTGGAGGCATGCTGTTGTTACTCTAAAAACTAAAATTAACGATGATAATCCTGCATACCGGTATTTAGTAAAATTCCTAAAAGAAGTTAAAAAGAACTTCAAAGATTGTCCGATCACTTATGTTAGTTCACCGAATCAGTAAAAATGAATGTTCAGTTTTTTTCCTGATTCTGTTAACTAACATACATAAGTTATCAGATTCAGTATATTTTTTATATTTTTTTACCGATCCTGTAAAATAACTTTACTTGTTAAAAATATTAGTTATATTATTATGACCTAGATCATAGATATAATATATTGTGAATGAATGATATTAATACATTTATTAATATTTTGACTATTCATCTGTTGTACTTAAGATTAGTTTTATTAATTTAATAATTGATTGTTACAGGATTGTTATCATGTTATTACTTATTATTTTCGAGTTAAATTCGTAGCAATACTGTAACAATCAATTCTAATGATAGTGATCATGTAAGTTTAAATCATAAGTTTTACTATTGTACTGAATATACTTAATTAAATATAATTAACGTTTCATATTTCTATTCTTTCAGAAAAATACCTCACCAAAAAAGCCTTGAATGAAAAGTCGAATACAAATAAAATTAAGTTTTGTGCTGAATGCAATATTGAAATACTAGAAAGCTCATATAGATTTCATTTAAGAACTAATTTACATAAAAAGAATTGCTTATTGAAAACTAGTTTTGATAATGTTAATATTATAGCTACAGCTTTTCGAGAGAGAATAGTTACTTATAGAGTGAACCCTAATGATACTGTTTGCTCAACTCCTGATGAATTTTTAAACGAAATAACAGATGATGTGCAAAAATTAATAGAAATGCATTTGATCAAACATGGTTCCATAAAACTTAATTTTGAATTGTTTGCTTATTTTAAACTACCTAGCTCAGATGAAAGTCATTTGAAATCATTTAATGTTAAGTATGAGACTGTATTTAAAAACACATATTTATCTGAACTGTATTTAAAAACTCAGAATAAATTGATTAATAAACTAAGCGAATTCCAGCATTGTGAGTCAGGTTGGTGTTTTAGTTCTGTCAGTCATTTAGAAATAAACATTAATAAATATTCTCCTCTAAGGGGTGGTAGCTATTTAGAACTACCAAAACAAATAAGCAGTACTAAAACTTGTCTAAATGTGAAAAATTATGATAATCATTGTTTTGCATGGAGTATTGTGGCTGCTTTATTTCCATGTAAAAAAAACGTTAACAGAACGAGTTCTTATCCATTTTACTCTTCAGTTTTAAATATTAAAGGAATGAACTTCCCACCATCATACACAGATATTCGATTATTTGAAAAAAGTAATCCTTCTATTAGTGTAAGCATTTATGGATTAGATAAAAATAATCATATCACAGGTCCGTTATACATGACGAAGCAAAGAAAAGAAAATCATGTTAACCTATTGTATTTTGAACAGAAATCAAGAGGTCATTACTGTTTAATAAAAGACTTAGCTAAACTAACTGGCCGTCAATTAAGTAAACATCATGGTAAAACATACTTGTGTGAAAGCTGTCTTCAGTTTTTTGTAACACAAGAAAAATATAACTCTCATTCTTGTTCAAAAGTTTTAACAGTTTTACCAAGTAAACATAGTAAATTAGAATTTAAAAACTATGAAAGGCAACAAAAAATTAATTTTGTTATTTATGCCGATTTTGAAAGTTTACTTTTAAACAGTCATGAAAATAACAGTTGCTATACTGAAACTATTAAATTACATCAACCTTCATGTTTTGCATATTAGATTTGCTGTTCGCATGATGAAAGCCTTAATAAACTTGTTCTTTATAGAGGATCAGATTGTGTTGAAGTATTTATAAAACGTCTTATCGAGGATGTAAGTTATATTGAAACCATACTGAAAAATAAAAAACCTATGCTACCATTGACACAATCACAAAAAGATGAACATCGTATTGCAAGTATTTGTCATATTTGTAAACTGCCTCTAATCGTTACAGATAAAGTTGCTGATCATGACCATATAACTGGTGTATATAGAGGTGCCGCTCATACCAAATGTAACTTATTATATAGAGTATGTCCTTTTGTTCCGATAGTTTTTCACAATTTAGCAAACTATGATGCTCATTTATTCATCAAAGAATTAGCTAAATATGATGGTGAAATCAAAGTGATCCCTAAGACTAAAGAAAAATACATATCCTTCACAAAATATTTAAAAAACCCAAATTTTCGATCTGCAATGCAAATAAAGTTTTTAGACTCGTTTCAGTTTCTTAGTTCCAGTTTAGATATTTTAAGTCAGAACTTAGCAGACACCGATTTGAGACACTTACAGACAGTAATTCATTCTAAGGAGGAGTTTAGATTACTTCGTCAAAAAGGTGTATACCCATATGATTATATGGATTCATGTAAACGATTTGATGAAAAAAGTTTACCAAAAAAAGAACACTTTTACAATAGTTTAACTAGTGAGCATATTAGTGAAGACGACTATTCTCGAGCGCATGCAATTTGGAGAGTCTTTAACATTAAATCTCTCGGAGAATATACTGACTTATATTTGAAATGTGATGTATTGCTTTTATGTGATATTTTCGAAAAGTTTAGAAATAGTAGTCTTAAATATTACAAACTCGACCCCGCTTATTATGTTAGTTCTCCAGGTTTAAGTTGGGACGCTATGCTTTTATATACAGGTGTTAAATTAGACTTGCTAGATGATAAAGAAATGTATGAAATGATAGAAAACGGAATACGCGGGGGTTTAGCACAGTGTTCGCTCAGACATGCTAAGGCAAACAATAAATACATGCCCAACTATGACGAATCACTAGCATCAAGCTATCTTATTTACTTGGACTGTAATAATCTGTACGGGTATGCTATGATGCAAAAAATGCCTATGTCCGACTTTAGATTTTTATCTGAAGATGAAATTAAAGATTTAAACATATTAAGTATACCCGATGACTCTGAATTTGGGTACATTTTAGAAGTGGATCTGATTTATCCAGATAATTTGCATTCAAGTCATAGTGATTTACCATTCGCACCAGAAAAACATATTCCACCTGGTGGCAAAACAAAAAAACTCATAGCAAATTTATATAACAAATTTTACTATGTTACCCATTATGTTTATTTAAAAGAATGCATGAAAAGTGGTTTAGTACTGAATAAAATTCATCGAGTGATAAGTTTTCGACAGCAAAATTTTTTAGCTAAATACATAGATTTAAATACAACATTGCGTCAAAATTCAACGTCCACGTTTGAAAAAGACTTTTTTAAACTTTTAAATAATGCTATTTTTGGGAAAACCATTGAAAACCGAAGAAAACAGGTAGATGTTAAGTTGGTTTCAAAATGGAGAGACACAAATAATAAAACAAATAAAGAAATTGGGGCAGAAAAACTGATATCAAGACCCAACTTAAAAAGTATAGCCATATTTTCAGACAATTTTGTTGCTATTCAATTAAAATTAGAAAAGATTATTTTAGATAGACCAATATACATTGGGTTTTCAGTTCTAGAGTATGCAAAACAACATATGTATAATTTCCATTATAATTTCATTAAAAAGGAGTATAGCGATAAAGTTAAGTTATGTTACACTGACACTGACAGTTTACTTTATTTAATAAATAGTATTGATTTTTATAGTGAAATGAAAAAAAATATTGCTTATTATGATACAAGTAATTTTGAAAAGAACAATGTTTATGGTATGCCTGCTATGAATGCTAAAATACCAGGTCTCTTTAAAGATGAGATGGGGGGTGATATTATTAAGGAATTTATTGGCTTGCGAGCGAAACTCTATTGTATTGAAAGTACAAAAACCGTAATTAAAAAAGCAAAAGGTGTATCAAAGTCTGTTACTAAAAAATTGAATATGAGTCATTATGAAAACACATTAAATAAAAATACTAACGTAAGATGCAGCATGCATTTAATAAGATCTCTTAAACATGTTTTATATTCACAAAAAATCAACAAACTTGTGTTAAATAGACAGGATGATAAACGACAAATTATGTCCAATCAAATAGAAACATTGCCATGGGGGCATTGTGATACTTTATTTTAAATGTAAATGTTTAAGCTTACAGTTTATTAATCAATTTACCAAATGAGTAATACTTAACATTGTTAATATTTTATTACGTTAGTATAATTATTATAATGTTATGTTAGTCTATTAAGAGCAAATGTAATTCTTCAAAATGTCTTCATAATTATATAGTCTAATAAGTAAAAATATAATTATTACACTAGTTCATGACTTTTATTTTTTTCCACACTTAAACAAAGAACTAATAATTACCTACTTAAAAAAGTGGAATTATGGAAAAATATTAATATTTTTTGATTTAATACATTCTGAATCATATTTAAAGAGCTACACACACTTTCAGTCCTCATATCCATAATGAAGCTCGTTAAACAAACTCTTTCATTAGAGGTTAATGATTTGCACGTTGACACCAGAACGCAGAATGCGAGACACAGCACGCTTTTACCTAATACCATACGGTGTATAATTTGCGGCCCTTCGAATTGTGGAAAAACAAACGTTATGATAAGTTTGTTATTACATGAAAATGGTTTAAAGTTTCGTAATGTGTATTTATATTCTAAAACAGCTTTTCAACCTAAATACTGCTTTTTACAAAATGTGTTAAACAGAGTAGACGGGGTAAAGTTTTTTAGATTTCACGAGCATGATGAAGTTATCATTCCTAAAAAATCTCTACCTAATTCTATTATTATATTCGATGATGTTGTGTGCGATCGACAGTCAATAATTCGTGATTACTTTACCATGGGTAGACACAACAATATTGACTGCTTTTATCTGTCACAAACATACTCAAAAATACCAAAACAATTGGTTCGTGATAACGCTAACTTCTTAATAATCTTTAAACAAGACGACATTAATCTTAGACATGTTTACCATGAGCATGTTAACACTGACATGACATGGCTTTGTTTTAAACATATATGCTCAGAAATTTGGAGAGATCATTACAATTTTCTCATTATTGATAAAGATAGACCTCTTACATCAGGAAGGTATAGAAAAAAATTCGATGAATTCATAATTTTCTAAACAGTACCGAGCTTTCATTTTTTAACCTAAAGAAAAACGATCCATCACTTATAAAAACCAGATGATATTGTAAAAAATAGTAGTGTATTTGTTTCCATTACAATTGATGGGTGTATGGTTATCATGGAAGGAAATATTAAGCAGCAGTTAATTAAATCAGTTAAATCTATTCAAGCTAAAATAAAACAAATGAAAGATGAAGAGGATCAAACTGGCTTAACTATGCAAAAGTTGTTGAACCCTATCACCACTCCTATTAACACCTTGGTTGAAAATAGTTGTAAATATAATAATAATAAACTATTTCAATTAAAAAAATTGTCAAACTCTAATTCACTACTCAGCCTAAGTACACCTAGCAAAGAGTTCAAAGGTTGCAACTCTAATAGTACGACAATTAATGAAGAACCGGATGATGGTGAAAGCGAAAGTACGAACGTTTCATTTAAAAGCTCTGAGTTACATGATCATTACGATGATGGTGATGAGGATCAAAGTAATTTAATAAAGTCGTTGGTGAAAGATGATCTGCTAGATATTTATGAAAATATTAACATTCCTTGTGGAATACATAGTCTTCATAGAAATTTCTTTATGGGTAACTCAAAAGTGTTTTTTTCTAAAATGGATAATATGCTGGGTTCTGGCACCAAATATTTCATAAATATCGGCACTGAACGGTATGAATTAACACCAGGAATAAAAGAATTGATTCTATCTAAGAAACCTGATTTAAGTCTGGTTTCTGAAAATGATAAATTTATATATAAAAATATGCTTTCCATTACCAACGCTCATAGAAGAGGTTACAATCCTGATGGACAAATCAAAGGAGGTAAAAGTGCTAAATATCGAGAAATAATCAAACCGTTATTTAGTAATAATATTTCTGAAAAGCATGGTGGGAATTTGCCTAAATTTAAAACGTATAGATGTGATACTGATTTAGTATACTGGGATGATCCTAATGAGTTGATTGAAAGATTAAAATTATTGATTGCCTCAAAAGAAGCTGGAAATACTAATAATGATAATGAAATTTTGTCCATTATCGAAGAATTAAAAGAATGTGGTATTATTAGGGAATAAAACTGGGGGACAAGTTTATAAAGCGAACAGAATATATCATACAAGCATTCAATATGAACGTCGATAAATTTGGTCATCATGCTTTCAAATATAATAGAAATAAAAATGATTTTATTTTAGCTGATTGTGCTTTGAAACGTCTGAATAACAACATTTTGGATGCTCAAAATAAAGTAATACGTAATGTAAAATCACCAGTTTACCTCACAGATAGCGTAAACAAGGAGTATGTTGATAAAACTATAGAAGATAACCATAAAAAGATGGACATAAAATATACAACCGAAAAAGAGTTGTTATATAAATCCATAGAAAACTGTTTAAAACTCATTCAGACAACCGATCATAAGTTGAGTGAGGTGACTTTTAAATTAAATAATATTGAAAAAATTGCAAATAAATTCAAAAAATGAGTAAATCTGATGTGGTTAACGAAATACATAAAAATGTGAGGGTTAATTTTCCTCGTCGGAGTGTTATTATGAAAGGTATTGATGATTTGTGGCAAGCTGATCTAATCGATATGCAAGCGGTCTCTAAGGAAAATAAGGGTTATAAATATATTTTGATTGTTATTGACACTTTTTCAAAATATGCATGGGCCTATCCATTAAAGCGGAAAACAAAACATGATATATCTAAGGCTTTCACTGATTTATTCACTAGTGGACGTGTCCCGAAAAACTTGCAAACTGACTTTGGAACAGAGTTTTATAACAGTGAACTAAAAAACATTTTTTTTAAATAATGGAATCCGACATTATTCAACGTATTCCGTTAAAAAGGCTTCCATTGCAGAAAGACTTATTAGAACATTGAAAACAAAAATGTATAAATTATTTAATTTAAAAGGTAATTATAAATGGATTGATGGTACTTTAAATGACGTCATTTATGAATATAACCATACTTATCATAGAACTATTGGCCTTAAACCTGTAAATGTAAATCAAAATAATGTTCAGATATTGCATGATAGATATGCTAAACTATCAAATAGAATAGTAAAGAAGTTTAAGTTCAGTGTTGGGGACTTTGTGCGAATTAGCAAACACAAAGGAGTATTTGAAAAAGGTTACACACCTAACTGGTCAGCAGAAATATTCAAGATTATCAAAGTACAAAAAACGGTCCCACCAACATATATTATTGAGGATTCTGGAAAGAGAGCTATTTTAGGAGCATTTTATGAGCAAGAATTATTAAAAACAAAGCATCCTAATATATACTTAATAGAAAAAGTACTAAGAACAAAGGGAAATAAGTTGCTAGTGAAATGGTTGGGATTGTCTTCAAATGAAAATTGTTGGATTAATAAGTCAAATATCGTTCAATAGTATATTAATACAGTAACGCTTTACCATTAAATTAGTCCTATACGAGTTATGGTAGACAGCAGTCTCCTTAATTGGTTTATAAATAATTTACCGTTCGAACTTCACATACCTGGATATAACTATTGCGGTCCTGGAACTAAACTAGTAAAACTTCAACGAGGAAGGGGTATTAATTTATTAGACGAGTACTGTAAAGAACACGATATAGCTTATTACAAATCGTCTTCATCAAGAGATCGTCACATAGCTGATATGATATTAATGAAAATGGCAAGAAAACGTGCTCAAGATGTAAATGCTGGTGTAGGAGAAAAGTTAGCAGCACATTTAGTAAATAAAGTTATGCTAGCTAAAATTGCTACAGGCTATGGTTTGAGAAAAAATAAGAAAACCTTAAAAAGTGAAGGTAGTGTCAAGAAACATTTAAAAAAAATTGTGTCTCACGCAAAAAAACATTTACAAAAACTAAAGCCTAAGTGTAAAAAGATGGCTATTGATCTAGCTATTGCAGCAGCTAAGGAGTCTATGAAAGATTATACTGTAAAACTCCCACGTATGATACCTGTGCCAAAAACTGGTGGAGTTCTTCCTCTCATACCTATATTTGCTGGTTTGTCTGCTGCTGGAAGCTTAGCTGGTGGAGCAGCAGCAATCACTAAAGCTATCAATGCATTTAAAGCTGCTAAAAAACGCTTAGCTGAATTAAAACGACACAATGAAAAGATGGAAACTTTGTGTATAGGGAAAGGCTTAGAAGTTAGACCTCATCATGATGGACTAGGAATTTTTATTTGTAATAAAAAAAACTAAGGCATCGGCTACCCAATCGAGCTTTGAGCAATATCGATATAATTAAATATGGTAAAGATATTCCATTCTTTCGAGGTGTTTATATGCGTGATGAATTGCCAAAGTATCCGTATCCAAAAGAATGTGGTATTATCAACCTCGATAGTTCAAAAAAACCGGGTTCTCACTGGGTAGCCTACATAAAATATTATAAAAATGTAATATATTTTGACAGCTATGGTAATTTGAAGCCTCCAAAAGAATTCATTTCTTATGTTGGCTCTAGATTTTTAAAATACAATACCGAAAATGTACAAAAAAATCATCCGTTTAACTGTGGGCATTTATGTCTGCTATTTCTTAGAAACTTTTGGTCAAAAATACTAGATAAATAGTCGAGAAAGTTCTTAAATGAATTAGTACTCAATCATGTCTATCACTTTAACTATTACCGGAAACAAATCTTACTTAGAATCACAATTTCAACCACCCTTAACTTTATGGGAAAAATGTGAATGTGGATTATTATATTTTTCTGCTTTAAATTCCATACCAAATGTAACTGCTCTTAACAATATATTTACATATGGTGATAATAATAAACAGATACAAATACCTGTTGGGACTTATGATCTTTACGATGTTGCTGAATACCTTGAAACAAACATCACCGATTGTGAAATCAAGATTAAACCTAATAATAATACATTAAAGAGTTATTTTTATTGTTCTAAAAAAGTGGATTTCACTGTTAAAAATAGCATTGGAGAGTTACTAGGCTTTCAGAACGTAAAGTTAGAAGCAAATAAATGGTATGAATCTGTAAGCCCAGTAAACATTCTGCCTCTGTCCATGATAAGGATTGAATGTGATTTAGTGCAAGGATCATATAATAACGGATCACCTTCGCATATCATACATGAATTTGTGCCGAACGTATCGCCTGGTCATCGATATATTGAAATACCGAAAAATATTATATAGGGTCTAACAAAACTATTGATCGATAGCCAAAGGGGGGTATCTATACATCATACTGAATACGATGACAAAATATTGACATATGTTTTATAGTGATTTTTCAAAGTTATGTTTTCAAACAAAATAATTCAATTAATTAAGAAAACATGCTGTCGTTTACTAACGCACACACAGGCTTCATCCCACAGATATTGTACAGTAACACGCACACTGTTCAAATTAATTCAAGGAGCATTGTACGCTATTTACACACACAGCTGTTAGATGATAGAAGTAAGGCCATCTAACAACTGTGTGGAACTACTTTGTATGGCCGAGCTTAGTCACTCAAGCCGTCCCTGTCATTTTTTCTATCAGGTCTACGCGAGCGAGCGCAACAAAAAATAAGGTGCCTACTTTGTTATCAATGACATGTTTTTACTCGAGCCGTCTCTTTCATTTGTGATATCATGATAGTGCGAGCGAGCGAGTGCGTGACGGCTAGAGTCAAAATCATGCATTGAGAGTAGGACCCCAGGCTACTCATTTAGTTTACCAGTGCAGTGACAGATTTACATACTTACTTTTCATGATTTCCTTTAGTTCAATTTAAATGATCCTACCTACTTAAAACCCCAATGATAATAAACAATCGTATTATTAAAGTCAAGCCTATGGCTATTAAATGAACAAACAGCCAAAAGTAAAAACTTTGTTAGAAATTAAATGTTTAATAAGAAACAAATAGGCTTTGATAAGCAAATTAAACTTTACCTTAGTTTTATTTGTATTTTTCTACTAGCAAAATGAGGTGTAGCATAGGTTGATTGGAATAAAAGGAAAATGCGGGATTACTTTAATAATTTATTATGACTTACAATCACACTTAAGCAAGCTTTCGACTAGCAGGTTAATGTTATGGATATAACCGAGAAATTAAGGCTAAACATTAACTTTATTTTAGGATGATTCGTTTAAAAGCATTAAATAATGTTAGCATAACTTAATTTTTACCTGAATTGTTTTTTTTTTTAATAAATCATTAAATAAAAAAGTACACGAACTTAGAAAGTATTTACACAATTTAACACTTAATTTACAAAAAAATACAGTACTTAAAGATATGAAAGTGTCCTCCTTGGGTATTCACACGTAACACTCTGCTTACACTGACCTTTTTATAATGTTTTCACGCACACTTGTCTCTAATCACTTTTAACAATTTCTAAGGCATTTACAATCCGCTGGCGTATTTTTTCTAAGCTATCGATGTGATGCCTATCGTCACTGTAAACCAAGTCCATAATCCTACCCCAAACAAAACAGTCCAGTGGAAGTAAGGTCGGGAGAACGCGCTGAACCGGCCCGGGCGTCGCTGGCCGGTACCCTACCGGACAGCGACGCCCGGACCGGTTCGTTAGGTATGCACTTATGTCGCGATCGAAGTGGGCCGGCGCTCCGTCCTGCCGGAAGTACAATCCCCGCAAAGATGTAGAGGTACGTCGGCCAGCAGCTTCTCTAGGGTTTTCTGTAGGAAGTCCAGGTACGTCTTGCCATTCAGCCGCTGCTGGATACACTCGCAAAAATGGGCACGACGACGTTCGAAGTCCTGCGGCTTCAGCCCCTGCACCCGGGGGAAGTGGTATGTGTGCCTCTCGGTACGCCTGAGGATGCCACACACACCCCCATCGCAGTCAGGTTTTAGGCGGGCGCTGCGTGACACCGTAGATCTTGGCGTACTTCCGCGACGCTTCAGCGCAATTGTAGTCTTCATCATCACATGGTAATACACTACCATACGCAAATAGGCGATGTTCACGTTACGATAATATGCATCCCGATGACAGGACTTTAATGTTACAATTTCGAGATGAGACTGACGACTTTCGAAGCAACTGTTGCGATTGACTTATGCCGACGCGACGCGTGGCGCGTAGGCAGTAGCAGTGTAGGGTGTCCATGGTACTAAATGCTTGTCTAGTATTTAAATACAAAAATGAGATTTTTCAAAAACTATTATTCAATTGCAACTTTGTTTTAAGGTTTGCGCTTTTAAACGTATTCTCGTAAGGAAGACGAAATTAAATCCTTTACATTTTTGTATGTCAATTAATAATAATGAAGTGGATGATGGGTCTTACATAATAAGCATGCCTCAGATCACTATCAACTTGTCAACTACTTGAGAATCCAGAAAGTTGAGTAGGTAACCATTTACTCAAACTTTACCTAATCAATTATGTTCAATCGAACGTAAATAACTGACTAAACTTAAACACGTACTTAAATTTAAAACCTTAATAAAACGATGTAATTCAACATCTTTAAAAACAACGCAGTTTTAATTCGTAGTAGTTTAAACACACCTCCACATTAATGTTAACATAAAATGATTAAATTTGGAATAATAGCTTTTTTTATTCAAAATAATACTTTATGAAACCGTTGTCACCCTCCATGTAGTCATAACAGAAGCGGAATACCTGGCGGTGGCGCCGGTGGCGGTGCCTTTGACGTTTTTGAGCCGCCTTGCCGACATAAATCTGCCGAACCGTAAGCCATTGAATTAGGGCTTACTTTAGATGTGCGTTTGTGCTAGCGGCTCTTTGAATCTTTTTGTTAGAAAAACTGAGAAAAAGGGTTGCTATTGCTATGAAAAAAATTGCACGATTTGATTAAAAATTGGGAATACAAAAGTCGTGAATACGTACTACTTTTCAAAATAAAATGATAAAAAATACAGGGGCTTTTAATTTAAATTTACGAAATACATTTTGAAAATCAAACGATATTAATCTTACTAAAACAATTCCTTTTTAAAGAATGTCAACAATTTATGGATTCTGAGGTAACTCACAAAATTATTTATTTATTAAAACTTTATTGCACTGTTAGTTGTACAGTCGACAGCACATCAGGTTACCCACTTTTGTTGCAAACTACCCCTTATTACAACTGTATAAGACCCTGCAGTGTTTGCCTTGATGTGCTGTTGTCAGTACAATTAAAACAAAATTTCTGTTTTGTTTTTAATTCAGAATAATACTGCACAATTACAATGTCAGTAAGTAAAGTACTTAGGTATCTTTTTTTATCAAAGGTAATCACTGAATTTAAATTGTTTACCTACATAATCAGTTTTTCGTATAAATCGTGCAATTTTCTTTATGCTGCTGGTAATACTCGATGGGCACTGACCGAATGTTGATCTCGGTGCTTGCGTAGTCAGTTATTTTTGTTGGTGTGCGTATTTGTCAGTGTAGTAGTGCAAAAACAGCTGTAAATGGTGTCTTTTATCACTTCTAAAACACGCTGATGTTTTGTTAATTATCTCAGAAACTAGCCTGTATTTTTGGACCAAATTTGGTGAGCGTGATCATAGTGATTTATAGATTCCCCCCGTTGGCTATCGATCATTAGTTTTGTTAGACCCTGTATACCTTCCCGTAAACAAATACTGTATATCATCTCTCAGTGTAAAGATTCTAGACGAATACGGAAACTACATTGATTTCCAAGGAGAAAGTATTCAATTGCGTCTTCATTTACGTAAAGCGATATGATAGTATTTTATAAAGCTCAGAATACGAACATCAAACGTATCAATTCTTGTCGTAGTGTTAAAGTGTCCACACGTGTTAAGCCTGTTAAAAAAATAACGAAAGTAAATAAAAAGTTTCTTCAAGCTTTAGGATTTAAAACATGAATATTCTAGGAATTAGTGATTATCCTCAATACGACAACTCAATCGAAAGCTATGAAATTCATACTTACAACCCTTACAATAATAATTTTAATGAAAATGATGAAATAAGAATACCAATTCATCAGCAGGATATATACATATTACCATCAGCGAGTGCGATTTACATTGAAGGATCAATACAACCCTATGATAAAGATGGTAAAAATATTAAAAAAGCGCTCAAACTGAGTAATAACCCATTTTTATTTCTATTCCAAGATATTCGATATGAAATGAATGGTATTGAACTAGATCGTATCAAAAATGCTGGCATAACTACTTGTATGAAATCGTATATATCAATGAATGAAGGGGAGAGCAAAGTTGCAGCTACATGGGGGTGGAGTTTAAATGGGACTTTAATAAATAATAATAATTTCAGTGTAGTTATACCCCTTGATAAAATATTAGGATTCGCAGAAGATTATAAAAAAATTGTGATTAACTGCAAGCATGAACTTATTTTAAACAGAGGTCATAGCATTTTGAATAGTGTCATTTTACCAGATGATGTCAATTATATTAAAATAAATATTCAAAAAGTACAGTGGCGAGTTCCACATATTAAAGTTTCGGATTATGAGAAACTGAAATTGCTTAAACTTCTTGAAAAAGATAAGCCTATCCAAATTGCATTTAGAAACTGGGATTTATATGAATACCCTGTATTGCCTAAAACAGTAAAGCATTCATGGTCGGTAAAAACTGCTTCACAAATAGAAAAACCTCGTTACGTAATTTTAGGTTTACAATCAAAAAGAAAGAATAGTAGGACATTGGATTGTTCAGAGTTTGATCATTGTAAGTTAACAAACGTAACGTTATTTTTGAATTCACAATATTATCCCTACGAATCTATGAATCTGAAGTTTGATGAAAATAAATATAGTATATTATATGAAATGTACACTAAATTCCGTCATTCGTATTACAACATTCCACCAGACCCATTACTTGATCTAAATAATTTTAAAAGCAAAGCTCCATTGTTTATTATTGATTGCTCAAGACAAAACGAAACTTTGAAAACTGGACCTGTAGATGTGCGAATAGAAATTGAATGCTTGGACTATTTACCGGATGATACAACAGCATACTGTTTAATTATTAACGATCGTCTGTTTGAATACAAGCCTTTGAGTAAAGTCGTTCGAAAACTATCATGAAAGTTTTAGTAGATGTGCAGGGTTTTAAAACAGATGATAATAAATTTATTCTTAAGGAAATAGCATTTTTAAACAAACAAAAAGTACATGTTTTTCTTATTAAACCCCCATTTCCTTATTACAACCTAACCAAGACAGGTTAGTTGGATTGAGAGAAATAGAGCAGTTTACTGGAAAGAGGGTTATTTGCCATACTCTCATCATAAAGACCTGATCATAGAACTGTTGTCAAACAAAACCATTTTTACCAAGGGAGGAGAAAAAGTTAATTGGTTAAAAGATATAACAGAAAATAAAGATATTCATAATTTAGAAGATAAGTTCTGTCCTAGTTTAGTTAATTTGTATGATAAATATAAGGAATCAAACGATGTATTTAGTTGTATATATCACACTAAGACGTGTGCATTAAAAAATGTGTTTTTGTTAAACAAGTGGTGTGAAGAAAATAAATTTTTTTGAAGCAATTTGTTTTATTTGTTTTTTTTTTTTTGATCCCCCCCAAAACTACTTCCTTATAATTTCAATGATCTTTACTGATATCATAAACTATCAAGGCTTTTTCGTTTTGGTTAACTTAATTGTCTTTAAGTTTTACTTTAACTTAAATTGAAAACTGGGAACTATCATAATAGTGGGTTAGGTACCAGCAACGTTTCAATAACTAAGATTTACCATTTAAATTTTAAATGATATGGTTATGTAGTATGAAATATAATTTCTTAGCTCCCCATTAATCTGGATAAATCAGCTCACAGGTTAGCTTATTGTCTTTAGAGTTTCACTATTACCGAAAGCGAAAAACGATCTTAATAGAAGACAGTCAGCTATTTTACTAGATGTAAGTGTGATAGTAGGGAATTGGGTTCTCTGGATCGCGGTCGTTCAACCTAATCGGAGTTTTAGTTTTCAGTCTAGGTGAATTGTTCAACTCATAGCGCGCATAAGAGGCGCCGCTAGGCGCCTCTCAAGCGCGCCCTAAGTTGAACAATTCACTGTAGACTGAAAACTAAAACTCCGATTAGGTTGAACGACCGTGAGCCAGAGAACCCAATTCCCTACTACTGCCATTTGTTATTTCAAAGTCCGCCAATAGTTTGTGACGCTGTGGTCTCAATACAAGCGATCGTAATACCTTAATATAGTTACACATTCAGACTTGGTGGTTTGGTGAAACGATTTAAATCAGAATAAAGATAAATCCTGAACTCGACATAACAGTATATGACGTTTAACTGCGACCAACATTATTTGCAAACTTACCATTTTCTTTTTATTGTTCTTCACTTTCAACACGCCTCCATTTTCTTTTATCTCTTTAAGTTTCTTCTGCCGTAACGCTTCCTTCTGTTTATCTTTGAATGGAATATTGTCAAAGTCAATGACTTGCTTCGGGCCTATGAACTGTTCCCTATGCTCCTGGGGACAAAATTATAAATTACAATATAAAATCTCTTCTCTTTACTAAAGAGGTTACCGCCGCAGACCAAGGAGGCAACATCGCTCGCGTCGTTTTTAGGGTTGCGTAGCAAAATGGCAAAAAACGGAACCCTTATAGTTTCGTCAAGTCTGTCTGTCGTCTTTATTCTGAAACTATAAGCATCCAATGTTGAAATTTGGTAGGAAGACGTATCCTGGATGGAGAGATCTTTTAAAATTACATAGAGGTTCCGAAACTCCATTCCCTTTTTAACCGACTTCAAAAAAGGCGAGGGTTATCAATTCGAGTCTATGTTTTTTTTGTATGTATGTTACCTCATATCTCAGTCGTTTGTTGATTTTTTTTTCGCCTATCTAGAGGGAATCTCGGTGTATTCGTGGGAAACCCTCAAACCCCCCCCCCTTCTCCTGTAGTCCCTAGAAATAAAAGTAACTTTAAAAAGGAAAAACTAAAAGTCTTTAATCAACTCTTGACCATTGAAAGGAAAGGTATCCATTTTAGGCAAACGAGTTTTTTTTGGAGTTGGTGCCATCACTTTGACCATCAAGCATCAACTATCACAGTACCCTGTATGTAACTCCTATAAGTAACTCCTGCGTTATCTCTGGCATCTTCGTTAGTCGCAGCAGCCCGTAACTAGTGGCCACATGACCGAGCGACTGTCACAGTAACTCTTGCTTGGAGAAGGCATCTAAATGGTCTCTGTCTGTATCTCCGGCATTTTCGGCAGCCGCAGCAGCCCCTAGCTGGTGGCCACGTATCCTAACGGCAGCCGTGACAGCAGCAGCAACAGCGCGCACTCGTGCTTAGAGAAGGCATCTAAATGGTATCTATCTGTATGTACGTGCGTGATCTCCGGCATCTTCGGCAGCCTCAGCAGCCCGAAACTAGTGGTCACATGACCGAGAGACTGTCACAGTCACTCGTGCTTGGAGAAGGCATCTATAAGGTCTCTATGTGTATGTACCTGCGTGATCTCCGGCATCTTCAGCAGCCGCAGCAGCCCGTAACTAGTGGTCACGTGACCGAGCGACTGTCACAGTAACTTGTGCTTACAGTAGGCATCTAAATGGTCTCTATCTGTATGTACCTGCGTGATCTCCGGCATCTTCAGCAGCCGCAGTAGCTCGTAGCTGGTGGCCACATGACCAAGTGGAAGCCTTGACAGCCGCAGCAACAACGCACAATCGTGCATGAAGTAGGCATCTATAAGGTATCTATCTGTGTGTACCTGCGTGATCTCCGGCATCTTCGGCAGTCGCAGCAGCCCGTAGCTGGTAGCCACATGACCAAGTGGCAGCCGTGACAGCCGCAGCAACAGCACAGACGCGGGATGGAAGTAGGCATGTATATGGTCTCTATCTGTGTGTACCTGCGTGATCTCCGGCATCTTCGGCAGCCGCAGCAGCCCGTAGCTGGTGGCCACATGACCAAGTGGAAGCCTTGACAGCCGCAGCAACAGCACACACGCGGGAAGGAAGTAGGCATCTATATGGTCTCTATCTGTGTGTACCTGCGTGATCTCCGGCATCTTCGGCAGCCGCAGCAGCCCGTAGCTGGTGGCCACGTGACCAAGTGGAAGCCTTGACAGCCGCAGCAACAACGCAGAATCGTTCATGAAGTAGGCATCTATAAGGTATCTATCTGTATGTACCTGCGTAATCTCCGGCATCTTCGGCAGTCGCAGCAGCCCGTAACTGGTGGCCACGTGACCAAGTGGAAGCCTTGACAGCCGCAGCAACAGCGCACACTCGTGCTTGGAATACGCCCTCGCGTGCGACACGAACGCGCGGAGACCCTTCTCGAAGACCGCTCGGTCGGACAGCTGTTGAGCGTGGAGGAGGGAGAGGACCTGGAAGTGAATGGGAGGCATTTCAGTTAAGGAGATTAAATTACTTCCGTAATGATAAAAACACTATCCCCGTTACTAATAAATGTTGTTAGAAAGTGTTTTTGTCTCATTCAGATATTTTAGTTGAAGCAAGTTGTTAGAAAGAGACAAAACATGGTATAAGTATTCTTACGTTATTCAACGATAATTGTTAACGGGTTATATGTGCAGGCTTAGCATATGCACACGTTACCATAATTATCAACATGATAATTTATTTTAATATTGTATTACATTAAATTTCATTGTACTAGTAAATTATTAGGTTTGGTTCTATTCCACTGTAATAGCTATGTTGTTATAAAGTTTCATCAAAATCTGTCCAATAGTTTTAATATCCACACATTCACACAGTTTCGCATTTAAAATATAACTAGGAGCTGCCCGCGGCTCCATCCGCATTAATATTGGATCCCATTAAAAAAAACATAACAAACTATAGCCTATGTGCTATTCCAATGTATGAAATATATTATTTCAAAGTTTTATTAAAATCCATTAAGTAGTTTTTGCGTGAAGAAGGAACAAACATACATCCATCCTCACAAACTTTCGCGTTTATAAAGTAAAATAAGGAAGTAGGAAGTTAGTAGAGTTTGGCCATCAAAAGCTGAACCTAGCAAAACGCGGCAAATTTAAAATATGAAAACTAGGCAACACCGTCTATTATAGGAAGAAACATATTTGATACTTTTTTTAAATTCACAAAAAGTAGATTTCAACTGTGGCTTTCCTCATATGAAATACGAAGTTATAACACGTTTCATACATGTACTATGGCTGCTACACACAATGTCGGTGGTACGGCTGGTGGCCATGTCACCGGCACCGCTAGGCTCGCATTTTGCTATCAATAAGTAAGGATATTCATTGCGATTATACATCTGACATGCTGAACTAGGTATTTAAACCAACAGAAGTTAATAGTATTTGGGATGTCGGGATGAGAATTTCAAAAACAAAGTTTACTAATATACATAGTTATTTATTATTCACTATAATCAAAGTCTGATTCCAGATACTCCACACCCATCGATTCTTCTGAATCTGAACTGCTAGATTCGTCACCTGAATCGGTTACATTTATAATGAAACTTTCCATTTCTGCCACTATTCCATCTTTTTGTTTATAATTCTGGCTCCTTCAACACTCGAATTCTTTTCTGTAAAATTGGTAAAATTGGAATGTACTAATTATAAATACCTATATATTATTATGACGTGAAAGTCTTGATAAATATGAAAGTATCTAAGTGAATAAGTTTTACTAACCTACGAACTCTATCGCAACATGTAAACAATCTTCTTTTTGCTTGATTATAGCCATTTGCTCATCTTGTTTTTCTTTATATTTACTTATCATAGTAAATAGAATCTGCCGCACTGCACTCTTTATAGTTTTACCCATATTTTGAAAGAAAAACCAAGGAATGCACAAAATAAACTTAACACAGTGACAACCAACTACGCAGATACGCAATGATGGCGGCCATGAACACTTTTTTTTTCACAGTGGTAGTGTTGCCGCTATAAAAATCACCGGGTTCAGCTTTTATTAGCCAGACTCTAAGTTATATGCTAATATTTTCCATCATCAGGTTCATTATTAGGGACATTTACTTATTGTACTAGCATGGTATTTCAAGAAAACCAAGCCAAGTGCATTTCAGACTCGCACACAAAGGGTTCGGTAGCATCTATTGAAATAGCAAAAAACTAATAAAAAATAAAAATGTGCCAGGCACATAAAAAATATATATGGTTTAGATTGTTTTCTAAATACCTGACAAAGATTTTGACGAAGGTGTCTCCCATAAATACTTAAATACATATTTAACATCCACCACTTAGGCAAAAATAGTTGTGCTCGCTCCTCACACAAACATTGTCCATTCCGGGATTGGAACCCGCGATGGCTAGAATAGTAGTTAGAAGCGCTAAATTCTATACCAAACTCGAAACGAACCTTGTCTTTTAACTTTGGCGTTATTTTAATCTCATCTGCTCCTTGTGACCAATCCTCCAACTCCAGCATCTGGTTGGTTTTTATGAAGGGCACGTAAGCGTCTTCATCTGGAAGCAGCGGCAGCAGCGAGCAACCAGAGGCGCCGCCCCGCGCCGTGCGGCCGACCCGGTGCACCAGCGCTGAGGGGGAGGTAGGCGGCTCCCATTGCAGCACCCATTCCACCTCCGGGATGTCTAGGCCTCTGTGGAAAGATCACAGAATTGAAGAACTGGGAAAAAACTGTCCTAATGATTTTCTAAAATGATCAAATAATTAAACAAAATATCTGGTTGATTTGATAATATCTATCTACCTACACTTGTTCATAAAAAATAGTTTAAAAAAAAAATAAGATACTGAGCTTATATTGAAACTTGTTACAATGGGCATTCTTATTAATTTGAAAAAAGAACAGTATACATACACACAGTACAGTGCACCCAATTTGATTCTTTATTAAAAACACTATTGGCATTACAGAAATTCATTTAGTTTGTTTATTTAGGCCTCAAATTTCAAATTTGCAGTGTGTAACTTACTTAATACCTCAACTCCTGAGCGGTCGCATGAGACTGCATAACAATAGAATACCTATTGTGTCTCGTTCACATACACTTGAGGGATTTAGTGTATTCTTGCAAATAAGTAATTGATTAATTGAGGCGATATTTATCTAGTAGTTTTGTAATTTGGTCAGTTAAACTCCGTTTTCTTGGCTAGTCCAATAATGTAAACATTCTTTTCATAACTTTTAAAATCATATCAGTGAATAAAATTAATTAACTATTTGATTTAATATGATCTCAGTATAAAACAATATATTACCCATGAAACTTGTGAGTTTTATGTTTATCTCATTTTAAAATTAATCTTTTCATTAAAAAGAAATGCCACCATGGTTTACAATATTCAACTTTCAAATAAAAACAGACTGTAAGTTATCTTACCTTGCCATTAAATCTGTGCACAACAATATTGTGTTTTCTGCATTCCTGAAACTTTCCAAGATCTTGCTTCTTTTATGTTTCATTTTCCCATGTATTGCAAATATTTTCTTATCAGGTAGAAAAGCTGGCAACACGTCAGCCCAGTAGTCAACACATGCACATGTTGGCAGAAAGAAAAGTCCTTTCACCATTTTTCTGTTCCTTATAAAGTTCAAGAGGTACAAAAATTTGTCTTCTGGTTCTACGATAATGAAGTAGTTTTTCAGCAAAATTGGTGTACTTATGGTTGACTTTTCTTTAACACTAACTACAACTGGGTTTCTGAGACCAGCTCTGACTAGATCCTGCAGTTCTTTTGTCTGTGTGGCTGAGAAGAGACCGGTGCGGCGTTGTCTGGGCAAGTATTGTAAGATGGCTGACAGAGTTCCATGGAATCCTAGGTCTAGTAACCTGTCAGCTTCATCAAGGACTAGGAATTCCTGGTATAGAAGAGTATAACTTAAGATCACTTTTAAATAATAATAAAATAGGGTTTCAAGATCACAGTTCTCAATATTAAGTTGAGGATGAAAGGGGTCAGAATCTTGTAGTGATTGAATGAAAAGAAAGGTTTAGAAAACACACACAATCCTTGAAAACAGATATTTTATAACTGATTCAAAGCCTTATTAAATAAATTAGCATTTTGAATCATAATCTCACTGTACTTACCAATTCTTTCATCTTAGCAGGAAGGTTTAAGTTCTTACGCTCTGTCAACAGGTCCATTAGTCTTCCTGGAGTGCACACGGCTATATGGGCACCCTTCTTCAGATTTTCAGCATCAATGTCAATTGAGCGTCCACCAACAAGCACCGATTGGGTGATGTGTGCTAGTTCTGGTTCTTGGAGGAACTGTTCTATAACCTTAAACATTTGGGTGGTTATCAATGAGTTGTTAATTACTTGGCGAGTAATCGTCTACACAACTATTTTGCCACTACCAGCATAGCTACCAGCTACCAGATATAGGGCCATACGGTAATTAGTGATTATGAGATGGTAGTCACATGCCTAAGTATAAATTTAGTTCATACCACACATATTACTTTGAAACAAAATATACCTTCGCTATTTGAGTGGCTAATTCCCTCGTTGGCGAGATGATAGCAGCATAAACCAAGTCCTTCCTCAGAGGCCCGTCGAGCCTCTCCCGCTTTAGCAGCATCTCGAACAAGGGCACCACAAAAGCCAGGGTCTTGCCTGACCCCGTAACCGCCTCCGCGACCACATCTTTACATGATAAAATAAGCGGAATCACTGCTGACTGTATCGGAGTCATATAATTGAATTCTTGTTTCTTTAGACAGTTCAGGACTGGCTCCGATAACGAAGGGTTCACCTTAGACCAAATTTTATTCACCATTTTCACTTAAAGTCCAATAAAAACGAATCTCATCATCATGGCAAAAAAAACACAAACGCAAAAAGGAAACCGCAGCCGTAAACCAAAATACCACACTTTACCACGAGCACAGATTAGTGCCTAGTATGACCACGCACGAGTTTTTGACATTGATTGATTGACAGCCTCCTAACTTTGACATGCGTTTTGAAATATAGGTTTAGTGTTCCAATACAAAAAAATAGGATATTTCTCTGATTGCCGTTGCATTACGAAACGTTCATATACTCGATACCTCTAAATTTCTGAATAAGCGATGAGTTTTATTAAGTCTACCACAAATACACAGTCCATTCACCCACAAAAAATATGTTTAATCAAATCAGACATCCAGCAGCCTACTCCACTCACATTGAAAATCGTTCATTTTTTTTTTTGAAAATGATTGAACACTTACCACTTCTGGTTTTCGAACAAGCCAGAATCAATATGGCGAATGTTGATAGGATAAATTGACAGCTGTGTTTTGTCTTTGTGTGGACATTTGTAATGTTTATTTTACATCTCCAGCCTTGTAAAGTTGAATCCGAACAATGACGAGACCGTTTGGTAATAGTGACAAACGTTTTTCGATCGATGACGCCTTTGAGGAGGAAACTGATGAGGCCATAAAAGTTTATGGAGCGACTGGCGATCGGTCGCCTATGAAGAACAAATATAAAAATGGGGGAGATTATATATCGGGGTAAGGTTTGTTTACAAGTTTCCCGAAGTCTTTGTATCATAATTTATACAATAATCTCACGTGTGAGTGGAATTTCTTTGTTTGAAATTGTCATGATGTTCTTGACCTTTCCATGAGTCATTTACTTCCCGAGTGGGGCAGGTGTGGTTAAACTTTGTCGACCGGGCCGTTACTCACGTCCTGCAGACCCACTTCAAGACGTAAATGAGCGCTAATTTGTCGATAATACGTTCTAATTGGAATATGTACAGTGACCTGATCTACATCCATTCATACTATGGCGCAGTTTATTACCCCGTTTAAGCTCTTAATTGCACTGCAAGAGGCTATCTTATCAAGAAAAATAGATATGATGCTATATCTAGTATGTTTGTAGTATTACAAGAGTACTCAAATGCACAAACAAAAAAGTTACTCAATTGAATGAAAGTGATGACAACTGTAATGAAAGATTTAACAGTAAAACACTAAGTAATTTGAGCTTTGAACTTTTTGTTAAAATTGTTTTCTTCTTTACAGTAAAACATACAAATGTACTGAGGACACAACATCACGTGACTCTGATTCACTAATACACGAATATGTGGAAGCCACACAGTCAATGTATTGCTGGAACCACCCTAAAGTTCGGGAGAACTGGAAAACAGTCTGTGCTGCTGTAGTTCTCCTTATTGTAGGCATTGGTCTCCTTGGTATGGGTGCCTTTGCTGTTGCCGAGCCGGAAAATGGTTTGCAGGGTGCAGTATTTTTCGTAGCCGGTATGATTTGTTTTGTGCCGGGAGCATACCATGTTGTTTACATATGGCTGGCAGCACGGGGGCAGAGAGGATATGACTTCTATCACCTACCATTATTTACCTGATTTGTTTCGTACCTTTAATTATTTATTAAGTGATGGAGATGTAAAATGAAGTAAAACAAAAATTAAAGAGGAGTAAGAATATCATACCTGAATGTTGATTGGTGCTGACATCCAGATAGATTGCTCTCTAAATAATATGAATGGAGTAATTATCAGTCAAGTTAAACAAATCAGATAATTAAATCAATAGGATGAAATTCATAAAAAAATATAAAAAAATTACAGCTTGGATTTATACCTAATATTATATTATTGATTTTTATTTATTAATGCTTTGACAATAATTTATTTAATTTCATTGCTCTTCATCCAAATCAATTTGTGAATCTGTCCAATTTAGATTGATATCCTTCTAGCAAAAAAAATATATTATTGTTATGTAAATACAACAATACTAAAATGTTGATGAAAATAATTTGACTAAACCTGTTTACATACTTAAACATTACATACTTAAGAACTATTTTGTATAGTTTCATAAAGAAATATTTTATTATATTATGGACTCAATAATTAAGTGCCTAGATGCATAGAAATTTTAACTAAAATCACTTGCAAACATTTATAAATTAATGTTTCTTTCATTCAACCTTTTTTGAAGCCAAAGGCAGCTAGAAATTTGTTTAAGCAAATGTTAAATACCACAGTCAGTTATGTTGCTCTGTCTCACATTCAATAAGTCATGCATGATTAACTTCAAGTTTTCTAATCACTCTGATTAGATATGCAACAATGATTATAGATTTCTTCAACAGCTTTCTTGTGACATTTTTAATTCTCAGTAAATTGTTTTCATTGAACCTTTTTAATAAGTCTCATATTGACTAGTCAAACTAACAAGAGTGAATTTGTTTTTTTTTTTTCAGAATGTAGATATAACCAAGCCATTTTAAATATGTCTAAATTATTTTTTAGTCTAGAAATGCAGATCAATATTTTTTTAGATAAGTACCTATGTTAAAGTATAGATTGCTTTTTTTAAATAATCTAATACAAAAAAAATAAAATTAATCTGTGGAACATGTTGTGCCATCAGTCAGGTTTCACACTAGCTGGGTATAGTCATTCTTCAGTGCTTGGCTAATATTGTGAAAAATCATTTAATTTTACTTTAAAAATCATATCAGCAAATAATTAATTCTGAGATTTGAATACTGAGGTCAACAATATAGCTATCCGGAGGATGTTGTATGTTTTGATTTAGTATTATCTTGAAATTAATCATTTCATTAAAAAGGAATGTCAAGATTGTTCACAATATTTACTAAGCAAAGAAAAACTAATTAGTAATTTAATTTATATTTTTGATGATGATATTAGTTCCCAAAATTCTATTAAATAAAAGCCATCTAATATCACTTGAAATATTTAATAGGGGTATTCAGATATATTTAAAATTAATTAAATGATATGTAAGAATACTGAGAATATTGTTCTGAATAAGCCAATATTCATCACTTTGCTTAATTTATACTTATTGGCCCTGTATCTTTTGCATTTTAAATTATTCCTACTTATCATATTATCTCCCTCTTTTGTCTTAGGATATTATATTAGGTATGTATCATGTAGAAAAAAATTAAGTGAGATAAGAGATAAAATTAAATTATTGTTACAACAGATATTTAAGGAGCAACAATATATGCAGGTATATCTTTTTGTATTGAGTTACTAATGTTTCCCTTTTGTATAGTGCAGGTACTTTAGAAAAAGTATATTTATTTCCTAATCAAATCCCTATAATATTGAATGTATTAATTATTGTTCTTAAGAAAATATGAATATATTTTTCGGAATAGGAAACTTCTAGGTAAATGTTTGATGTGGACCTTATTATTAAAGTAATTTTCACAGAGCTTGGACTTCTGCTATGCTATTGAAAATGTAAGGTTTTAGTTACTTAACTGCTATAGTATAAGTTTTATATTTTTGTATGTGATAGTCACAGAACGAAGACATTATTTCTGTGGTAAGGTGTGGACTGATTTTTTGAGTGACATTTATGTTTTGCCCTAGTATACTATATAATTACCTACCTACTTATCAATTTTGATGTTCTCTCTATTCATTATTATTACTTTGATTACCATGTATCAGTTTTATTTTGTGAAGTTGTAAATACTTATTCAATAAAATAGCTAATTTACTTAGATGTTTTATTTGGCATTTCTTATATCCTTATTAAACAGGGGCCAAGATTCAAGACACAATAGGCTATCAATTGATTTCACAGTCTTCTTCTTTTAATATTTTATTGCTATTGTGATGTCACATTCAAGAGCAACATTAGAGCATAACAGATAAAAGATAGATAAACCCAACTGTACTTTGTTTAATTGAGCATAATATAATAACTTATCAAAGAATTACTAAAATTAATGAATTATGTTAGATGTTTTCTAGTAAATCTCTTTAACTTGAAATGCTGCAGGAACCTTAGCTCTCCATTCCAATTTCTTAAAACTTCCATTTGCTTTTGGTCCATGAGATCCGGCATCTCCAAGCCACATGTTTCAAACTCCTCTAACTCCTTCTTCTTGGTAATATTAATTATATCTTCCCTGCTCGCATGTTGGCGATTCTTCCTCTGCCCGATTGAATTTTTTAACATAATTTGCTCCAGTTCCTCGTTAAACCGCGATAAGTACTGCTCGATAAGGTCTAACGTCTGCTTCTTATTAAGCACGAGACAATCTTCAGGTATTCTGTCTTTAAACCACATAATTTTTTCCCCTATGAGGTTGTTTTTTATATCAGTTCCAAGTTTCTTATTATCTCTCTTCTCGCCTTTTTTCAGTTTCTTAACGAGGGATATAGTTTTTCTGCTGTTAGGGTGTTTTAAGTTTTGTACTGTAGTTTTAACTTTAGGCATTTTGGTCAAATAAAAGGAATAATCGCATGGATTTGCTGCTGGATTAGATTATTATTTGACAATTTATGTCAAAACCAGAGAACCACGTCAAGTTGTCATTTTACTTTTTAATTTCCGTTTCGTTTTATGCTGCTTTTACGGTGTATCCACCGCCGCCCGCCGGCACTGGCACCGTGCCGCAGCAGCATTTGCAACAAGGCCGGCAGCATTGACGAATATTAATCGGGTTCACTTGTACTCGGGAACAAAATATATACTTGTCAAAACAAAATAAGGGCCACGAGGTATTTTTTAATTTTGGTGTAAATAAAAATTTACATATTGAAAGTAGTTAAATACTGAGTATACAAACTCTTTGATACCGAAACTTTTTAATATTGTAGTATTCATCTAACGCTGGCAACAATTTTAAATAAAATTTGATTTAAAATTCTTTTTGAAAATTTTGGTTCCATTTTCTTTGCCGTTTTGCTTTCCTTAGCTTCTTGGTTTATTAGAAATTATCAGAGTTCATTGATATCTCGAGTCAGAAACATCTTTTTCAATATGCCACAAGCACGCATGCGTCATATGGACTCGGTGACAGCAACCAGAGCCGTTACAATAATTGAAGAAGGTCATTCGCAGCGATCTGTGGGTTTGCAATTGGGATTTTCTCGAAGATCTATTCAAAATCTATGGAATCGTTTCCAAGAGACCGGCAGTGTTAGCAGAAGACCTGGTTCGGGCAGAGTTCGCATTACAACACCTCAAGAGGATCGTTACTTTCGATTTTATTATTTATTGCAAGCTGCAAAATCGTTTACGGCACACAACGGGTACTCGTGTCAGTGACCAAACTATTCTTAATCGATTGCATGAAGACCAGCAGGCATCAAGAAGACGAGTTGTCCGTGTTCCATTATCATACCAGAAATCATCGAGCAAATCGTTTAAGATTTTCCCGTCAACATTTGGACTGGGACATAAACCAATGGGGCATGGGCAGACGAATGCAAAGTTATTTTTTTTAACGACGATCGGCGTATTAGAGTATGGAGAGGACGCGGCGAGAGATTTTCAGAAGCCTGCATCCATGAAGTCGATCGTTTTGGTGGTCCAAATGTAATGATTTGGGGCGGGATAAGCTTACACGGCAATACTGAGCTCGCTATTTTAAATGAGGGTACTGTTACTGCTCAGCGATATATTGAGGAAGTTGTCAGACCACCTGTGATCCCATTTGCCCAGCGAGCGGGTCCTGGATTATTCATCTTGATGCAAGACAATGCTCGTGCACACACGGCACACGGCTCAAGCGACTCGGTTTGTACTGGAAGCCTCTCAAATTCAAGTCTTGCCGTGGCCGGCGAACAGTCCGGACTTAAATCCAATAGAGCACATATGGGATCAGTTAAAACGAAGAGATAGAGACGGTGATCAGGAAATCCACAACCAACAGCAACTCATCAACGCTGTTAAAAGGGCCTGGGAAGAGATTCCAATGGAAAATGTCAGGCATTTGATTGAGAGCATGCACTCCAGGCTTCAGGAGTGCGTAGCGAAACGAGGGGGGCATATCCGTTACTAAATGATGAGCATGGAGTATTTTCTTTTGTTTTTAGTAACTTTACATTGTTTTTATTTTTAACCTTAAATGTGTGTTTTCTTCCAAAAGCAAATTAACTTTTTAATCAATAATAATTTATTGGAATAAATTTATTGGTCTATACGGTAAAAGCAACATTAGTTTTTGTTATAGAGACAAAAAAATATATATTGGTTTTATTATTTTCATGGTACAGACTAAATACCTCGTGGCCCTTATTTTGTTTTGAGTAGTATATTTGTGTTTTTCTTCTATTACATTATTTTCTTTTTTTTTCGCGACGGAAGGGAATATGCATTACGAGTGAGAGAATGTTTGTGTGTTCGCAAACGAATGTTCCCATGTATGGTTCTTAGATGAGA
Organism: Pyrausta purpuralis; assembly: GCA_963924145.1. NCBI lineage: Eukaryota > Metazoa > Arthropoda > Insecta > Lepidoptera > Crambidae > Pyrausta > Pyrausta purpuralis. Next base: position 1,766,615 of record OZ001663.1, on the reverse strand, counting down.
ATTATAATGTCAATCTACCAGGGCGCGCCGTAATTGACATCATTCTTTCTTTTTATTTAAAATAGTGGTTCCCTGCGACTTCGACCGCGCGTTTTTCGATTTTTTCTCGCCTTTTAAACCTTCCCTAGACCTCCACGAACATTTCAAGACTAAGATAAGATAAATCCGTTCAGCCGTTCTCGAGTTTTAGTGAGACTAACGAACAGCAATTCTTTTTTATATATATAGACTTCGGTTGAAACACAACCTATAACAGCAGCCCATTGGCACCAAAGCCTACCGTCATACCCTTCCGGTAGGTAACCTATCTGATTTGGTAGACTACCGTCGTTTTACAAAAATACTTTGACAGCCTTGAATATCGATAAAGAAGGCGTGCTTGACGTGTATGCCAGCGGCAATTGCCGGCGGCTTCTCATTTGCCTTAGTAATGGCCATGTCGACAGCAATGCCGGCGGGCGGTGTGGATACACCGTATTCTCGCAAATTGCAAGTTGAGAGACTCGCACGAATGAGTGAATAGTGCGCTCGCATTCGCATTAACAATCATGAAACAAAAAATAGGGTGATTCGTGTCTTTTCTGGCCTCCGGCAGTTCATGGCCGCCTGGCGGCAAATTTTCAAATATTGATATTTTGACCAAAGAAAAACTATTATTTGTGATTTCAAGAAATTCAATAAATAACTTAGTAACCATTTTATTTACAACATATCCTTTCAAACAAAACTTGAGCCAATTCGACAGCTAATTTTAGAGTCGATTTTAAATTTTCAGAAAATGGTGTGATCACAAACGAAAACGTTAGCATACAAGTAGCCTTATGTTTACGATGGTTTTATTCGTAACTGTAATGCATGCTAACAGAGAATTAATGATTAAACGAACTTACCTGTACGTGAAGTTCTATCATAATTATACGAAGTATTCGTCCGAAGATATTAGTATTATACACATGTAGTATCGCTTGCACTTATCACCACATAGCACAATTTTAGAGCTAGAAAAAAAATCAATTACAACAAAATACAACCAATTTCCGTGTCCGGTAAAAATAATTAAATTAATTATGAACATTTCCGTTACGTCACATCCTCCACGCCATAGTTTTCGCAGTCTTCATTTAGTTTAGAGATAATAATATGATGATATTTCCTAGAGGGTTTTTTGTTGTCAACACAAAAAATATGCATCGGGTGGGTGGGACTTTCTACTAATATCTTCGGACGAATACTTCGTATAATTATGATAGAACTTCACGTACAGGTAAGTTCGTTTAATCATTAATTATACTTCAGTATTCGTCCTCGATATTAGTATTATACACATGTAGATGTTTAGAGCATGAAAGAAGGAAATATCATCTATGAGTAAGTGCCAGATCTATTCTTATAAAGAATCATATGAAAAAAAATAGGTACTTATGAGAATATGTATATAGGAAAAGTGCCCCTAGTGGCAAAATCAGAAAAATATGTACCGTGTACAATGACTACTTTTAAAATAGTTTTACTACTACGGGTTTTTACCCGTGCGAGTGTATTTTGGAGTTGTCCAACCAAGTTACTGTATTAGGTTGACATGAACAATTAGACTATCGGCTGCGGACGTCGATACATGCCTAGGGCTGTGTAGAAAAATATGGATAATATGTCAACTCCACTAGTCCGCAAAGTCACATTGATATACGGTTTAAAAGGTTTTCTAATCAGAAGGTACTTATACCTTCTAGATTACTAGATTTTCTTAAGGGTTCATTTTGGAATTGTAAACGCATGAGATGCGCCTGAAAGGAATGGTTTAAGTCCGTTTTTAGGTTATCAGAAAAGAACATATTTATAGATCATTGAAATATTATACACTCATAAACTGTCGTAGTCAATACGAGTTGTAACAAAAAAAAAACATTTGTTCTAATTGCATCACGATTGAAAAGTTTATCCAGATAGTTTACTGATCAAAAAGTCCAAGTAATATTATGTTTATATAATATCCTGAATACACTTTATTTTTCAAAATCTTTAAAACCAAATTTCAAGCAACTTAAATGCCTTTTTTTTTCTAAAAAATATATGCAATACTGTTTTATTTTTTATTTTATGGTTCTGGTTGTGGTGTAATCTGAAATCCATTTAGTATTCATTTGATAGAAATCAATATATATTGTAAGTTATGCAATAACAATACCATCTTTTGATAAAAATATTCTGAAATGCTACAACGTGTTGTTGTACAATAAAAGTATTGTATTATATTGGACACCAATCACATACATTGCTCTGATCCCAAAGTAAGTAGCTAATGCACTTGTGTTATGTAAATCAGACATCGGTGGTACTACAACACCCAGACCCGAGACAATATAGAAAATTTTGATTTCTACATTGACCCGACCGGGAATCGAACCCGAATTGAACCATTTAAAAAAAAAAAGGCTGTTATTACAATCTCTCACAGACACAACGAAAAAAGGGTATCATTGTTGCTACTGGCCAATTCGGCATAATTTACTGAAGAAAAAAGGTTATTTTGTACAAATCACAAATTTCAGTCTTTAAATCTAGACAAAAAAGGATAATGGTGTTATAGTAATTACTGGCATCAAAAGATCTACGCTTGGTAGCTGCCAGTATCGACAGTAAAAAACAAAACGATAATATTTGTGTCACAATAACGTGATTATTGCTTTTGCTGTTATCATTAATATTTTATTCTTACACGTTTGAGAAAATATGAAACTGTAAAGTTAAAATATATATATATATATATATATATATATATATATATATATATATATATATATATATATATATATATATATATATATAGGTGTATTAAAGACAATAGCATCCGCTTCCAATCACGACTCATATTTGGCACATATTTTATTAATATAAGTAAATGCGGTTAGCCAATTAGCAGTCATAGGTGTACCAAATTAACAAATCACACACTGTAATGTAACCCAGTGTAAAATAATGGCTTTGTCATATTCGGGTGACAGCGCGTCACTAATTCCTATAAAACAGTATTATCAACCAACGGATTTTATATTTAGCAGAATTGCAAATATTTATAGAAATGTAAATGTGGGTAGGTATTATTGTTTACCCTCATAAGTTTTATGCGGCTACGTTACCTAATGAAGGTATTTCGAAATTATGCAGTAAATATTCGAGCTTCACAAAATTCGATGTGATAAAAAATAGTATGTCTAGTTGTAATCACTGAGCGCTTGCTGACCCGTTCTCACAGGCCGCGCCCTACCCCGTAGTTGAGGCGTCAGAATAATCTCGCAACCAAAGTAATATCGCTAAGTTTCTGGATAGAATTTATAAATAATATTTAACCAGCAATAATATCGGATAAAGTGTATGTCGGTATAATATTCATATAGCGATCATAAGCGTCATGGCCTTTTAAATTTACATGTATGCTTTGATTCATAGTCGAAACCAGCTGAGAACAAAAACAAAACATGCAGATTTTGCATGTTTTTAGGAAACAAATAAGAAAAAGGTGAGCAAAGATAATAATTAACTTGATTTTTCACCGTTTTCCTGTAGTAAACTAATGTGTCAATGTTTAGAATTAAAAAGTAAAGTTTAAATATTTAGGCTTGTATAACTAAATATTATGTGTAGCTTTTTATTCCTGTATTTAGAATAAAGTAAAGATATCCTTATACTTAAGCATTGTGTCTACTGTGTCAACTGTCTAGTTATTTTTGAGGTCTTTTTTGTACTCCAAAAAATACTTGTAGTCTTATTAGTAAAAGTATACAAAACCACGGTTGTAATTTAAGTCTACCTTGGTTAATATATCAAAATGTAATGGTTAATTGGCGTGCACCAACCAACTAACAGTAATATTTGACATCTAAAACTCTTGTAAAATTAGTTATCTCTTCTATTTAACCAAAATCTCCATATAAAAAGAGAAAAAAACAACAGAATTGCTGTGAAAAATAGTTCAAAAATATCTTAAGGAAAATTTAAATAAACCTACAACATTCATTTTCTTTATAAAACAAGCAATATTATAATAAAGTACAAAATCTGCCACGACAGGGGTATTCAAGGTGATGATGGTTATAAAACAATGTTTTGAAATTAATTTGCACTGTACAGATATCATCTGTTAAATTGTGTTTTTATTTTTCTTATAATGCATATTAAATTTAAAAAAGAAATAACTGGACTTGTATGACATCACGCTCTGTACATCATACATGCAGCAGCAATGGAAAAAAAACTTGTTTAATTTGTAAAACTATGTTCGCTCGATATTCGAATTTTTAATAAGGTGCGACTCGCATCTTGTCAAAAATGTTTCATTAACCTTTCACTAAGATAGTGTCTGATCATTTATGCTACTATTTTTCAAATGACTCATGTCGACTCACGTAGCGTAGGTACCTCGTGTTCTGCAGTCTGCGTGTGTGTTGCGGTCCGATGCGATCCCACGCTCGAGGACGTCACTTGCGACGGCGATGGAGGTAGCTGATGTTAAAACCATTAGCAGCTGCTTGATACCTGTGCGGTGCACTCATTGTATTCCAACTTTTATTAATTGGTAATAATACCTGTTTGTTCATGACGAGAAAGTTATAAACAAAATAAAATAAGAAATTTGCATAAAAAAACATTCTTAATTTAAGCAGGGCTATTTAATAACCTGCAACCTTTGGCAACTAATCGAGCTGCGCTCTCACTAATCGAAATAAAACTGTTTCAAAATTGTTAAAACCATTATAAATTATACATATAAAAGACACTTGTAAAAAACAACGTTGTGAGACAAGGAATCTACCCGTGTTCTATACAAAGTTTGTGTAGTGATAAAACACTATACATATAGTTTCAAAAAAGTACCTAGTAGGCGTTTTTTGTCGTTTCTAGGCGGTAAAAGTGAAATAAAATAAAATGATGATGAATGGTGAATCTGCGCGTCGCACAGAAGGCGAGGGCAGTGGCGTGAAATAAATATTTCAGCTTTCGTAGCCAGGTTTGGCCGTGTTCAGATGAACACACACAAACAAAAAAAGGTATGTGTGGCAATTTTCATGCTTAGGCAAGTAGTAGGATCGGTCCAGAGAAAATATCTAATAAGTTTGAAATGGAAACCGTCCATTTATTGCAGGATTTGTAACGACTCACCGGTTGTATCCCGATCTCTGGTGGTGTCGTCGACCGCCCTTTGTCCCAGCTGCATCACACATATATACATGCGAGACGTGGGTGGCTCGGCGGTGTTGATGGTGGCAGGACTACATCATCTCTAGATGTTAGGGGCAGATGCGACGCCGCCCATGCGGGTTGCTCATTTGTAGCTTTTTCTCCGTTGCCCGTCAACTGCAGCGGCCGTGTTCAGTCAAGCTAAGTCTTGAGACGAAGCTAAATGGTTTTAGCGTGGAAGAGTCCGAAATACAAATCCGAGTGCTAGAAACCTTGTAGTACGCACAAAACAGTCCAAAATACTGTACGATGCGTATTGACTGAACAGTAGAGGCCGAAATGGTTTAAGCGTGGAAAAGTCCGAAATACAGTTCCGAGGTGCTATAAACCTTGTATTTACGCACAGACATGCGTATTTGTTCAACGATCCGGAAGGATCTTGAGTTCAAAGAATCGATTCTTGATAGTTCACTAAAATCACTGAAATCACAAAAAATATGAATAAATGTTTTATGCACGGAACGAAAATAGACGTGCTTTAGTGGCGAAGCACAATAAGCGAATGAAGACTGCGAAAACTATGGCGTGGAGGATGTGACGTAACGGAAATGTTCATAATTAATTTAATTATTTTTACCGGACACGGAAATTGGTTGTATTTTGTTGTAATTGATTTTTTTTCTAGCTCTAAAATTGTGCTATGTGGTGATAAGTGCAAGCGATACTACATGTGTATAATACTAATATCGAGGACGAATACTGAAGTATAATTGATGAATAACATTATCGCATTAGTTCTAGATGACCGAATAGTAAACTATTTCATTTTCTTTGATTTTGTATTGTTATTATTTGTATGCCATTTTGTGTCCAGACATAGGAATCTTTTTAGAAATACTTACGATCTCAGAAACTCAAGAGTAGGTACGTAGAGATCCCCATCGACTTATTCTAAAGGAAAATCCTAAGTCTTCTAAATTATATGAAAGTCGTCTTGCTATGTGCGTAAAAAACTACAATCATGTTGTTATTGCATTTGAAAATTACTATTTACCTGTTATTTAGAAAGCATTTGTTCTGCTGGCTAAACTACCATATTTTCTACAGTCTGAATTATTTCTTTAATAAAGAAGGAATAAATTCCTTTTAATTAACCTAAAGGTTAAGAAGGCATTTCAGCACAGACTCTGTGAACTAGTTAATAGCAATATTGTACCACATATAATTCGCCTGTTAAAAATAATATTTTGAAATTTCGATAAAAGCAGTTCTGTCAAATTGACATTGTTACTGTTATCTAAAGATTTATTTCACATTTAAACTACATGTTCTTATTACAATGATATTGTATTTAGAAGTAGATGACGCCTCGCGAACTAAAGGAGTACACAAATATGGCACCGTCTGATTAATGGATGTCAATGGATTGACATCTATCACATCAGACATCAGTTTCGGAACAGAGTCATAATAGAGTAAATTTCTTAATATATTTTTAAAGTATGTAGGTACATTACAATAGACTCGTTGGCCTAATTTTAAAATTGAGTTCACACTTTAGCTCGGTAGTATATTAATCAACAATAGTACATTATGATACACGTGTGCTAAGTTGACCATTATACACAAGGAGATATTGTCATTGTAGCGCCATAAGAAAGCCGCGTATATTATGGTCACAGGCACACGTGTTTCATACAACATTTTTCAACACACTTGTCATTAATCCAAACTTCATCACACCACAGCCGACAATTATTTACGAAAAATCACAGATTAGTAAGAGTATGTCTAAGATGATCTTCTGTTCATCAGGATTATTGAAAAAAGCTTTCTTAGTATAATTTACTAGGTGTGTTATGATACTACACAGGATCTTTCTTCGCTTTAGAGGCAAGTGTATCAATTTCTAGGTATTTCAGAGATATCATGTGTATCGATAAATGTAAACTTTAGTACAAACCTTGCAGTGAATAAGCTGATCTTTAGTGAGTGATGCTAGTTCGGGAACAATAGGAATAAGATATTCCATCCAAATTGCTCGCAATCGATCAGTACGAGGCAACCGAAACGTCCTGATAGACTTCCTCTTGTTGGATGGGCACTCCGGAATCACGCAGAATCTCGGCATATAAATATCAAATAAAAGAGATTTGGTTATTAACAATTAAAACAATTTGCAAGAACTTAATAGAAAATGCAAATAAATAAACGGCCGAATTCGAAAACTCAATGTCAGATAGGGCTGCCAACAACTAAATATGTTTTTCCCTAAGCATTAGTAAAAAATTTACCGCTCCAGAGTAACCAAAGTCAAAAAATATGATGAAATCGTCTGTATTGTCTTCTAAATAATGCATTAAGGGCCATAAAATAATAAAATAAAATAGTCATAAAATAGTCAAAGCTTGTTTTTGATGTAATACACCAGCATATGCAAGCAGTTTAATGATGATACCGACAGTTGAGTTTAGTATGTCAAAAGTTACTATAATTATCTTAAAATTGTTGTTTTTTACATTTTTATTTACAAAAATCATATTATTCCTTAAATATTTTCTCTACTAATTTCCCCTTTCACCGTTATAATTACCCTAATATTCAGGGAGATTATACCAAAAGTGGGAACCCTCATTAAAATACTTTTTTTAGTTCTGATTTTTATCACCAGATGTCGTATCGCTATATAGTCTGTGCGAAATAGTGGCTCCTGATTTTTGCATAGATTATAATGCGCTGCCCACTAACTCTATGTCATCTCTATGGCCGTTTCCAACCCGTGCGAAAAATGCACTTAATAATCAGTGGAAATATGGCGCGTTGTTTTTTTCTTGCCGCAAAACAGATGCGCGCGCAAGGCTAAGGCGCGAACTAGATCGGCCAACAGCCAAGATTAAAAATGTAATAATTTGTGTTTAAAACACATATAACAGGAAAATTTAAATGTATTTGAGTTATTTTTAGTAATAAAGCTGGATTTACCATTTATTGAAATAAATATGTACAAACTGTTATTTTTCGCATAAATATTGTTTGTTGCTAAAATATAAATTATAACCCGACTAAATTATATCGCTTCATCTTCGTACTTACTACTTGGTACTAGGGTACAAATTTAAATTGGTCGGGTTAATAAACTAAAGGCATTAGTGCAATAATATACTGAAAAAGCACGGGTGTTTAATATCTAGGATTATGAGCCAAAAACCTGTGGAATAAAAACGTCGCTTTGAGCAAGTGTGTTGAAAAAACATTTTATTTTTCAATTATTTAACATTTAAAATATTGAATACTTATGTAATAAATGCAGTTTAAATGTATCACGTGAAACGCCATGGCGCCAATATCAGAGTCACTCACTGCTAGGCATTCACGATCACGTGACCACATCTATATTTTTAGGGTTCCGTAGCCAAATGGCAAAAAACGGAACCCTTATAGTTTCGTCAAGTCTGTCTGTCTGTCTGTCTGTCTGTCTGTCTGTCTGTCTGTCTGTCTGTCTGTCTGTCTGTCCGTCAGCATTACACAATTGAAATTTGGTAGGAAGATGTATCTTGTTAACCGCTTACCAATTATCACACAAAAAATAAAAAATAATGACAGTTAAGGGGGGGCTCTCATACATGAAACTAAAACCAAAAAAAAAAATTTTTTGTCAAACCTATGCGTGTGGGGTGTCTATGGATAGGTCTTTTAAAATAACATAGAGGTTTCTAAAACCATTTTCTTTTAAAGTCAAACGTTTCATAGCTAGACGCTTTTTATTTTTTGTATGAGAATCGTAAAGCGGTTAAGAGGATACATCTTCCTACCAAATTTCAGTAGTGTGATGCTTATAGTTTCAGAATAAATTGGGTGTGACATACGGACGGACAGACAGACAGACAGACAGACAGACAGACAGACAGACAGACAGACAGACAGACAGACAGACAGACAGACAGACAGACTTGACGAAACTATAAGGGTTCCGTTTTTTCCATTCGGCTACGGAACCCTAAAAAGGTGGTCAATCGCACGCCTTTTTCTAAGAATTATTTTTTATTTTTATTTATGTTATTTATAAAACAAAATCAGGTTTTAAAATCAAGATAAAACAGATTCATGACTAATAATTACTTATCAAATAGTATTATGAGCTAGTAATTCAGACGATAGATATTTTGAATTAGTCAATTTACACGCATGCGCGTTTTATGCGGATTCAAAGGTTAAACTACACATGCCTTCAAAAATCTGACCTAATAGCTTTACGCTTAAAATAACGCCGCAAGCCGCAACAATCTAAACGTTTAGAATGTTCATGTGGCATGTGTGGTATGTACCTACTTTTGTTTGTCTGTATCCGTCCACTGTAAAATGGCTGTATGAATCAAGGCCCTAAAACACGTACTACAAAAAAAAATGACTGTCTTTCATCATCTGTCAGTCAATCAGAGTTTTGCGCGGGAAAGGAAAAGGGAAGGATGGACCATATTTCTTCATTTTAGAAATTGTTATTTTCGGGTCAATTATTGTGATTGTGCGGTGGAATTGTCATGATAATTCGTGCTTTTGAAGAAAACAATGAAGTTAAAGTGAGAATTATGGTGAAGCGAGCTCTAATCGCGTCGTCCTACCCGGATCGCTGTTCCTGCGCTTAGCTTCCTTGTTGAGCATTGGAATGCGGACCACCTCGCATTTCAATGAGTTAGGTTAAGATAGGTTAGGCTAGGATATAGGTAGGCTAGTTTAGTGTTAGTTTTAGTTTTAAGTGTTAAAATACTGAAAATTCACTAAAGTATTGTCTGTATGGCCTAGAGCCGAAGACGTTAAACGTGTATAAAAAAAAAAAAGTCAGTCAATCAAGGGTGCGTTCCGTATTGCGCCAATATCACTGTTAGCACTGTGAGCGTCAAAAGCCGTTCCGATTTGATTAGCGTGCTGACAGCGCTGTTGACGCGATTTCATTTCGGAACGGCTTTAGATCACATTTGCTGTTCTTTGAAGCAAAAAGACGTCAAATGCGTCAATGTGACAGTTCGCTCTTAGACGCTCACGGTGCTAACGCAGCAAAACGATTGCACTGTGAACGCAAGATGGCGGTGATAGTGACGTCAGCCGTGACGTCACTACAGCTATCGTTGACTCGCTAACGCCAAATCGGAACGGTTTGTAAGCGCGCTCACAGTGATATTTTCGCTGTCAGCGCAATACGGAACGCAGCCCAAATGACATTTGCTTTCTTATAAACATAACCTCAAAAAGTCTGTTTATTTTATATTTTCATCTGCACTTACTTGAGTTGTTGTGACTGTGTATTTATTATGATAAGGAGACCTAAACCGGGTGAAGATGAAGAGGATATTCTACGCATGCAGGAGGAGTTCCTTCAAGAAAAGAACAAAAACTTAAATCACCAGCCAGCCGCGCAAGTCGTCAATTTACGTCGTACAGAACCAACAAAAAGAAGTAAGGCGGCTGAATCGGGTACAAGAAAATCTTCTAAATATGCTCAGTTTAAAGGGCTGAAAGGGGAAGGCGAAAAACGTTCTCGATGTGACGAAAACTCCAGCCTTCTAGGAGACATTTTGGAGAAAAACACAGACGACCCTGCTCACGATAAAGAACCGGACGACGAAGATGATAAGGTATACTTCCCGAAAGTTATCCCTTCCATATTGGGAAACATTGTTGAAAAACATATTGATGAATTTGTCGAGTTCAACTTTAAACCCATGCCTGCTCAAGGATTCCCAACTGCCACCAAATGGGACCCAAATGTTGGCCCTGATTTTGCAACTCCAAGCACTAGTGTTACTAAAACAACCACACATTCTTCCGTGGATGTTGATGTCTCAGCCAGCATGGATGTTGACATTAAAAAATTACCCACTAAAAGCTACATGGTATCATCAAAAGATGCTAGTGATATCCACAATGAAAATATTAAAGTTTTGAGTAAGATGTCTGAAAAAGAAATATTAGAAGAACAGGAAAAGCTATTGTCTAGTTTGGATCCAAAATTAATAGACTATATTAAAGCTAAGCGACAACAGTCCTCACTTAAAACTACAACTAGTATCCAGAGAGCAATACAATCAAATGTAGAAACAAAACATGTTTCACTGATGAGTCAGAATAAAGTTAAAAAAATGGACTCAGAATCTACCATTGACAATGAAATTGAGAATGATGCTCTGTGGGAAAATGATATCTTGTCTCATCCAAGTGTAAACAAATGGCTTCATTTTGATTCCTTGGAAAAAGACAAGCTGGAGTGGATGAAAGGTATCACAGAAAGCAAAAGAACCCAGCCTGATGAACCCTATGAAGCAAGATTTGACTTTAAAGGATACTTGTTACCTTACACTATAGAATACACTGAGGAGACAAAGACTCTGTTTCACCATGGAGAAGAACCTCACCGACCTGGATATTCTTTGTCAGAATTGATAGATCTCTCAAGATCTGCTGTAAGCCAGCAAAGGGTCATGGCCTTGAACACATTGGCTGGAATATTAGAATACCATAATGTTGGGACCTACAAAGATATAATAGACATTCCTCTGAGTAAAATATTCTTTATTATAAGATTTGCCATGGATGAGAATAAGACCATTATTTTAGAGCCAGCCTTGAAAGCTATGAGAAATCTAATTTGTAATAGAATTGATGAGGCATGCCTTGATGCACTTATTGGATTTGAAGAAGGAACGCAGCAACCAAGCCTGGAAAATGATAAATCTGAAATAGAGGAATTAGAATCAAAAGAATCTGAATTCAATGATTTCCATCTAGCTGAAATAGACATCATAGCAGCTCTTCTAAGGACTGATGTTTTACAAAGAATCTACTACATTTTGGATAATGTGAAGCCTAGTTTCAACTGTGTCCAATATTGCCTACAAATTTTAACTAGATTAGCTAGAGATTCTGTTGGTACTGCCAAAAGTATAATTAAAACTGATCATTTAATGAACACAATAATGAAATACTTTGTTCCTGCAACAGGCATTAACTTTGTTTTCGAGCCACAAATTGTTTACAGTGGGAAACCCATACTGGCAGCGTTAAAGTTTTTGAGAGTTATGTCACTTCAGTCACATGAAATTGGAGAAACCCTGAAAAAAAAGTATGATATTATGAGACCAATTTCTGAGTATATAAGTTCTGGTGTTGATGGCACCTATGGTCTGAGAATACAGATGGAAGCATTTTGTATTCTCACTAACATGTTGCAGTACAATGTCGGTATAGAAACTGCTACATCCTTGTTTCCAGTAATAATCACAGCATTATACAAACACATTCAGGGCACAGATATTTATTTAACTTCTTCAATAATATCTGCAACTCATGCAGCAGTGGTGATGCAATTTATAAATATTTTCCTCAATTGCCACATACTACTAAACTTGCATAAGTATAAGCAACAAATATACCCTTTGTTGAAAGATGCAGTCCAGAAATGGATTACACAGCTTGCATACTTTGAGAAGTTCACCTGCGGTCACTTGAGATTGGTTTGCTCAACTTTAGACTGTTGTAAAACAGTGATGCTGAATGAAAACATACCTATGAAACTGCTTAACGATTTATTAACTAATCTGGCTTCATCAAAGGGTTTCAAAGTGGTATTGAAGCATTTGAGCTCATCTTCCAATTTACTTTCTGGAATAGAAAATAAGGACTTACTTTTGATAAAGAATTTGAAGATTCTCGGCACATCAACTGTGGATAGAGCACAAAAAGTTTTGCCGATCTTGAATACCACTTCGCCTATACCTTTCTTGACTTCGCTTTTCAAAGTATTAAGTTTTATTGAAGACAAATCGGTGACCTGTGGGTTCATAGGAACCTTGACGGAATATCTTGAAAATCTCGCAAATAATATGCCAAGTCTTTGTGATAACTGGTTCACTAGAATTGAGACTGAGCTATTGTTCTACATCATGAAAGTGGCTATTCAAAATGACATTCCAGAATCCAGCAAAGATCTACTGTATACAGTAGCAAGCAAACTGTGCTACATTTTGAGGATTGATAAGAGATGTGAGCTCGAATTTCTATTTAGAAATGTTGTTTTCAACAGACATTGGTTTACTGCTGAAAGATTAATGAATCTTATATCACTATCAGATGCAGAAGGTTTTCCAAGAGCTGTGAAGTCGATTGATGACATCAGAATTTGCTATAGCAGAGTTATAAATTTGAACTACATTGATACTGGGCCCAACATTGTGCTCATGAAATGGCAAGAGCCAATACTTCCTAGGGACTGGATATATCTGCCGATACTTATGCTGTATAGTAAAAACCAAGAGGTAGATATGACTCCTACTGTTTCTGGAGAACACGCTAAGCGAGTGGCATTTTACGCCGCGGCTCAGAAGGAACTAATAATAAGCTGTAGCTTGGAATGGATTCTGTTCAATGAGCTTTGTTTCTCAGATCTACTTAAAGATATCAATGTCACAGATAGATTCTGCCGAATCATGTGTGTCTTCCTTTGCGATAGTTCTCTGTTTCTTGATGCTAGAATCAAGGTTCTGCTGCAGAAATGTATTCAGCTTCTTTTCAAACAAAACGCATCATTTGACTTCGATAAACAGCTTATGGGGTTAAATAACTTCCAGGACTTTTACACGCAATTTTTGGAGCAGTTCCAATCTGTAAGTTACGGCGATCACAATTTTGCTGCGTGCGTATTAGTGCCGCTGGCTCAGAAACACAATGTGAAGTGGCGGAAATTGTTATGGTCTGAATATGCTGGTTGCCTTAGAGCGTTAGATTGCCCTGAGGATTTACTCTGCTATGAACTGAAAGACTACTTCTATCCAGAAGAAATTGACGAGTCGCTCATAAAGTGTTACTTCCAGGCAATATCTGGAAATCTACTGAGACCGGGAACTATAACTTATAGGATAGCGAAACATCACATCGAAGTGTATAAAAACCGATCAAATACTTAGATTTAAAAATAAACATTTTCTTTGACAAGATGTTTTAATACTAACTGTTAAGTATTAAGTGTAATGTTTAATTAATGCGCAAAACCTCATACACCTTAATTGATTTTAAATTCAATTGACTTATTTCTGAAAGAAATATAATAATTTAAAAATTATTACCGGATTTATGTGGTGTTTTAGTTTTATTGGCACTTCTAATCATTTCTTGCTCTGCGGACGACGCTCACCCGACGCACGGTGGATTCTGTACTATGGAGCGTTTGGCCAATATTATTTAGCAAATTTTTTTGTCTGAAACTATGTTGTTTCAGTGTTTTAAGGCTAAATAATTCCATTTCAAGGACATTTCGTTAAAAAATATTTCATTAAATTAAAGCGTGTATAAACGGTGTACGGGTTGTTTATCCGGGTAAAATCATTGCCAAAACCTCACTTGGAAGGACAGTTTTATATTTATAATTACATTTTTGTTTTTATAGTGTTATGTCACTTTACAAACTTAATCATATAAATTGCACTTGTACAAAGCAACTTTGTGTGTGTGCGTCTTACGCTATACGCAGGCATACGCCCGGATAGCAAAGACAAGTAAGACACGGGGTTCGATTCCTCGTCTGTCACACAGCCAAAAGTTGATTTTTACAAAAGAAAATATAAAACTTAATAATATAAACTCTTGAACAAGAAACGACTTGGTCCGTTGAAATTAAAAGAATTTTAAAAAGTTCGTAAGGGTGTCTTTGCTTGAGATTTTGCTTACGTTGAATTATCTAAACTTTTTTAAATCTTTATTTCTCGCCTCAAGATCCTCTTCAATCAAATGACCTATAGGCATTATAGCATTGGATATTATAAGAGGGCTGTGTATCAACACCTTAATAACAGTTATGGGCATATTATACCAATAATAAAAACTTTATCCAACAATTAAAAACACTCAGACCAAATGAAATGGCTGAATCATTTAAAATAGTTTTTGTCGGCATGGAATCAATGTTATAATATAATTGTATTATTATATGTACAATAAAAAGTATCTATCTATTTATAGTATATTATGCATTAAATTGTGAAACCACTACCTCCTAACTTCTAAGCCCTGCCATTCACAATGGGGGATTTGGCACGAACTATTCAACTCATATCTATATACTACAATACTATAGGAGTTACCAGAAATCAACAACTGTTGTTGCCAAATCCCCCACGATTGTAAAAATAAACATAAACAAAATTGATTTTTTAAAACTGTTCCATTTTCATATATATTTTTTTGCCAAGTGAATAGTCACCTTAATGGGTTAAATTTATATGATTTAAATACTGCATACCTTCATCACCACTCATGATTTTTTAAATTAACTTCGTATTTCAACTTTTAAAGATATAGTGTTTTAAAGTCGGAACTAAATTTGGTTATCTACAATTAATCAACAAGGAAAACTAAATAGGTTTATGTTTGACGGATCACAGAAACAATACTAAACGACTAAAACGACTTTGTTTATCAAAAAGTAATGTAATATACCTTCAAGTTATTAAATCGAAGAACAATAGTCATCTACCCTCAATTAAAAAAAAATGATTTTTGGCCAAACGCTTCATAGTACAGAATCCACCGTGCGACGCTCTGTCGGGAGAGGATTCGGTAGAACGTTATTATTTCCCGGGGAGCGCTGCGCCGCCGCTCTGACATTATTATAATTACTATGTACACTCAAAAAGGACTAACCATCGCTTGTTTTGTTTACGTATTTTAGCGGTTTTGCGCTCGTGATGAATCTTATTAATAAATAGACAGGTCAATATTTAAATGAAGTTTTTTTTACAAAATGTGGCACATATTAAAAGTCAATTGATTCTGCTCGTTATTCCAATTAACTTATCTTCAGGTTTTGCGCATTTATCGTTACACGTTGTGTATATACGAGTATACTAGACTATCGGCCTCGGCGAACTTAAACTTACCCAGCCCCGTTTGAGACGAATAAGGGTCCAAACAGACAAAGTAAAAAAAATATGATATGATGATGATACGATAAGTTGTGTACCTACGTGTAACTATAAGACGATTATCTAGTAATAACCTGCAAACAAAGAAGTTGATTAAGTAGTGTTTAGTAAGGAAGGTACTAAACGTAGCGATTACTTAATCAGTCGGTACATGTACGCTTTGCCCGTAGGCGTCGCCGCTCCGAGGTCCTGGGTTCGATTCCCGGTCGGGTAAAAATCAAAATTTTCTATATTGTCTCGGGTCTGGGTGTAGTGGTACCACAGTTGTGCCTGATCCATAACACAAGTGCTTTGACTACTAACTGGGATCAGAGCAATGTATGATTATATTATAATATGTGATTTATTTATTTATTTTAGTGAGCCGAAGCTGTCTGCTACTTCCGGCCAGAGTATTGTATTTATAACTTAACTAACAAATCAAAAGTGTACCTACTTATTTGGGATGCGGGGTAGTAACAAAAGTTTTACACAAGCCCTATTTATGAACTTTTAGGATCCACGTTGATAGATCCTTGCATTTTGGGATTCAGACCCCCAATTCGCATGCAGTTCGAATTATAAGTAAGTTCTCCGATAGAATCTTATTTTTTGAAGAAAATTCTTTTGTTATACGTGAGGTTGTATTAGAGAGTGTCTGTGTCAGAGTGCGGGGTTAGGCAAGAGGGGTTGAGCTCACCAACGCTCTTCAACTTCAACACCAGAGCCGGTTGTTACATTGACGGCGTCTGTGTGAATAATTTAAGCTATGCAGAAGATATGGTGTTGCTGAGTGCTTCCGTATGTGGACTTGGGAAGCTCATGGCTATATGCGAGTCATACGCTATGTCCCATGGATTGGACTGCGACGTGCAAAAGAGCCACGTGATGGTCTTTGGTGAGGGCACCTTTTGCACTGGTATGTCAATCCATGGGACTTAGCGTATGCAAGGGCCTATTTTTTAAAAATTCAACAACGCTTTCAGGGTGCTGATGGGGTTGCCCAGCTACAGCAGCGCATCGGGGATGATTGCAGAGGCGCGAGTAGATTGCTTCTTTGCGACCATGCGGGAGAGATACTCCTTGGTGGGCAGGGTTCGGGGCAGCCCCATCCCCATCAATATCCTGTCTTTAAAAGCATGAAGGCTGAACTGCCGCTATATTAATTACTGTTGCACAACCTCCGCATGGGTGGTGAAAACGATTTATTAATAGGTAATAATACAGTGTGTCCCTGGATAAAGTGCAATCCCGAAAGGGGATGAAACTAGACCATGAATCATTGACTAGAAAAATATTAAAAAATAATATAAAAAAATATTGTAGGATTTATTGGTATTTTAAGATTTTTATGTTTCATTAAGGACTCTATGTACAAAAGTATTGATTTCTTCCAAAATAATGGGTCTATTTCTTTGAAAAAAAAAACAGTATGCCTAATACCTGGCGATGACCATGAAATAATAAATAGTCCGCAAAAAAGTAACTATCTTGGGTAAAAAAATGTATTTTTATGAAAAAAATGATTTTTTTAGACGTTTATTTTAAAAAACTTCAAATTACTAAAAAAATGTGCCCTATAACTATGTAATTTTATAGCTTGCTTTTATTCTTTACCATTTTAGCTTCCAAATAAAAAAAAAACAATGTTCTAACTAAAAAAACACGCTATCTACGAACTTTTAAAGTG